>CM049844.1:39108550-39116050 GCA_027422415.1 Schizothorax lantsangensis
CTTTATGAAGAAAATAAAGCATTTCCCTTGTAAAAGACCATATATTAAACAATAATAAAAAAAAGTTACTAGTTGTGGCTGATAATTATTATGACAAACTGAAATCTCATTTAAAGGAAGACAGGTGTCCCATTTATTTTAAAATGCCAATCTGAACAGTAATGAATTCCATGTTATGTATAGAGACGTATCAGAAAGCTGCTATTAAACACCTCACCTCATACATCACTGATTCTTATGGAAGCCCGTTTCCGCCACTGAATAATAAAAAAAAGGTTATTGCCACTTTTTATCTCAGAATTGTGAGATATGAACTAGTTTCGTGTTACTGAGATTGACCGTCACTGTCAAAGACAAGACAAGACGTGTCCACTGACGGTATTCTAGCTCTATAGCCTATAACAATGGAAGAGATTATAGAGGATTATTCTCGGCGTGGTTTCACTAATAGAGAAATCTTAATTTTATTGGAGGAATCACACAACATAAAGCTTAGTTTCCGGACTCTTGAGAGAACGTTATGCAGGAATCGGTTGTGGCGGAGACGCAATAAAACAGATGAGGCTGAAGTGGCACGCTTTATACACCAGCAGCTACAGACATCGGGACGACAACATGGCTATCGCTGGATGCACCAGAAATGTTGGCTGTCCGGTGTTGTGCCCATTTTCGACCCCCTGCCAAATTATTACCCCTCTCTTTGAAATCGCTTTATGATTGCCTAATCCTAACCCCGCCCCTAATCCTAACCCCACCCCCTAATCCTAACCCCACCCCTAATCCTAACCACGCCCCTAATCCTAACCCCACCCCTAATCCTAATCCTAACCCCTCCCCTAATACTAACCCCGCCCCTAATCCTAACCCCACCCCTAATCCTAATCTTAACCCCGCCCCTAATCCTAACCCCACCCCTAATCCTAACCCCTCCCCTAATCCTAACCCCACCCCTAATCCTAATCCTAACCCCGCCCCTAATCCTAACCCCACCCCTAATCCTAACCCCTCCCCTAATCCTAACCCCGCCCCTAATCCTAACCCCACCCCTAATCCTAACCCCACCCCTTTATGCGGCCCTAAGCAGAATTTTATTAGGGGGCGCCTCGGTGCCACCAATATGACTAGTTATTGTCAAAGCTTGATTATTCACACACTATAAATCTAACACACCCATTATCAGTTTTGTTTGATGTAGCTGTGTTGCTTACATCATACTGTCTTCCTGCATGTTTTTACCCTTCTGTGATTTTAATTGTAACAGTTGCAAACTTACTAAGAGTGGTCAGGTGTTAATTTACACTTAAACATTCAAAGTGTTAAAGTATTAAGTGGCATACTTAATGTGGTGTGCTGAATAGCTAAATAAACCAGCAGGCAATGCATATACAGAACAGAATGTTAATGTTAACATAAATATTAATCGAAGTTGTACTTTTATTACAAGTCATACTTTTTTTATAATAAGTATTAAACACAGCAGAGAGCGTCTGTACATAAACAACAACTCTTAATCTAAATCTAGCTAATTGAGGCATAATGATATTGGAATATAATAGCAAAGACACGCTAAGGTGAATAATGTTAAACTGTTATCAGTTTATGAAACAGAAGCTTATTTTTTTTACAAAAATATATAACCAGGAAAGTTATTTTTACGCAGAAGACAAACTTTCATCTAAAACTAAGTAAAATGTTATATTATAATATATTAAGAAGTCTATTTGCTGACGTAATGGTTTGGTCTGATCTAATCAGGGGTGCGTTTCCCAAAAGCCCAATGGTCACGAGTTCTGTCTTAGCTAACGATGGTTTTGAGAAACACACCCCTGATTTGTGCCACAAACCCCCCATGTTGGATTTGTCCCCCCTTCACCCCCAAAACACGATCGATTTTAACCCTTTGACGCGCCGCGCTTTGGCTGGCGCTGAGCCTGAGAGAGACCAGCTCAGAAAAAAGACGTGTGCTTTTCATATTTCATAACTGTTCAGTGTTTTAAACCGAATAAGTTTATTTTAGGTTTCAGACATTTAAATACACTTCAATTAAGAAATAAAGACATTTAGTTTGTTACATAGGCTATGCACTAATTTCTATGGAAAGCGGCAATATTTTAAGATTTGCTGTTTCAATTATGACGACGTGTTTTATTCAGGAATATCAAATATACAGTGAGTAGCCTACTCTGTTTTTCTCCCAGCTAACTGGTCACCGCTTACTTTCATGTAGCTATTTTGGGAGAAATATGTCAATTTACGTTATGTTAATCATACAGATCCACACGGCAGCGTCCAGCGCATATTATCAGCATGTCTCTATGGAAATAATAATATTATTTAATTACTTAATATTGCACTTTCTTTTAATTACCACTGTCCATTGACATAATATATCACAAATTAAAATAAAATAAAATAATAAACCTGTAGGCTTCTCTTGGGGGCTCTCTGGTGGCCACGGGGCCCTAAGCAGCCGCTTAGTTCGCTTATGCCTTGGGCCGGCTCTGCCTAAACCTACCAATACTAGGGGGGTAATAATCTGGCAGGGGTCAGTATTGGGCACAACACCGGCATTATTACAGACAGAGAAACTGTCCGTCAGTTGATGCGACTGTTAGATGGACAAGGAGTTGATCTGCGAGCTCGGGGTCGTCTACGGCGACGCATGTATAACAGTCGCGGGCCAAACTGTGTTTGGCATATTGACGGATATGATAAGTTAAAACCTTACGGAATATGCATAAACGGATGCATTGATGGTTTCTCCAGAAAAATTATCTGGCTTGAAGCATACAAAACGAACAATGACCCGCGAGTTATTGCAGGTTATTTCCTACAAGCTGTTGCTGAGAATAACGGATTTCCACAAAGAATTCGCATTTACCATGGAACTGAAAATACGCATTTAGCAGATATGCAGACCCAGCAGGCACCAGACGTCTATGTAACGTCAGGTTGACGTCAGACAGACGTTGTATTTTGGTTGAAAATGAAAATCGGGTTGACGTCAATTTGACGTTGACTTAACGTTGGATTTTGGTGACACAACCTAAAAACAACAAAATCTCAACGTTAGCTGACGTCAGTATTGGACATCAATTTAACATTGACATTAGACGTTGGATTTACATTGGATTTTGGCCACCCGACGTCGCAACCAAAATGTAACCAAATATCAACGTCTTATGACGGTGTGTGCCTGTTTTGTGCCTGCTGGGGACACCTGCTGTGTGTCACTCTTGGTCCAAGCACTGGGAACCAGAGAACTGAACGATGGTGGTCCACTTTGAGAAGCCAGTGCACACAATTTTGGATGGATCATTTTGAACAACTTGAAGAAGATGGACACGTTGTTGATACTTTCATTGACAAATCTCTCATCCAGTTTTGCTTCCAACATTTTATACAGGTAACTCATTTTGTTCACTATCAGAGTTGATTTTATCCTTAAGGAGAGTAACCCTGCTGAAAAAAAACAATAGAACCCTGCCCAAAACACAATAGAAAATCTAATGGGTTTAATGGTTATAATGGAAATTGTATTGGTTTTAATGGAAACTATAATGGTGTCTACTGGTATGTGATGGATTCTATTGGTGGGGTGTTAAATCCTATTGGGAAAATGCCCAAAACACACTACAAAAAGGGATTTTGTAATGGTTTTACTGGAAAAAGCTAATGGTTTATAATGGTATTTTAATGGAAACCATTGGAATTTCTGTGATGGTTTCTATTGGGCTTCAATTGTTTTTTTAGCAGCTTAATTTTTATTGATATAGCCTACGATGTGCAGTTTTGTGAATTCATTTGGCAAGACAATGTGGAATATATGTTCCATTTCTTTTTTCATGAAGGAAGAGCTTGATGAAATAGTCAGTACCTTACGGCCAACTCACAACCCACGTGCTCCCAGCGGTCGACCTTCAATAATGTATGCTGTTCCCAGCTTATATGGAGTGCAGAATATCTAGCATCCAATTGAACAAACAAAACTGAGTATTTGCCAAGAGGAGTGTTTATTTAAAGACTACCCTTGTGATGAGGATGTCTTTCAACTGTGTGTGTCGAACTCATGGCTGAGGATAACCTTGTCATGTCAGATGATGTTTATGAAATTACAGACCTATACCTGATCCTTCAAGGACTGGATTTGGAGGGATAGATTCACCGACCATTCTAATCTAATCTACAACATTGACTATGAGCTAAAGGTATTGTTTCAATTGTTTTACTATTTCAGATTGCCAAAATTGGTATAAAAGTCATATTTTCCTTAAGAGAACTTTATATCTGTGTCTGTAGGTGTTGGACCACTGGAGGGAATCTCAGAGCTCTTGGGATCACATGCCAATCTGGTTTTAGTTCAATCATACGTATAAGAAGGACTACATTTGCAGAGTTCTGCAAGGGAAACGACTTCCCACAAACTGTCTGGCTGTGCTAATTAAGAAGCAAGTCTTCATAATTATAGTTAACAATTCACATTCAATAATGAAATGCCCTTAACTGAATATTGAGTGTTTAATCTTATTATTATACATTACTGACACTCTATCCTCCAACTTGATACTGTTACTGTTAACTGTCGGTTCCACTTTTTGAGTATAGGCCTGAAAATGACATTTCCAACTTAAATTATTATACATTTTTAATGCTTTGGAGCAGAGACTTAAGGTTGATCTCGTTTTAAAGAAGACACTTGGCAGATTATTGTAGAGGTGAAAAAAGTTCTAAAAATTATATTACAAAAAAGTTATGGAAGTTTAAGTTTATGAAAATATAAAATGTAAAAATTAAAATATTTATATTTTATGTAAAATATATATTTTACATAACATGTTTTACTCTAAAACTCCTAGAAAATCAAAAGCAAAAATCTGAAGAAGTTGTGTTCCAAATTTGAGGTTGATATCTCAAAAAATGAGCTTTCAGTGAGATTTTGTTTGGACGTAGTACCAAGCTTCTCCACTAGATGACCATCAAACCCCATTAGTGACCATATAAGGGCTTCTCCACTAGATGACCATCAAACCCCATTAGTGACCATATAAGGGCGTCTCCACTAGATGACCATCAAACCCCATTAGTGACCATATAAGGGCGTCTCCACTAGATGACCATCAAACCCCATTAGTGACCATATAAGGGCGTCTCCACTAGATGACCATCAAACCCCATTAGTGACCATATAAGGGCGTCTCCACTAGATGACCATCAAACCCCATTAGTGACCATATAAGGGCGTCTCCACTAGATGACCATCAAATCCCATTAGTGACCATATAAGAGCGTCTCCACTAGATGACCATCAAACCCCATTAGTGACCATATAAGGGCGTCTCCACTAGATGACCATCAAACCCCATTAGTGACCATATAAGGGCGTCTCCACTAGATGACCATCAAACCCCAATAGTGACCATATAAGAGCGTCTCCACTAGATGACCATCAAACCCCATTAGTGACCATATAAGAGCGTCTCCACTAGATGACCATCAAACCCCCATTAGTGACCATATAAGAGCGTCTCCACTAGATGACCATCAAACCCCCATTAGTGACCATATAAGGGCTTCTCCACTAGATGACCATCGAACCCCATTAGTGACCATATAAGGGCTTCTCCACTAGATGACCATCGAACCCCATTAGTGACCATATAAGAGCGTCTCCACTAGATGACCATCAAACCCCATTAGTGACCATATAAGAGCGTCTCCACTAGATGACCATCAAACCCCATTAGTGACCATATAAGGGCGTCTCCACTTCCATATATGCTTTGAGTGATCTGAAACATGTTTTTCCATACTTTTCTCAATATTTATGACGTAGACATCACATTCAGAAGTATTAAGGGTAGTATGGCAGTATTTGATTTTAATTAAACCTCTAAAACACATAAAAGACATGCGACGAGAACCCTGGACGTACGTTATAGTTCACGCTGCATCAAAAATTGAGAACCTATTGTTTTTTCTTTATATTCGAAACACTTTTAGACCTTTTTTTCTCAAAAAATAGAATGAATGTTATCTTTTGAACACTTGATATGAACATGAATGCAGATTTTTCATGATTTTATATATGTATCACTATTTCAAAGTAAAGGTCAGAACTCGCTCTCTGAGTCTGATGAGTACTCTTCTTACAAATTAATACATTACAGTTGCTCTGTAAAATATTTCAAAAATCAGTCACCAAATATGAAAACTAGAGTCTTACTAGAGAGTTAAGCTTTCAAACGAGATATAGTTTGTCAAGATTGCTTTAGGTTCAGACTAAGATATTGCTGTTTAAAACATGTAATGGCAAGTGGGCCCACCGGTGTTAACTACCATCTGACCATAACGATTTAAAATAGGTGTGTAATTCCTTATGCATTTGTCTTGGGATTCTTTTTTGTTACACTGACACTCAAGAGTGATATTAAAAGTTGTCCCTTAAATGTTTGAAGATGTAATTATTTTTCCCATTTCATTACAGGTCACAACCATTTACAAGGCAACAGAGAGTATTTATGGCTAGACTGGTGAGCACACTTTTCATATTCTTTTAATTGACCAATTTTCTATGATTAATAAATTTAAGAAAATATTACACTGGGAAAAATGTGATTTTGATATCCATGGTTGGCATTTGATCTAACATGAATTATTCATTTTTTTTTTTTTTTAATATGAAGTTTGTTTTTAAAAAAATCACACTGTCTATCACATGCTATTCACAATTACAGCTGTAGTGGACAAATTACACCAGTCAGCAACTCAAAGAGGACAAGAGGATGAAATCCCCTGAGCCCCAGACTGCAGGTAATTAAAATATATATATATATATATTTTGTCTGAACATTGTTTGTAACATTTCTATTGGTTTTTTGTTGTTGTTGTTGTTTTTTTATTTATTTATTTTCACGAAAAGGCCAATCAAGTCTCAAGTTTCTGAGGTCACAGGCTCTGCAATCCCCACCCTTACTTCCATTGATGATGATGATGATGCATTTATATAGCGCTTTATTGTGTATTGTTGTACACCCAAAGCGCTTTACAATCATGTGGGGGGTCTCTCCTCAACCACCACCAGTGTGCAGCATCCACTTGGATGATACGACGGCAGCCACAGAGCTCACCACACACCAGATACAGGTGGAGAGGAGAGAGAGATAGAGACAATCAAGTGGATGGGGATTATTAGGAGGCCATGATTGACAAGGGCCAGTGGAGGGAATTTGGCCAGGACACCGGGGTACACCCCTCTTTATGATGAGTGTCATGGGATTTTTAATGACCACAGAGAGTCAGGACCTCGGTTTAACGTCTCATCCGAAAGACGGTGCTCTTTTTACAGTATAGTGTCCCCGTCACTATACTGGGGCGTTAGGACCCACACAGACCCCCTGCTGGCCTCACTAACACCTCTTTCAGCAGCAACCTAGTTTTCTCAGGAGGTCTCCCATCCAGGTACTGACCAGCTCAACCCTGCTTAGCTTCAGTGGGTGACCG
>CM049844.1:39123550-39126050 GCA_027422415.1 Schizothorax lantsangensis
GAAGTCGCTCCCTAACAGCTGTAGTCTGTATGTTAATTAAGTTCTGACACCCCTTTGTCTGAGGTGGTTCTCGGTGACTCGCTCTCATTCTACAATTAGTGACCATTTGCTCTGGATGTGAGCATCCCAAATGCTCTACAGTCAACAGTTCTGTTGACTTTCTTCTTCTCTATAATAATTAAACCATTTTGGGAAATGAGCATGATAAAACATGTTGTGGAGTGGAAGCTGGGTCGAGGCAGACTATAGATTCTTACAGTACCAGGCTGGCCATATACAAATTATATATTGTTAAATAACATAAAACTGTATGTTAATGCCGCTATCATTATTTACAGTGTTGCAATTATTTTGTTTCTCAGTTTCGAACAAAAACGAGGCAAGGCTTCCTTGAGGGTCTCAAGAGTCTCTACTTATATATACGTCAACATCAAATTATCTTCACCGGACGTTTACGAGCTGGCTTATCTTTATGAAGAACGCTCCATGCATATGATAAGCAGTGTTGGGCAGCAACTAGTTACCAGTGTTGGGTTAGTTACTCAAAGAATGTAATATATTACTCATTACTAGTTACTGCCCAACACTGCTAGTTACTGTAATAATATTACTTTTTGCAGTAACTAGTAGTGTAACTAATAAGATTTCAGTAATAATATTACAGTTACTATCCATAAAACAGCTTAGTTACTTTTGATGCCTCGACCCGCTGATTTAATATCTAATAATCAAATAATTCCTAGATTTATGTTCATAATTTCGCACATGCATGTGATGAGGTGCAGCAGACGAGCTCGGAATATAGAAAATATTACATTCAGCAGATAGAAATATTGCATTATATTGATTTTGTCAGAAAAAAGATGATCTGAACACTGTTGTGTGTTACTTTACTCTGCATTACATCCCTCTGATCAGCATTATATTACTATAATTAAACATCTTTTTGGAAAATTAAACCGTTTCTTACAAACTTATGTGATTTGATATAATACATAATGCAATGTGTAACGGAGAAATTACAATTAGCTTCAAGCTACACATTAATGAGATTAATACAACACTAATACTTGAATGTCACTATTAATTATTGAGTGTTTGTAATAACTAATAATGCAGATTTTGGTCAAATGATGAGGCAGAAATATGTTATTAGTAACATTTATGTGAAAGATACACAGTTACAACTTCTGTGTGGCGTGAAGAAACAATGTAACTAATTACTGCTGACAGAAAGTAACAATTACTTTTGAAAGGAGTAACTAGTAATGAGTAATATATTACATTCTTTGAGTAACTAGCTCAACACTGAACACAATACACACTACAAAGTGTGGAATATTTAAGATTTTTGTCCGAATAATCTTTTTGTTATGGCTGGGCCAGTTATATTTAATAGAAGTCCACAACCCAACAAGCAAGCCATTCCCTGAACTGCACACAACCCCAGAGACAGAACAAACCAGTCCGCATTCAAACATAGAAACGTCTTCCCTTCAAAATTACACCTTTATCGCTGGTCAAGCCGAACTCGGGTGTTGTGACCTTGTCAGGAGTGAAAGAGACTCTTCTGGTTGCTGTTCATGTGTGGATCATCCAGTCCGACCACAACGCCACGGGACCTCAAACCTGCAACGAGCCACGCTGAGAGAAAACGCTCTCCTCTTCTCCATGTGTGTTCGTTTAGACATGTTACTATGTTTAGTGATGTAAAATGTTGTGCACAAACACATGAGTGGATTCTGTGGTCACTTGCTTTTATCACTGTAAGAAAGTGCTTTCTGTGGTTTAAAAATCTTAAAGAGACAGTGCACCCAAAAATGAGAATCCTGTCATTTACTCATCCTCAAGTAGATCCAAACCTGTATGAATGTGTTTGTTCTGAACACAAAGGAAGATGTTTTGAAGAAAGTTTGTAATCAGGCTGTTTTGGGACACCATTGACTTCAATAGTAGAAGACAAATACTGCTCTGTTTCCCTCATTCTTCAGAATATCTTCCTTTGTGTTCAGAACAAACACATTCATACAGGTTTGGATCTACTTGAGGATGAGTAAATGACAGGATTTACATTTTCGGGTGTACTGTCTCTTTAAGGTGAGATGTTTGAAAAATAACTCTGATCAAAGCACTTACAGACACCTAGTTATTGGTGTTAATCTGGTGATAGTTTTCTTAATTATATGACAAATTATTCCTCTAATTTTCACTGAGATTGCCAGATGGCAGGTTGGTCTAAGGTGACTGAAGCCCTGATGAAGGCCAAAGGGATGACCCTTGAGAAGCTGGTCAATCCAAAGCGGTATATTTCAGCTTTAAAATGACACTAATTCATTCAAGCCTCCCAATCAGTTTAATAAGCTGAAAACATTACAATAATGAAACGGCCAGCCAAGAGTCCTGATCTAAACCCGATTGACCCACTACAGTCTGAAGAGACTGGAAGACAAGCGGAGCAAGATCACAGCCGCAAACTGTGCTGAAGTCATTCAAATAACCC
>CM049844.1:39131050-39133550 GCA_027422415.1 Schizothorax lantsangensis
AGAAACTAATAACAGTGCTTAATTTGGCCTGATAACACTGAAGTGACATCTGCAGAGTTCATGCAAAAAGTGCATGCAAAAGTTTGTGAACCCCTTACAGAAAATGTCCAAATTTGTCTTATTTAGTAGAAATATCATTTTTTTTCTATTTTGCCCTTCGGAAGCAACAAATACTTTCATGTTTCCCGGAAGACAAATGAAGTACAATTTACCCTGATCTTCAAGTTCAAAAGTTTTCACGCCCCCGGCTCTTAATGCATCGTGTTCCCTTCAGGAGCATCAGGGAGTGTTTGAACCTTTTTTAATAGTTGTGTTCGAGTCCCTCAGTTGTCCTCCGTGTGAAAAGATGGATCTCAAAATCATAGTCACGGCTGGAAAGGGTTCAAATATGCAAAAGATGCTGGAAAACTGAAGAATCTGCAGGATTTTTCTGAAGAACAGCTCAGTTTAACTGTTCAGAACTAACAAGGGACTCATGAACAACCATCACAAAACACTCATCCATCCAGGTAACCACACACTGTATTAACAACCAAGGGTTCACAAACTTTTGAATGGGGTTATTTTAATAATTTCAGCTATTTTTTTGTCTTGTGCACGATCTTTTATGTAAAATATCTTACTCGGGGGACAGTACTAAATAAAAAATAACATGCATTTTGTATGATCTCTCTTATTTTGTTAATTATTCAGATTCTGCAAGGGGTTCACAAACTTTCGCATGCAACTGTATGTGTTATAGAGCTAATTGAAATATTTTGTGTGAGTTGGGACTCATCTCTTGGGATTTTGTGAGGGAAAACCAAGCCACACAAGGAAACTGATCAGCAAGACTAATACAATTTAATTTGATTTATCCTACAATACAAATTTGAAGATATATTATACTGTATGCACTTTAAGGTAAGGTATTTGGACTATACTTACATGTACCACCGCCAATAAGATGCCGTTATGAAGGTTGAGATGAGCAGAACTCACCGGTTTTGATGACGTTGTGTCTCAGACGGATGATCAGCGTGTAGGTGCCGTCTGCCTGGAACTTCTCACCAAACTGATCCAGCGCCTGGTTAAACTTGGCAAGATTTCCAGTTCTCACCGCTAGACGGAGCAGAAACCACAGATACCGTGAAACACAGTTCTGAGGGAGGGGTCACGATCCGCATTAACACTGTACTGAACTCAAGAGGAAACAACATTAACAGGAAGTTCAGTATTGTAACTATAACTACTTTTAAGACAAAGTACACTATATTGCCAAAAGTATTGGCACCCCTTCTAATGAACAGGTTTGAGTACAAATCTTAATGTTAAAGCATATAATGATATTCTAGGAAATTGTGTGCTTCTAATATTATAGCAACAGTTTGGACTCTTTTCTATTCTAACATGACAATGTCTCTGTGTATAAGACAAGGTTCAAAAAGAAAATGATTGATTGAGTCAGTGTGGAAGAACTTGACTGGTCTGCATAAAACCCTAATCCCAGTTTAACACCTCTGGTGTGACTGTAAATGGCAAAAACTCATCACCAAACACCAATATAGAAAAGCAGAAATGGACTTCTCATGTGTTTTATCACTATTTTTCTCATCTACGATGTGCTGTATGTGAGCACTGAGGTGTTTGTGGGGGCGGAGTTACCCTGGGTCAGCAGGAAGTAGGGCATGAGGGACCTCTTGAGAGACGGCTGACGGAACTGCAGGCGGTCAGGGATCTCCCCAGCAGCAGCTCCACCACGATCAGCAGCTTATGCACCTGACGGACACAGTCGACACTCAGACACGGCTCAACACCAGCAGCCAGGCACACACAGAGCCACACTCACCGTCTGCTTGAAGCCCACGGCCGTGTGCTGAGGCGCTTTACGCAAGGCGTTCGTCAGAGTCCTCCTCGCCTCCGAATACTCCAGCTGGATGGCCTTGATCCGCCCTGACAATGAACATTACATATGGTGATAGCAAAGCACTGAGTACATGTTAAATACATGTAGTCTAAACACAAATGCAAAAAAGCCATAGCTTCATAACATATACGCCACACCATCAATCACAGCCAATCAGAAGAGCGCGTGGATCTCTCTGCAAGCGCTCAGATGAAAACATTTGAATACAAAAACACATTCAAGACATGAGCGACGTCACACAAACAGAACTGTGTCATCAGGAGTAATACAATACACATGATGAAATTAATATAACACTTATTAATATATATATGACATTCCTGCCGAATTCAAGCAGTTTCTCGCTGGATCCCGCTGCACAGTTTAATAATGGCCTCAATGATAATAATAATAATAACTAAATAATATTTGTTTTGTAATCAGATGCTGCTGGCGCCAGAAGATTCGTTAGCGCTGGGGGTATAAAAACAAACATAATTTAATCATAAAACTACTATTGTTTTGCATAAATAAGTGCAGTTATTAATAATATTACATGTTAATTTCTTGGTTATTTCATTAAAGCTCTAAGCTTGAGTTGGGACGCTTAAAAAA
>CM049844.1:39138550-39158550 GCA_027422415.1 Schizothorax lantsangensis
GGTAGTAATAACACTTGGCAGCCACTAAGTCCAGAGCCCGGCGGTTCTGAGAGCCGATCTTCTGCAGCAGATCATCAGAGACTTTCTGGGCCTGAGCAGGACAGAGGGTTTACAGGTGAACAACACCGTCTGGATAATCAGTTCATCTGTTGAGTATTTCTCTGATTAATCAGATTAAAACACACACACACACACTCACGCTCGCTCACACACACACTCACGCTCGCTCACACAGAGACACACACACACTAATGCACACACTAATGCGCTCTCTCACTCACACACACACACACACACACACACTCACTCACACACACGACACAGACTCACACACACACTACACACACACACACACTCATGCGCTCACACACACTCACTCTCACACACACACACTCACACTCTCGCTCACACTCACTCTCACACACACACACGCTCACAACACACACTCCGCTCACACACACACAACACACACGAGACACACACACACAACACTAATGACACACACACACACGCTAAAAAACACACACAGACTCTCACACACTATCTCACAAACACACACTAATGCGCTCACACACACACTCACTCTCACTCACACAAACACACACACACACACACACACACACTCACTCTCACTCACACACACTCACGCTCACACACACACACACACTCACTCGCTCACACACACACTCACACTCACACACACACACACACACTCACTCTCACTCACTCACACTCACGCTCGCAGACACACACACACACACTAATGCGCTCTCACACACACAGACTCTCACACACTATCTCACAAACACACACTATCTCTCACACACACACTATCTCTCACACACACACTCACTCTCTCACACACTCACGCTCTCTCACACACACACACTCACGCTCGCTCACAGAGACACACACACACTAATGCACACACTAATGCGCACACACACACACAAACACTATCTCACAAACACACACACACACACACACTCACTCTCACACAATATCTCACAAACACACACTATCTCTAACACACTATCTCTCTCTCTCACACACACACACCAAATGTTATTATCTGTATAAGAAACAGTGACCCGACTGTGCCTTCACGTGCTGGACTACAGCAAAATGAGTTTGATATTATTTGATTCATATTTACGATTCCTTTTATGTACACATGCACAGTCAGAATAACTAACAAAAGCAAAGAAACCCTCAGCATTATCACTGAGCGGAGTCTGCTGACCTCGGTGTAGTGTTTGTTGTTGGTGAGGTAGACCACCATCAGCAGCTGCAGATATGCCTCCACCTCCGGGATGAGCGGCGCGGCCGCAGCTTTTCCAGTGCGAGGCCTGAACGGCACGTCTCCTTCACTCTCCACCGGCTGAAGCAGAAGCACACGAGTTACTGTAATGCACTGTACGGCTCTATGATATCCGTGATGCAGAAAACACAGACGGAATCCAGTCATAAAAACTGAATTTACAGTTTAATGTCACGGAGTTTGTCAAAGTTTGGATGCATTAATCAAAAGTAGGTCACTTAAATCAAATGGTGATATGGACTAGTATCTGATGTAAATCTGAATCCTGCATGTGAATGGAGCAGGGTTTTGTTTACTACATACACAGAGCGCGTGATTTCAGCGTCTGACGTCTCAATGAAGACATAAATACATCAACAATATCTCCAAAACTGATCAAAACCAGCATTTTACCATTTCATTTGAGTAAAACTAGTCATATCATATACACACACAACTTTACTCGGCAACCCGTCAAAATAAAAGTCCTGTTTAACTTGAAGACATTGTGCCAGAAATAGCTATATTACTATTATTTAGTAGAATGCATGTAATACTACTACTGCTGTTGAAAAATAATACTTTGTTTTTTAAGAAATAATCACAAAATATTTTAATTTTAATAGTAAATCCCTTTATTTGCCAAAAATGTAAATGTTTAATTTTCATTAATTAAAATATAAATTAAATCAATGTTTTATGGCTTCATCTGATAACCAGTAAAATTTAAATACACAACACAGAATTTCTGGGGGGGGGGGCATTTCATAAAGCTACTGTAAGAATAAATAATAATAGTTTGTATACATTCAAATAATCAGACGTGATAAAACACAGAATTTGTTAATAAAACATAAGGTGAGGAAAAAATAAACATTTCATACGAGCCTAAACATGTCATTTTTGTTACACTTTTAATAAATTAGTGTTAAATTGTATAAGTTTCATGATTTTAATTAATTAGACATGCTTTGATTAATACAATTTAATTTGGCTGTTAAAAAGGAGTCCAGAAAATTAAAAATAAAACTGATTTCATAGAGCCCTACAGATATATATCGCACACCCCTAGTCCAGAGCCCTGCATATCAGCGCTTTAATATTTACAGTCCATAGCGCTCTATTTGATTCGCGCATACAGCACAACTGTATCAAACCCCGTTGGAAGCTGTGGGTTTGGTACCTCGTCCAGGAAGCCGAGCAGGAACTCTTTGCTAGCAGCGTTGGACGTGAAGTATCCGGACACGGCTTTCTGCAGCACGTTGGGATTGAGACGGCGGCTGGTGGAGGGCAGAGCTCGCAGGGCGCGGAGAACGAAGCGCGGCTCCTTCCCCTGCACGGCCTTCTCGATCTGCTTCACGTGCTCCTTGATATCTGCATCACACACACATTCAATCATCCACAGAGCGTGTTTCACTCATATTTAACACAGTTGCTGCGTTATAATTCGCATACTATCCGTTCTAAATAGGGCTGGGTATCGTTCAAAAAATTCCGATACGATACCTTGAGTTCGATACCGGTTCCTGAACGATACTTTTTTCGATACCAATTTTATAAATCAGTTTTAACAAGATTACATTATCTCAAAAAACTATTTTTTCAGCTTGTTGATATTTATACAGACTCGGATCCGAAACAGGGATGACGTTTTGTGGGCGGAGCCTATCTGGTGGCAGTCTATGGAGCTATGGAATAAAATAATTAAAAAAAAGGTACATTTGATTTTAAATTTCAATATTCCGAGATTATATCTCACAATTATAATAAAGAAAAACAACTCGACATTCTCTCTTTTCCCTTCGGCTCTTCTGGCTCTTCCCCCTTAGAATTGACAAACTCACTGTTTTTGAGTTAAATAGCCCAAATTAGGAGATATAAACTTGCATTTGCGAGGAAAAAAGTCAGAATTGTGAGATAAAATAAATAAACGTTATTTAAAAATGTTAATAGTAATAGGTTTAAATAATATGTGATGCTGTAACTGTAGGGCTAATACAATACGTCCCCTATGAGCAGAATATGTGAATATTATGTAGACCTATTGTTTAAATCAAATTTATGCTTTAAAAGTAGAGTAATTATAGCAGTTTCATCCATAGTATGTCCGTTTAAACGTCTGCGTTTAGCTTCAAATGGCGTATTTGATGACGGTATTCTATAAAAATTATTTACATTCTGATTTTGACGTCAAAAGGCACAAATATGTTTATTTTACCCGTTTACCTCCACTTGTTACCAGTCTTTCGCTGCAACATCTATGCGCGCGCAGCTGCAAGTGACGTAACTGTGACGTCTACTCTGAATTGATCTATAGTCTTTGGTATTCTTGCCAATACACAGCCCTACTAGATAAGTTCCGCTGCTAAACTAACTGAGTCACCTCACGGAAGAGAGGGGCGGGGTCAGCAGAGCTCATTAGCATTTAAAGCAACATGCACCGAAACGCCTCGCTGTGAACAGAGCTGTTATTGACAGGGTAAAAACGGTGTTGTTTTACTCTACCATTGAGGAAGTTTTAACCAAAGTATGATATAGACTTGTCATTAAGACCCTAAGAATCATATCAACTTGTGGAAAACGGGCATCCGATGACTCCTTTAATGGTATTTCTGACCTGTCGTCCACTGCCAGGTTAAATGTAACTGCTCTGTACTACACTAGCGATTATTTTGACTGAATCAGGTCACTTTCTGGCTCTGTACGCGTCAGGAAAGCACTGGTCCGGTAATAAACGGGCAGATTACAGAGATCAGGTCGTTATTGTTAGAGTGGTTTGACCGGTAAACACCAGCGCTCGAGTCGTGACTGATATATATGATAATGATATATATATATGTGTGTTTGTGTTGTTCAGACCGTCGAGCGTCATCTGGTCCAGCTCTCGCGGCGCGCGCTGGTCCTCCTCCTTCATCTCCTTCATTTCCACATCTTGCGGCTCCGCGCCGCTCTTCTCTTTCTCCGCGCGGGGTTTCTCGCGTCGCTTAGCCGTCGCTTCTTTCATGTCTCCGCTCGGTCGCGAAACGCCACAATCACGCGTGTAAATAAGAAGTCACCGGAGCTCTTGAATTCACACCGAAGATGACTGGCAATTCTGACGGGCCGCGGTGCATTCTGGGACGCTGGCGCGCTTCCTCGCGCGGTTTCCGTGTGGCGCTGAGGCGCGCGAGGAGAGTGCTGCCATCTAGCGCACAGCGCGAGTACAACAGAGCTGTTTAATACAAATATGCAAATATCCCACATTCTATCAAAGCATGTAATGAGCACGTGCATGTGGGGATTTATTGCATACTAAATATTAAGCTCTTCATTTAAAGCTTCAGAGCCTTATTGTCCACAACAATAAGGCTTTTTATGGTTTGTGAAACCTGTCCACTGCTAGTTTACCCTAGTGTATTTCAGCACCCGGGTTGCCAGTTGGCGGAAAACGCCGCGTATTTCCTGTCATTCATCATCATGTGCGCTCGTTCCTGTTGGTGTCGTTAATCTGGCAACCTGCGCGTGCTCAAGTCTGAGGCGGAGGGGCTGGTGAAAAACCCCTCTCCAATATTTTGAATGTGGACTGCAATACCTAGTTCAACCGCTGGGTGTCAATCCTACATAACATCCAGAGATCACACTGAGACACTGTATTACAGAATATTAATATCACAGTATGCAGCTCATCAGATATCAGTCTTTCTCTGAGATCACACAAGCATTCGATCAACATCAAAACACTTTACACAAATATACACTGTATTATAGTACTTAAATATTACGTTATTATATACTATGCCAGAATCACTATATATATTATATCCATGCTAGTTACTTGCTAATCATGCTAGTAACATGCTAGTCACATGCTAATTATGCTAGAAACATGCTAGTGACATGCTAATCATGCTAGTAACATGCTAGTCACATGCTAATTATGCTAGAAACATGCTAGTGACATGCTAATCATGCTAGTAACATGCTAGTCACATGCTAATCATGCTAGAAACATGCTAGCGACATGCTAGACACTTGCTAATCATGCTAGTCACATGCTAATCATGCTAGAAACATGCTAGCGACATGCTAGACACTTGCTAATCATGCTAGTAACATGCTAGTCACATGCTAATCATGCTAGGAACATGCTAGTCACATGCTAATCATGCTAGAAACATGCTAGTGACATGCTAATCATGCTAGTAACATGCTAGTCACATGCTAATAATGCTAGAAACATGCTAGCGACATGCTAGACACTTGCTAATCATGCTAGTCACATGCTAATCATGCTAGAAACATGCTAGCGACATGCTAGACAATTGCTAATCATGCTAGCAACATGCTAGACACTTGCTAATCATGCTAGTAACATGCTAGTCACATGCTAATCATGCTAGGAACATGCTAATCATGCTAGAAACATGCTAGCAACATGCTAGTTACTTGCTAATCATGCTAGCAACATGCTAGTCACATGCTAATCATGCTAGTAACATGCTAGTCACATGCTAATCATTCTAGAAACATGCTAGCAACATGCTAGCGACATGCTAATCATGCTAGTAACATGCTAGTCACATGCTAATCATGCTAGCAACATGCTAGTAACGTGCTAATCTTGCTAAAAACATGCTAGGGACATGCTAGTCACATGCTAATCATGCTGGCAACATGCTAGTAACAGGTTAATCATGCTAGAAACATGCTAGTAACAGGTTAATCATGCTAGTAACAGGTTAATCATGCTGAAAACATGTTAATCATGTTAGAAACATGTTATCAACATCTATCTAAATGTTCAGGCTTCAGGCTTCTACAGCTGCTGTAAACTCTCAGCATTAGGCTTCTCAACCTAAAGTGTGTCTTGACGAACTGTTTTATCAGGTTATATCCTACGCCAGAACATCACATTCTGTGGTGCAGAATACAAATTATTCACAGCATATGTAACAAACAAACAAATAATCAAATGGTGACACTTTACAAAAACATTAGTTAATATGAGCAAACACTGAACAATACATTTATTACACTATTTATTAATCTTTAGCTGAGTTGTTCATGTTAGCTCACAGTGCATTAAATAACGTTAATAATGCATTAATAAACGCTGAAATTAACAATAACTAAGATTAATAAATGCTGTATAGAAGTATTGTTCACTCTTAGTTCATGTTTGCTAATGAACCTTATTGTGAAGTGTTACCGTACATTATTAAAAAATGATATTTCATTTATAAGTTATGCTATGTAGAGTTTATGCATAGGCAAAAACAATTAATTTTTTTGTACCAAACTTTGCATAAAGATGATTCTCAGCTACATTATAACACAATAATTCAATATACAATTTTTCTTTCTGCAAAATGGCCATAAACGGGTTTCTCGTTATATACAATGTATCTATAAACTAAATCTAATTTGCATATTAATGTGTTTTTGGGCAACATGTAATGAAAAAAGACGTGTAATAATTGACACGATATTCATAATAATATATAATATTTCATAAAATATCGAAATATAATAATTAATTTGTTATGTCTACCAAAATGCGTAATAAACATGCGTTTAGTCCCGGTGTCCTCATATGAGGATGCTGCAGGGTCGCAGGAGGATATCTTAAAGAGACAGTACACCCTCAAGTAGATCCAAACCTGTATGAATGTGTTTGTTCTGAACACAAAGGAAGATATTCTGAAGGAAACGGCAGTGTTTTTCTTCTACTATGGAAGTCAATGGTGCCTCAAAACAGCCTGATTACACACTTTCTTCAAAATATCTTCCTTTGTGTTCAGAACAAACACAATCATACAGGTTTGGATCTACTTGAGGGTGTACTGTCTCTTTAAGTGCGCTGCTCCTGCAGTACCGCGCCGCTCCTCCGCTCCGGGACAGCAGGCGGCGCTGCAGCGTTTGGCCGGAGCGGAACACGGCGAATGGAGGGAAATTCTATTCTGGATGACAACAGAGTGCCGTGATACACAGGCTGCGTCCGAAATCGCATACTGCATAAGTAGGTACTACATTTGAATTTGAACGTACTTCCCGACCGTTAAAAAAGTACGTTCTATATAGTATGAATGTGGGTAGTATGACTGAAACTCGGACGTACTACATCCGCCATGTTGATATTGTCACGTGACATGCGTCGTCACGACAGCGCGAAAATTTAAAGAGCCCACTCTACTGAACAAACATCAGCAATGTTTATTTGTTATTCTTACCGCTTTCATCGGCGTTTTTGCGTCGGTCAGTTTACCCCTTCATAGACAGCTTGTAAACCATTTACTAAATATATAGCAAGTAAAATTTACCTCAGAATAAAAGCAGCCAAAGCTGTGAACCTGCTGATTTTGAGTAATTTATTGTAATAAATTAATGCAAACAAAATAAATGATGATAAATAGATATACACACACACACACACCAATTCATTATATATATATAAACATAATACATAATATAAAACAAAACACGATAGAAGTATCATCACCTATTTATCTAGTAAATTTTACCTCAGAATAAAAAAAAAATAAGTAGTGTAACTATTTAAATTACTTTACTAAAGTAATGCAACTGATTACATTTGATATCTTCTCTAAATTTCCAATGTTTTCAACTGTTAATCATTTTCAAATAAACCAGACAGGGTTAATTTCACAGTACTCAACACTGATTAGTCCTTCATAACTTGAATTAAGATTATAGTCATTTAATTTAAAAGCACAGCTATCACAAAATAAGACTTTGAGATCATTCTGAGGTTAAATACAGATTTAAAACCATAACGAGAAACAGTTTAGTAACTATTATACTGTTTTTTTAAATCAAATATTTGCATAGTTATGACAGGAAACACTGGCATCTAGCAATGCCTTGGAAAAAAGTTAATCTTAAAAAAAGCATATGCATAAATCCAAAAAGTAAATAAAAGTTATGGACTAAGCATGTGTCCTATTCTGTGTCCTAAACCCCTGAAACATTGGTGTCTCAAATTTTACAGCAGTTGCTGCAATTTATGAAAGGAATCAATTAAATTTGTCTGTGGGTGTGTGAAAAAAATCTGATGTAACCCCATTGTAATTATTAACATTTTCATAAGTAATTTAATTACACATTTTTTATCAGTAGCTGTAACTGATTACAATTACATTTATTTTGTAATTAAATAACGTAATTTAGTTACATGTAACTCCACAACACTGTACATATATACATAATACATTATAGACAAGATGCACACACAGCAGAATCATACTGGGTGCTGTCACTGGCCTTCGACATCCCCAACTCCTCTGTGCATGACATTGTGCCCAGAATGAGCAGGGCAGTCTTCAGGATTTTGAGAAGGATTCTGCTTACCCCACCGCAGATGACCTGGAGACTCTGGGAGCAGGTTTTAATGTTCTAAGCTGGGTCTCCAACTTTCCATGTGGTAGCTGGAAAAATATATGGCTGTCACATCTGAAGTGAACCACCAGCAAATGAACTGAGCCCTGCCTTTGTGCCAGATGTTGCTGTGTGGTGCTCCACAACCTCGTCTGTCTTCAGAACAGGGACATTGTTGATCCAGAAGTTGTGAGGATCATGACGATGACCAACCTGAATCCCGAAACACAAAGTCAGCGCAGGAGAGAATGTGTGGGACAATCTGACCACAGGTGTGTCCACACCAGACAACTGTGTGCCTGGTCTTCAAGAGCATGATTACCTGTAAGACAATTTAACAGGTTAAGACAGCAAATCAGTTCATGTTCTTCTCATATGCTATTGTTTAAGCTAGTGTAGTTAGTTAGTGTAAGTAAGAAATTATATATATATATATATATATATATATATATATATATATATATATATATATATATATATAAACATGAATACACATGTAAATATTTAAATGTACACGTGTGTGTATTTATATATACATATAAATATTCACAGTACACACATTATATAAACTAAATTTTAGATTTCCACTTTTTTTCCCCCACTATTTTTTGTTATGCAAATTTAAAGTCCTCATCTTATACACATACAGAATAAGAAAAATATTTAGATTTTTTTTTGTTATATTTATAAAATATTGCTTTAAAATAGTTTCTCAATGCCACATAATAAGCACTTTGTAACTGACAAAATATAGCTACTGTAAACACCTGGCAAATAAATGTTGTAATAAAACTTGCTTTAAAAAAAAGCATAAATCAATGAAGATCCTAGCATAAATAAATGTAAAGAGAGTGTGTAGTTAAGGTTAATACTCATTTTGTATACTTACTCTATCCCTTTGATTACAGCATTATTCTTTCCAGTGAAGAGGGCTTCATTAGCCTCTCTCTCTCTCCTGGATGAGAACACGGTTCATCAGTCCCTGTAACATCAACATTACTGATCATTCCTGATCAATCTAGCAATGCTACAATGACAAGCTGAGGCACTTATTAACAGTATTTTGCTATGTATCCAACACATTTCACTCAAAATATCAGCACTGGTAAAAGAAAAATAAATTGCTTTAATTCCTTTAAGTTTTGTAACTATCTCATTAAATTACTAAACGAACCGTCTGTTCAAGGAAAGCAGCGTTAACAAGCTGATGTAACTTACTGATGTACTGCATTGGTTAAACATCTTTTAACAGCAATTCACAAAATCGTATCATCTGTTTACATTGTTTGAACCTTCAACAAGTAAGCCGTTCACTTTGTATGATTTAAACAAGTACAATTTAACCACAATGAACGTTTTTCCTTGAGGTACTTACACTTGAAAACAGCCGCGTCGCCGCCTTCCGCCATTTTCGAATATGACGCCTCCTCTCCCGCGGCATCATGGGATAGTAAAGTGTCCATCGTATGCCTACTACATTATTTGGGCGGAAGTAGTAGGTCATCCGGGTATTCTCGCCTACTGTTTTTCGAATACTATGAATTCGGACATACTACTCGCCTCGCATACTGTTTTTCACATACTATATAGTAGGGAAGTATGCGATTTCGGACGCACCCACAGCGTTGTTCAGGACGAACGTGAAGAAAGCATAAGAAGCGCTTTCAGGGACGCTGAACGCCTCTCTGCGGGAGAAGCACGCGGTGAATAATGAGCGGCAGCGCGTGGTTAGAGGCGTCGCTGCTCGACGCGCTCAGTGACGCAGACGCTAGGTAACTAACCTTAACTTAGTGATCGATCTGAACATTAAATATGATCAGCAGCGCTGCATAAACTATAAACATATTTCAGCTAAATATTACTGCAGCTGAAGTAACTTAGGACGTTCAAAACAATCACTTCAGCTAAGTTTACTATATGTTCGGTCCGTTTTAATACATTTTAAATAATAAGTTATAATATGAAAGCTTAATAAATGTGACCCTGGAGCACAAAAGCAGTCATAAGCAGCACAGGTATATTATATATACATTGTATGGGTCAAAATTATCCATTTTTCTTTTATGACAAAAATCATTAGGATATTATGTTCCATGAAGATATTTAGTAAATTTCCTACCATAAACTTAATTATTGATTAGTAATATGCATTGCTAAGAACTTCATTTGAACAACTTTAAAGATGATTTTCTCAATATTTTGATTTTTTTGCACCCTCAGATTCCAGATTTACAAATATTGTTCTATCATAACAAACCATACATCAATGTACAGCTATTTATTCAGCTTTCAGATGATGCATACATCTCAATTTTGAAAAATGTACCCTTATGGCTGGTTTTGTGCTCCAGGGTCTGGGCTAAGCCTCATCATATTTCAGGATCACAGAGCAGATCTGAGGATAATCTCTGTTCTGCAGGTGTGTAGAGTCTCTGCTGCGCCGCGGTGCGGATCCCAACAGGGTCGTTCTGGACGGAGTGGCAGCGGTTCATATATCTGCAGGTAAAGAGTCTGAGAAAGGACTGCGCTGCCTCAAACTCATTCTGCAGCACGGAGCGGATCCCAACCTCAGGTACCTCACAGATATGACCTGATATCTTCTGATTCTGATAATAATGCATGTAGGGCTCTATGAGATCCATTTATTAATTTTTTTGGATTTTTCAGTTTTAATTTTTCTGGACTCCTTTTTAATGCTCAAATTAAAATGTCATTAATCAAAAAGCATGTCTAATTAATTAAAATCATGAAACTTATACAATTTAACATTAATTTATTAAAAGAGTAACAGAAATTACATGTTTACGGCTCGTATGACATGTTTTATTTTTTTGTCACCTTATGTTTTATTACCAAATTCTGTGTTTTATCACGTCTGATTATTTGAATGCATACAAACTATTATTATTTATTCTTACAGTAGTGTTATGAAATGCCCCCCCCCTCAGAAATTCTGTGTTGTGTATTTAAATTTTACTGATTATCAGATGAAGCCATAAAACATTGATTTAATTTATATTTTAATTAATGAAAATTAAACATTTGCATTTTTGGCAAATAAAGGGGATTTACTATTAAAATAAAAATATTGTGTGATTATTTCTTAAAAAAATAAAGTATTATTTTTCAACAGTAGTAGTAGTATTACGTACATTCTACTAAATAATAGTAATATAGCTATTTCTTTAATAAGTTAAACAGGACTTTTATTTTGACGGGTTGCCGAGTAAAGTTCTGTGTGTATATGATATGACTAGTTTTACTCAAATGAAATGGTAAAATGCTGGTTTTGATCAGTTTTGTAGATATAGGTTGTTTGCAAACACGTGATTCTGATGACGAGTGAAATGCAGCTGGAGGCAGGAGGTGATTCTTCTTCATAGGAATCAGCAGAAACTCAAGATGCCTGTGTTTTGTGTTGTTTATGAACGCTCAAATCGGTCAAACCGAGAAAACACAAGGAGCTTTTATCGTGTATGAACATGTGTTGTTCATAAGGGAGGAAAAGTCAAGAAATTGACTGAAAAACGCAGGAAAAAGTGGCTTGTAAACCTGCGTCTGCGCTCGACAGGAGCCGATCGGATAATGCTCGTGTGTAAATGATTAATATAATATATTAATAAAGACATATATAAATAGATACAAGGTGACCCAGTCCGAATTCACTCAGTGCTCCACGTAGACATGATATAAATAAGATATTATTTGCAGCTCAGAGAGCTTCACTGATTATAAGGAACCGTGAGATTGGGATAAACAGCATTATAGTGATTACATGGAAGCGCTATTTGCTGGTTTTCTAGGCTATAATCAAATCAAAATTTATATAAAAGTTGTTTTCGTGCTGCTAACAGAACCCACGGCCACAAACCCTGTATGCAGCAAAGTTTCAGGAGTGATATATCCCTCGTATAAATACGGGATTCACTTATAAACAGCTTGTGCAGTCAGAATAAGTTGCTTAGCCTATAGCCACCGCTTCAATGGCATGCATGTATTTCAATTTAGTTCAAAAATCGCTCCTCTTTATAACATAAGGATCACGTAACATTGTGTTTTTCTGTTTATACCTTTCTACTGTTATAGCGCCTAAACCAGTACAGTACGGACGTTCCTCCATCTCATCCGTTCTCTTTTTCAGTCACTCCTGACACTTTTCTGCAGGGTTTATGTACGTTGGTCCTGTTAGCAGCACGTAAAGCAAAACATTTATTCAATTCTGAATTGTTTACAGCCTAGACGGCGAGTAAATAGCGCTTCTATATAATCACTAAAAAGCTGTCACTCGCTTCAATTTATTGCAATCTCACAATGTTTCGTTCTAATCAATGATGCTCTTTGAACTACAAATAATATCTTATTTGCATCGTGTCTATGTGTGGCGTTTAGCTGCCTGTGTCACGCTGAATGCTTGAGAGGTGGCAGCCCTGGATTATCTATTTATATCTGTATTAATAGTATAATTTATATTAATCATTTACACACGAGCATTATCCGATCGGCTCCTGCCGAGCGCAGACGCAGGTTTACAAGCCACTTTTTCCTGCGTTTTTCAGTCAATTTCTTGACTTTTCCTCCCTTATGAACAACACACGTTCATACACGATAAAAGCTCCTTGTGTTTTTTCTCGGTTTGACCGATTTGAGCGTTCATAAACAACACAAAACACAGGCATCTTGAGTTTCTGCTGATTCCTATGAAGAAGAATCACCTCCTGCCTCCAGCTGCATTTCACACCACAGCGATGACGTCATGTGCAAACAACCTATTGTTGATGTGTTTATGTCTTCAAGTTAAACAGGACTTTTATTTTGACGGGTTGCCGAGTAAAGTTCTGTGTGTATATGATATGACTAGTTTTACTCAAATGAAATGGTAAAATGCTGGTTTTGATCAGTTTTGGAGATATTGTTGATGTATTTGTCTTCATTGAGACGTCAGACGCTGAAATCACGCGCTCTGTGTATGTAGTAAACAAAACCCTGCTCCATTCACACAGAGACACATGCAGGATTCAGATTTACATCAGATACTAGTCCATATCACCATTTGATTTAAGTGACCTACTTTTGATTAATGCATCCAAATTAATGGGGGGGAGAACATCTGCTTACATGCTTACATGCTTATTTATAGTTATTTTTTATTACCTTATGTCCAAAACTGTAATTTTTCACACACACACACAAAAAAAACTTTTTTAACTTGTTGTTGCAACATTTTAGAAAAATCAAGATTTAATATATTTGATCAAAATCCCATATTTAGTGCAATTTAAGACAATATTGGCTGATGCTGAGCTAAAATACTAAATGTTTGCCCTCTCTCTTCACCGTTACCACATCTCAGACCTCAAATACATCAAATATTACCCTTTTTAGACATCCCCTAACCCCCCCCCCCCCCCCCCCCCCCCCCCCATAAAAACACTTTCTCATTCAAGAGATTCAAGATTTTATTTGTCACATACACAATTATACAGAGTATAACCAGCAGTGAACTATGAGTCAGGTCCGCTCCATGGACAGTGCAACTATATGGGATACAAACACAAAGAATATACATAAATATATATAAAAAAAATGAATGAAGTAGAAAAGAAAAAAAATATTAAATAAAATAAAATGTGCAAAAAATAAGTGTGCAGGACAGTATACTGTAGACTTAATAAATAATAATATAAGAAGGAATGTGCAAACAGGGTATTTACATAGCAGCAATACGAATGGTAGAAAAAGATTAATAACTTACTGATTATTAAATGGAGTCATGTTGATGTTATGAGACCGAGGTTGAGTTTCTCATTAGATCTAAGCAGAACTCATAGATGATCTATTTTGATTTAAAAAAGGTGAGTTTTTGACTGAAAGGTGAGGATTTTACATCTATGCATAGGGCTAGGATGCTGAGTGATTTGACAAAATCTGTATTTATTTTTATTTTATGATTCTGACTGTTTCACGGTTTGTGAAACGTGCCTTTATATGATGGAACAGTTGCAGAACCACTGCATTTTAATCACGATCCAAACAAACATGTTACATGTATTTTTTGATGTAAATTAGATTGTATAATTTCAACATTTGATGCAAAACCGGAATGGTCTGACCTTAGCTTTGTAAAATTGTGCTACATAAAACATAACTGAACTAAACATAAACAGTGCTGAATGAGACGCAGATTCACTCTTAGACAGCAGGTGGCGCTGTGCTTAGTAATACCACATTAATATGCATTATACGGAGACAAGGGCGTAGTGAATATTGGGGGGGGGGGTTAAAGTGTGAACCGTTTTAGTGGAGTCCCGTGTCATGCTCCCTCATAAGGTTTATTTATTTATATATTTATTTTTGTAAAAAGGTCTTTTGTGCTATTATCCACACATGCAAAGTTGGTTAATAACATAACTTCAGTAATAGCCTAGTTAACAATTAGCCTACTTGTTTACATATAGCCTATATAAAGTATTTTACATTGCTTAGGCACTTATAGGCTATAGTTTGACAATGTTCTAATTCATCATTTAACATTTTCTTATATTGATGTTTATTTCTTAACACAGCTGATCAGGATCTTTATGATTTAATATATGGCTCACGATTCTGACTTACATGCTCTTATAAAAAATGTACCATAGTTCTTAATTGTAGCATTTGTTATGGCATTACCAGGCCAATAATTACTATATATATATATATAGCATTTGTTATGAAAAACAACAGCCTGCACATTTAGCAACAATAGTTACAACAAAGCACAGTTGTAATACTGTATAAATCTATTCCCTTAACAGATTATCTATTATAAATTCTACAACAAGTAAGACAAAATATACCACAATAAACAAGCTGTATGAATTCTAGTAAAGGCTGTCATTAGTATTGGTATATTTTAATATAGGCCTATGACTGTGTTGGTGCAATATCGTTTTGTCCTCTTCTCATTGCCTTTTTTAGATAATGTTTGACGTCATAGTATTTTAAAGTGGCAATTTCTCAACAGAATTCATATAGATGGCACAGCTTCGTGATAGCAATGGCTCGCGCAAATCTTATCACACTTTTCGAGCGCGCTGGTGAACGCGCGCGGAGTATAATAAGAGTATTAGCTGATTCGCGCGGCGCTCATGCACTATTAAAACAACTGTGCTTCAGTCATATTGTGCTGATTACTGGTTCGTACGTCAAGCTAGCGCTCATAAAAGCACCAAAGGAGCGATTTAAATAGTTAATTAATAGCCTGATTCTAGGTTTCCATTAATCATGGTATAAATATTGGGGGGTTGTACTTGCTAGTTGTGGTTATTGGGGGGGGGGGGGGGTTACCCTCCCCCCCACAAACTACACCCCTGTACGGAGACCAGATGAAATGAAAATACCATGTAAACTTTTCTGAAGACAGTTAGTTCCTCTCAGAGATTCAGATAATCCCACAGTTCAGTATTTAAGATTTTCTTCCAATATATCATGAAACATGATATACTCCTCTTTGTGTTCGTCTTCAGTGTCTCAGGCCTCTGTTAAAGGGATACTTCACCCAAAAATGAAAATCCTGTCATTAATTACGCACCCTCGTGTCGTTCCAAACCCATAAGACCTTCGTTCATCTTCAGAACACAAAAAATACCCAAAATTGCTTGAAGAACATATATTGTCGCAATCGTATGTTTATTGTCTTCAAGTTAAAATGTCTCTAGCTACAGCGATAAGCAGATGCCTTTCTCCATATTAGGGATTTCCTGGTACGTCGTCAGTGTTAAAGGCTTAGTTCACGCAAAAATGATAATTAGTCCATGTTTTATTCCTAGGTGTATATGACTTTCTTCTTTCAGACGAATCCAGAGTTGTATTAAAAAATGGTCCTGGCTCTTCCAAGCTTTATAATAGCATGGGCGGGTGTTTTTGTTCATGAGTACAAAAGTAGTCGAATTATATAACTCATAATTTTCCATGTGTATGATATCGCTTTCATTCTTCAGGTCAATCATATGAAAAAAAAAAAGTTTGGATAACTTTGTCATAGTATCTTTTCAGATTTTAAAATTGCGTTGCATGTGCTGCATGTGCTGCATGTGCTGCACTATATTTGTACCATTTTGTTCATTTATTGTTTATTTATTAGAATTTGAAAGATAATATCCATTGTTTGGTAAGTGAGATCTGTGATTTTAGTCCCTGAAAACCCAAAAGTATTGCTTGAAAAGTCCTTGAAAGTGTTTCTCTGTTGTTGTTGTTGTTTTAGGACTTCTGAAGATCTGACTCCTTTACATATTGCTGCATCTTGGGGGTGTTTTCAGAATCTCAGATTACTCTTAAGGAACGGCGGAGACCCAAACCTCACAGATCAAGTAAAACATTCAGCGCTTTACCATCTCCAGTACTGACCTGATCTGTATTTAAGTCTGTGTTTTATATCAAGTTCAGGGGTGTATTCCAGAAAGCAGGTTATGAGATATACCCGGGTATGTTTGAGGATAAGCGAGCGGATAAACTCTGCTTTCGGTTCCAAAATCGGAGGTTATTTTCAGGGTATGTTAGTAACCATAGCAAATAACTTTCAGGGTATGTAAGTAACCATAGCAACTAACTTTCAGGGTATGTAAGTAACCATAGCAACTAACTTTCAGGGTATGCAAGTAACCATAGCAACTAACTTTCAGGGTATGCAAGTAACCATACCATAGCGACTAACTTTCAGGGTATGTAAGTAACAATAGCAACTAACTTTCAGGGTATGCAAGTAACCATAGCGACTAACTTTCAGGGTATGCAAGTAACCATAGCGACTAACTTTCAGGGTATGCAAGTAACCATAGCGACTAACTTTCAGGGTATGCAAGTAACCATAGCGACTAACTTTCAGGGTATGCAAGTAACCATAGCGACTAACTTTCAGGGTATGCAAGTAACCATAGCGACTAACTTTCAGGGTATGCAAGTAACCATAGCGACTAACTTTCAGGGTATGCAAGTAACCATAGCAACTAACTTTCAGGGTATGTAAGTAATCATAGCAACTAACTTTCAGGTTATGCAAGTAACCATAGCAACTAACTTTCAGGGTATGTAAGTAACCATAGCAACTAACTTTCAGGGTATGTAAGTAACCATAGCAACTAACTGTCAGGGTATGTAAGTAACCATAGCAACTAACTTTCAGGGTATGTAAGTAACCATAGCAACTAACTGTCAGGGTATGTAAGTAACCATAGCAACTAACTTTCAGGGTATGTAAGTAACCATAGTAACTAACTTTCAGGGTATGTAAGTAACCATAGCAACTAACTTTCAGGGTATGTAAGTAACCATAGTAACTAACTTTCAGGGTATGTAAGTAACCATAGCAACTAACTTTCAGGGTATGTAAGTAACCATAGCAACTAACTGTCAGGGTATGTAAGTAACCATAGCAACTAACTGTCAGGGTATGTAAGTAACCATAGCAACTAACTTTCAGGGTATGTAAGTAACCATAGTAACTAACTTTCAGGGTATGTAAGTAACCATAGCAACTAACTTTCAGGGTATGTAAGTAACCATAGCAACTAACTGTCAGGGTATGTAAGTAACCATAGCAACTAACTTTCAGGGTATGTAAGTAACCATAGTAACTAACTTTCAGGGTATGTAAGTAACCATAGCAACTAACTTTCAGGGTATGTAAGTAACCATAGCAACTAACTTTCAGGGTATGTAAGTAACCATAGTAACTAACTTTCAGGGTATGTAAGTAACCATAGCAACTAACTTTCAGGGTATGTAAGTAACCATAGCAACTAACTTTCAGGGTATGTAAGTAACCATAGTAACTGTCTCTCTGTAGATAACCTGCTCCAGAGCAGCTTCTGTTCCAGGGTTAGTTCACAGAGCATCAGCGCATGCGTGATCTACTGACCAGCCTTCAGTGGACGTGACAGATAGCACACAACATTATATAATATTACAATATGTAATATTGCCTATTATATATATACTGTATATGATATGTTAATTATAAAGCGCTAATATAAGTAATAAATAAGGTAATATTCTATAATGGTTATTATGTTTATTTTATTGGCATATATAACAGTTATCTGTATAAATTATAAAACACTATTATATGACAAGGTAATGTTTAATTTACTATATTATAAATATTTATTACATTTTATATAATCATCTCACACATGGATCGGCATTTTCTATAATGTATTTATATAATAAAAATACATATCTGATATGACTTAATTTATAATTAGCATCAAACAAACAATATAATTCTTATTCTCAAGGATTAAAGATTAAACGGAAAAAAAAAGAACAATTATTGCACAATCATCAATTAGGTGGCGATATGCACTAAGCATGTAAACGAGCATTAGCATCCGTTTCCATAGTGACTCGTGGCTCTGTTGAGAATGTGTTGAGTCTTAAGCAGGAACATACTCTGAGTTGAGTGAACTTATTCCCGGATGTGTTTTTGGAAGCACATACCTCGAGTAAGCAAGGTTTGGGGTTAACCAACCCACAGTTCAGGGTTTAGCTAACGGTAAGTTAACCGTGCTTTCTGGAATACACCCCAGGGCTCGCAAAACTGCAAAATCCCTGGTAGCCCTTCGGGGAGGTGCTCTTCAGATTTTGGCAGCCTGAAAATTAATTTAACTAGCCTACATAAAAATAAACACAATGTTTTTTTTTTTTTAATATAGAAAAAGTCTAAATGTCAATCAAAAATATTTTCAACACACAAATATCAACAAACATGAAGGAAGGAATTTTATTTCACTATTTACAGGGTATCTGCAGAATTTAAAAAAATACATTTAAAGAGACAGTGCACCCAAAAATGAAAATTGTCATCATTTATTCACCCTCAAGTAGATCCAAACCTGTATGAATGTGTTTGTTCTGAACACAAAGGAAGATATTTTGAAGAAAGTTTGTAATCAGGCTGTTTTGGGGCACCATTGACTTCCATAGTAGCAGACAAAACTACTATGGAAGTCAATGGTGCCCCAGAACTGCTCTGTTTCCCACATTCTGCAGAATATCTTCCTTTGTGTTCAGCAGATCAAAGACATTCATACAGGTTTGGAACTACTTAAGGATGAGTAAATGACAGGATTTTCATTTTGGGGTGTACTATCCCTTTAAGGCAATTTATGACCCATTTTAAGAGCTGCACAAGTAAAATTAACACAGTATGAGCAGAGTTGCACAATGTCTATAACAACATACAGTATTAAGCCATAAAATTACATGATTTAAAGTTCAGAAACAGGTTTTCACAAAAACAAAAATCTTATACAACAGCATTTCAGCCTTTAAACCATACGAAAAGGGA
>CM049844.1:39163550-39204807 GCA_027422415.1 Schizothorax lantsangensis
TACACATTGATGGCCTAAGACACGAAACGAGCGGTTTGTGTGAGAAAACGAACAGTATTTATATCGTTTTTTACCTCTTGTACACAACCATGTCCAAGTGATCTGAGTGCGCACACGCATCCGGTGTGTGACGTGTGTGTGCGCGCTCTGGCTCACGCTGCATTCACACGGGGCGTCGGCGTCAACGCTTGACGGAGGGCGTGTCTGAAGCGTGGTGCTGAGAAAAAAAGACACCTACATCTTGGATGCCCTTGGGGTAAGCTGATAGATACCACATTTTAATTTCAAAGTGAACTATCCCTTTAACTAATGTTAATAAATGACACCTTATTGTAAAGTGTTACTGAACTTTTTTCTATTTTAGACAGCTATTAACATTTAGTTGGGATAGGTATTGTCTACCTATCCCTAGTAATCTATAGCTATTTATAGAAATGTATAATACCTGCTGTTGTTGATTTGCCTCATTTTATTCTCAATATTTGTGTTAGATGCTGGATATTTTTTACTGTCGTTATTTCTTAAAGGGACAGTGCACCCAAAAATGTAAATTCTGTCATTAGTTACTCACCCTCATGTCATTCCAAACCCGTTAAGACCTTCGCAGGGCTTAAAGTTAAAGTGTTTAGACGCGGAAAAAAATAAATCCTACATTAAAAATAACAAAATGTGTTGATATCACAATCGAGTTCATGAGTTCGCCTACCAATGGTATGAGAGGAGCACAGCTTTCACTCTCAACCAAACTATCATTACTAGCCAATCAGAATATTTGCTTTTATAAACACGAGACGCACATAATAGTATAAGAGTCGCAGTCCTGATGAATGGAGAAGCACGACACGTTAAAAAAGCTGCGAGGCGCAATGATCAAAGATGTCCATCTAGCTCATATTTACATTAAAACTAATTAAAAAGCAGCAGAGCTTTTGTGAACGGCTCAGAGTAGACATCATAAGAACGATATGATTGCCAGAACAAATTTACCAGGATTTTTAAAGTCTGTGTAAAGAGAATCGTTTCTAAACACATTATAAATGTTAGAAATGTATTGCTGAAACACATTACAAAGACTCTGAACTATGTAGTACTGAATTGTGGAGTTAAACCGTTAGTTTTTCACCAATTCTGTGTTCAGGATTTTTTGGGGGCGGGGCTAAAACGGTGTTGAGCGTGGCCACGCCCCTAACACTATAACAACTATGTTGAGAGGTCAAGCTCTTAGTTTGTCGTTTTGAATGTCTGTGATGTTAGATATACAGATTCTAGGCAGGGACGGTTCTAGGGTGAATGATACCCGGGTCTTAGCCCAGAGACATCAATATGTGGCAGAATACATACAATTTAAAAACATGCAGCGTTCCGCATCTAGAAACGCCAGCTGAACCGCTTTCTCTTCGTTCAAAGCGCACCGGAGCTTGCGCTCTCGTGGTGTTTGCCGTTGCTAAGCAACCATGAGCCGTGCTCGCCTTGACGACGAGAAGGTTTCAACTCACTGCAGCGCTGACGCGCGTCTACAATTAAATAACGAAATTGCACGCTCAAACATGTATGGCTGTATAAATCCAATTAAGCTACTAGAGGTAACATCAGTAGCGTCCATTCAGGTTGTAGCGGTATTTGACAGTTGAGAGACACGGCGCTTTCCCGTGAGTGGGCGTGGTTTCAGCAAGTGGGCGTGGTTTCAGCGCCGCCAGCGGACACGCCCCCAGCGTTTGAGAGCTTATTTTTCAAAGATTTTGATAACTTATTTTAGTTACTTGGCGGGTTTTTTTATCATTCAAATTTGGCTGTGTGGTTAATAACATTTTTCTGTTGTGTGACAAACTCAGAACACATATTTTAATATCACTTTACACGGACTTTAAAAAAGGTAGTGTTCACGTGATCTCTTACCGGTAATTTACCAGTAAAGACTGTATGTGTGAAAGGCTTAAACTCTTCCTTAACGTTCATCTGGGAAAACTGTGTGCATTATCACTAGATTTGTAACGTAAATCATTTATAAACCCTTGCCAACACAGGAGAATACATCAATCTGTTTCTAAATATGCCATTTATCGTTCATCGTGATTTCATAATAAAAGTTTGAGTTTGCATGTGGCCAAATATTAAAATATGCTGGATTTAGTAATTAAATTGGTTATGTTCATATTATGTATAGACATATAACATTATGTATTTTAACAGTGTTGTTCAATAAAACCATGTAATTACTTGGTTTCGATATTTTATATTATTTATATTTAATTAAGATATTAGTTACTGCCTGACACATAGTTACCATCTTCCGCCATTTTGGAGAGTATCCACTGAACGTAAACGACGTAATCAGCACTTTTTACGTTCAGTAGACCGCGCGCTCATGCTGAACGTAAACAATGCTGATTACGTTGTTTACGTTTAGTGGAGACTCCAAAATGGCGGAAGACGGTAACTCGTAAAATTACGATTGAACCCCTGATGTCACATGGACTATTTTACTGATGTCCTTGCTATGTTTCTGGACCTGGGAACATTGCCGTTGCATTGCTGTCTATGGAGAGCTCTCAGATTTCATCAGAAATATCTTAATTTGTGTTCTGATGATGAACGAAGGTCTTACGGGTTTGGAACGACATGAGGGTGAGTAATTAATGACAGGACTTTCATTTTTGGGTGCACTGTCCCTTTAACACAGCAACAGCTTACACGTCCATGTTGAACATGCTTCATGAATGAAAAGTACATGTACATATGAGAGGCAAGAAAAGCATGAATGAATGAATGAATACCTTGTCATTTGTCCAACAGTGCAAACGAAAATTTTCTAAACAAAAAACAACACACCCATGTACATTCAAAAATTGCACAAATTGCATAAAACACATATTAACAAAGTGCAAATACTAAATAAACACATCCCTTATTTCACATTTGTTATGAGGTTGTTAAAGCTATTGGATAAAAACTGTGTTTGAGTCAGTTTGTCCTTGTTTTAAACGGGCCCCATTAAGCCCCTTTTTACAAGATGTAAAATAAGTTTCTGATGTCCCCAGAGCATATATGTGACATTTTTGCTCCGAATACCCCACAGATAAATTTTTATAGCTTGTTAAAATTGCCACTTTTAGGGTATGGTTAAAAAACGTGATGATTTTGAGTGTGTTGCTTTTAAATGCAAACGAGCTGTTGCTCCCGGAGAAGAGGGCGGAGCTTCAAGAGCTCAAGCATTAGCAGTGCTAGCCTTTGCAAATAAACATTACACTATTAATACAAGCCTGTTATCTTTACAGAAAACTACTCGGTTTCAAAGTCAGTCATCTGATTATACTGTGCATAATAAATTGGCGTTTATGAATTACACAGACGGGGAGCACGGCGGGATAAAAATAACAACATAGCTGGTCTCATGCTATCACAAGCTTTATAAGTCCCACTCGTGATTATGAGCTCAACAACTTCAAGCGATCGACTCACGTTGCTTTCATACGCAACTTTTAACCACCACATTCATATTCACGATCATTCATGAAGACAGCACCAGTGAAAACAGACAGAGACAATGATAGCTTTAGCAATAAGCCTCACAGAGTGACAAGAAGCAATTACAGAAAGACAACAAACGCGTGATACTTACTTTGTCTGGAGCTGATGTTCGTGATTCCTAAACATTTAGAGGACGTTACTGATTTTTTCCGGGATATTTCCTTCGAAAATGAAATTTAACCACAGTGTCCTGGGCTCAGATGGGAGGAGATTATGGAGACTCTTATGTTCATTAGGTCATCCCAAAACACAACACTCGTAAAGCCTCTTTGGTGCTGACAGTGTATATATCTCCAGTAATGGTGGAGGCGGAGCTTCTCACTCAGGGCTGTGTTTATGCTAATAGAGCAGAGAGCATCACAAATGGGCGGGGCTTGTTCTCAGTGACGTGAAGCTCTTTTTAAGAGACTATTCATGATTTATTGGTTTTATAAAAAAAATGAGTTGGTGGATTTTTAACATTATAGGCTGGTTGTTTTCACACTGCGGCCACACAACTGTGTTCAAACTAGTGTTGTTTTTGGCGGCCTGTTTTAATTTTAGTTTTAGTCTAGTCTTTGTGTGAAGCTGTCATTTTAGTTTTTATTAGTTTTAGTCACGTTCATACTCTTTTTAGTCTGGTCAAGTTTCAGTCAACTAAAAGTCTGAGCATTTTAGTCTTATTTTAGTCAGAATTATGCATGACTATTTTAGTCTAGTTTTAGTCAATGAAAATTGTGTTTTAGTCTCTTTTTAGTAATGCAGTTCTATTTAACCCAGTCAATATAGTATAAGTACCTAGCAGTACAGACGAAAACAACATGTTATTTTAGCCAAACCCATTTCAAACAAGGTTATCTTATTATATTATTGTTACCTTATAGACTCAAGAATACATCCAAAGATGCTCTGATTTGAATTTACAACATTTATTTTACCAACCAAACATATTAGAAGTGCACACACATACATTTAAATAACATTTATTTAATTTATTTTAACAAGGGATGCTTAGTACACATGGAGTCAGTCAGTCAGGTAAGAACTAAGAACCCACTTTACACTCTCTCACACAAACAAACACACACACACACACACACACACGTTAACCCATTTACACTCTCTCACACAAACAAACACACACACACACGTTAACCATTTACACTCTCTCACACAAACAACACACACACACACACACACACACACACACACACACACGTTAACCCATTTACACTCTCTCACACAAACAAACACACACACACACACACACACACACACACACGTTAACCCATTTACACTCTCTCACACAAACAAACACACACACACACACGTTAACCCATTTACACTCTCTCACACAAACAAAACACACACACACGTTAACCCATTTACACTCTCTCACACAAACAAACACACACACACACACGTTAACCCATTTACACTCTCTCACACAAACAAACACACACACACACACGTTAACCCATTTACACTCTCTCACACAAACAAACACACACACACACACGTTAACCCATTTACACTCTCTCACACAAACAAACACACACACACACGTTAACCCATTTACACTCTCTCACACAAACAAACACACACACACACACGTTAACCCATTTACACTCTCTCACACAAACAAACACACACACACACACACACACACACACGTTAACCCATTTACACTCTCTCACACAAACAAACACACACACACACACACACACACGTTAACCCATTTACACTCTCTCACACAAACAAACACACACACACACACACACGTTAACCCATTTACACTCTCTCACACAAACAAACACACACACACACACACACACACACACGTTAACCCATTTACACTCTCTCACACAAACAAACACACACACACACACACACACTCTCTCACACACACACACACACACACACACACACACACACACACGTTAACCCATTTACACTCTCTCACACAAACAAACACACACACACACACACACACACACACACGCTAACCCATTTACACTCTCTCACACAAACAAACACACACACACACACACACACACACACACGTTAAGCCATTTACACTCTCTCACACAAACAAACACACACACACACACGTTAACCCATTTACACTCTCTCACACAAACAAACACACACACACACGTTAACCCATTTACACTCTCTCACACAAACAAACACACACACACACACACACACACACGTTAACCCACTTTACACTCTCACACACACACACACACACGTTAACCCAGTTTACACTCTCACACACACACACACACACACACGTTAACCCATTTACACTCTCTCACACACACACACACACACACACACACACACACACACACACACACACACACGTTAACCCACTTTACACTCTCTCATAAACAAATATACACACACACGCTAGTCACACACGTTTGTCTCAGTCGTTTTCAGCTCCAGTGGCTAACGTTTAAAGCTTTCCCTTTCTCTCTGTCAGACTTAAGTTTGTTTGTTGTCGTCTTCTAAATAATGCCGTGAGTGGGGCTTGAGGAAGTGACGTCGCCTGATGCAGCCCCTGAAGTGAGACACAGGAAACAGAAATACTGCAAAATAATAATAATAACGCGACTAAAGACGAAATGACGTTATAACGTCTCGTCTCGTTTTGGTCAACGAAAATGAAGGGACATTTTAGCATAGTTTTTATGCGTCAACATTCGTCAAAAATATTGCATTATACATTTATAGTCATCGTCACATGACCAGCATTTACGTTGCGTCTCGTCTCGTTTTCGTCACGTGATAAAGGTTCGTTGACGACGATATTTAGTCATAATTTTCGTTGACGAAAGCAACACTAGTTCAAACACCTTATAAAAGTGATTTTTGCATTAATGGCTCTGTACCATCTGCCTGATGGTAACAGATTGAACAGAGTGGCCTGGGTGTGATGAGTCCTTTACTGTGACACAGCGGGAATTGTGAAGGTCCTTCAGAGTTGCGAGAGGGCAGTCCTGATGACCCTCTGGAGCTCTTTTATTTTTTTTATACGCCACAGTGCAGCTGTGATACAAGCAGACTCTGAGCAATGTTACTCTTCCTGGGAACCCTCACAATGTAGTCTCTGCTGTGCTTTCTTCACCAGTTCTGTGGTGTTCCTGCCCCCAGGTCAAGTCCATTTCAATGCAGACGCCCAGAAAACAGAAGTCTGTGACCCAGGGCCGTAGCTAGAGGATTGGGGGCCCCTTGAAAAAATATTGATGTGGGACCCCCTACACACACACATATCATATACTCTACATTATACAAGCATGGAACCAAATTGCATGCTTTTTTTGTGGTTTTCATAATATCTCAGTTATACAACTAATAAAATATTAGAATTATTCACAGAACATGGGCCTATATAGTATAATTCCTGGATTTTGTGGGCAGTGGGGGCCCCTAGAATTGTCACCACCTTTCACCCCACTAGCAACGGCCCTGCTGTGACCCATTCCACACAGTTCCCACCAATGGCTATGGGTTGGATATCCATTTTTCCTCCTGGAGTCGATAACCAACTCCTTTTTCGTTGACTTATTCAGGATCATATTGTTGTCACTGCACCATGTTGACAGCCGCTCCACCTCATCCCGGTAGGCAGACCCATCACCCCCTGTGGTGTTGTCTGCTAATTTGATGAAGGTGTTGCTTGAGTGTACGGTGATGCAGTCGTATGTGTAGAGGATATAGACCAATTTCATGTAGACGTCACAGTTACGTCACTCGCAGCTGCGCGTGCATTGTGGTGGCAGAAACACACGGTAACAAGCGGAGTGAAATGGGAAAGATCCACGGAATAAGAGATAAAATGTGCTGTTGTTGTGTCAGAATCTGAAAGCAAATCATTTTTATAGAATACTGTCCTCAAAAACGCCATTTGAAGCTAAACACAGACGTTTAAACGGACAGAATGAATGCAACCTGCTATGATTACTCTACTTTTAAAGCATTAATTTGATTTAAACAATTGGTCTACGTAATATTCACATATGCAGTTCATGGGGAATATATTATATTTGCCCTACAGTTACAGCATGAACATTTAAACCTATAACATTTTACATTTAACGTTACCTATTTTGTCTCTCAATTCTTTTTTGAGACTTTTTTTTCTCGCAAATGCAACTTTATATTTCGTATTTCGGACTTTATAACTCGATTTAACTCAACAATAGCGAGTTTGTCCATTCTGAGGGTGAAAAAAGCCAGATGTGTGGGATATAACTCAAAAGAGGGATTGGCCAGTTGATTTTTCTTATCATAATTGTGAGATATAATCTCTGAATTGCGAGAATAAAGTCAGAATTGTAACACTGCTGCCACTGCCAGACAAAAAAACAATGACCGCTGTGGTTAAACGAGATAAAACGAGCGGATTGGACGGAAACTATCATCAAAAAAGCTGGCGTTTGCAGGCAGCGCACACTTCTTATCAGAAAAGGTTCAATAAAGTATTGTCTTTTATAGTTATGGGCGCGTCTAAAGATTTCTTATGGATCTCACTATGTCGTGTATGAGATAATGTCTGTGTGCATGTGTGTAAAACAACAAACTGATGATTTATATGCTTAATCATGTGTAATTGTATATACATTGTTATGAGTAATGGTGGCTGGAATAATAATGTAGCTGTAAAAATAGTTGCCTGCTGAAATTGAAATATATATACATCTTCATGACTATATACACGGTGAGTTTGTCTGTACTATACACGTTAGATGTGACTAAACCGGAGGTAATCCTGTCAGATCGTCCATCCTTTGAGTGACAGGTCAGCCAATTTCGTCCGTTAAAGTTAACCTTTTCAAATAACGCGGTCCCGGACAGTATGCAGGTATGCAGCCCTGACATATGCAGGTAAAATCAGAATTTCTCCAGTTATTGTTAAAAAAACAAGCTAAGAGACTAGTGTTAGTGAAGCGGTCAGTGGGATCTTTCTGCAACCACCTAAGCTCCGCCCACAGAAAAACATCACAATGTTTACTAACATGAAATTGGTCCCTTTGGGGGAGCTGCTGTTGAGCTGTGGGAGCCTGTTCTAATGTTTACTGGCAACTAGACATCATTGAAGGGTATTCTGTTTGTTAGTACATAAATATACCAGCTGTTGTCGTCAAGTGTAACTGAAAATTTCATACCAGTATATTTCCACTTAACCAGTATTACCTTGGCAAGCTTAGTGTACAACAGAAGTGAGCAGACCTCTGTGCAATATCACTTAGGGTAAACGTACCTATTAAGGCACACTTCCATTTTTGAGGTCAGATTATAAAAAGAAAAAATAATTTATTATCCTACTTGATGTCTTAACCAATTGATATGTTTGTTACTACATACCTACTGTAATTTGAAGTCAATCAGATCATCACACGCTGAGATATGTGATATGTGATATGAGTCTCCATGTGTTCACACTGTCTGGCGGCCATCTTGAAAGCGGTCTAAAAACTTTCACCAAAAGAGGAGCTCCATAAATATGCATTTTTTTTTAGATGTTTAAGCCTTTATTTTGGGTAAGTTTCATTACTTATTGTAAAATGAAGAGATTAATGTTCAGACTTTTGCATATTATAACCTGTAACTTGGATGTGGGAAATAATTACCATTAGATCCAAAAGATAGTTTTAGCAACATAGCGCAGATGCCACAGAACACAGTGTGCTACGCTAACATATTACTTCACAGGCATTACTGGCTTGTACATTTACATCCATAATATTATAAATTGACAGTTTATTGCTGTAGTTTACATACATCATGTAGTGTATGTATTCCAGCCATAAGAGAATATAGATTAATTTGCATCCATTTAAAAAGAGGTTTCATAATGAAGATAGTTTCTGTGTTCATCCCCATGAATTAAATGTTTTATTGGTTTATTTTATTAGATTTTTGAATGTGTTACTTAGCCGAACGTGGACAATAGATGTTGCAATGTGCTTAAATGACACTTCATTATGAATATATATAACTGATCGACCTTGCTGCTTGATTTTAGTGTTCTGGTTTTTTTGTGTGATTGACTTTGTACCTTCAAAAAAATATATTTTTACAATTATTCTTTAAAAATGTTCCTTAAAATAAACACGAATTTTTAATAAAACATGACGTGAGCTTAATGGGAACAGTACCCATTAAGCACAGCCAGACTTTTTGAATTTAATGATGAATATCTTAATTGAAATGCTTTTGTCATATTTACAAACATATTTAAATATTTGTTTTTATTCTCCGCTTTTCGGAGATATCTCATTCGTCTCATTTGGATATTACGTCATCACATTTTGACAGCATTGATTGGTCAGAAGAAACCAATGCATTTCGTCCCTCTGAGCCAAACAGGAGCGATTGTTGACGCTTAGCCCCTCCCCCAAGCCCTGATTGGTTCAAACTGTCACACATTCAACCAATAAACATAGGTTTTGGTCTTTTGAAACACCAGGTGAGATTTTAGATTTCCGCCCCCCCACCCCCACTAAAAAAAATCAGTAATTTGTTTAACTTTACAATAATATAATATAACATAAATACTGATAAGTATTAGCATAAATAAGTAGTAAATAAATTGTGATAATAAATAAATGCGCCTATGAGTGAATCTGTTAAAACATTGAACATTTATGCATTTAGCAGACGCTTTTATCCAAAGCGACTTATTCAGGCTATACATTTATTTATCAGTATATGTGTTCCCTGGGAATTGAACCCACAAACTTTTACGCTGCTAACGCAATGCTCTACCACTGAGCCACAGGAACACTGAACACAGGAACATTGAAGAGACCAGACATGAGTTATAGTCTTCTCCCAAACAGAGAGATGCAACCCACAACTATGCCGACAAGTAACCGACTTATTACAACAAAGAAAAACATGAGCAATATGAAATGCCTAAAATAGTCTAACAGAGGCAACAAAATAAAGGCTACATTTTGTAGCCAGATAGTTAGCTAGTTAGACTTAATTACTAATCCTACATCAGTGCTTCTGCAGCGATGTAGGACGGTTTTGAGGTTGGAGGAGAAACTGTCATGAACTGGAAAAAACAGAATTCACGCAGAGCTAGACAAGAGGAGCGTTTTGAGGTATTTAAATTGTTTTTTTTTTTTAGAAAATAACCAATCGTTATGCTAGATAAGACCCTTCTTCCTCGGCTGGGATCATTTAGAGCCCTTTGAAGCTGCATTTAAACTGCATTTTGGACGTTTAAACTCAGGAGCACCATAGAAGTCCATTATATGGAGAGAAATCCTGAAACGGTTTCCTCAAAAAACATAATTTCTTTACGACTGAAGAAAGACATGAACATCTTGAATGACAAGGGGGTGAGTACTTTATCTGTAATTTTTTGTTCTACTCCTTTAAGAGCACATAAATGGCAAAACTGTTTTAACTGCGTGCGCCGTGCATAATTAATGCGTTATGATGATGTATTATAATTCCGTCATGACACAGTGTTTAAATTATTCCAACATGACATTTTATTTTATTCTAACATTATTTTAATCAGTTCAATGATAGATCAGTACTAAAATTAACTGTCAGAAATTATTTTGCTTAATATATGGGTGTAGGAGCGCACGATGGTCTCAAGAGGGCGCACTTCTGACAAAAAAAAACCCCTTTCGTGCGGCGCCCCCCGTTATTTTGCGCCCTCTGCAAATTGCCTATGTCGCCTATGCCACGGGCCGGCCCTGGTGTCGTGCGTGCATGACAGCAAACACAAAATAACACATTTGCATGAGAGAACTCTCTGAAAAACTCACGACAGAGTACTTTGGCGTAAAATAAACCAAAAACAAGGATGAAACGGCGGTATATCTCGGATAAAGCACTAGAATTTATGTCTTCCCGGTAAAATCGATTACGATTTGCAGCCAGCGGATCGATGCATTATTATGTATATTATGTAAATAATTCTTATATAGTTCATAAAGATCATTTGCACTATTTTTTCTGTTGCACTCTGTATATTTCTCACTCATTTTGTGTGTAGTTTGATAATCATTTGCACTGTTTGTATTTTTGTTGCAGAAGACAATTCATTTGTGCAATTGTTTTCACTTAGCTGCACGGTTTGTGTTTGTTCATAGATTGAAAATATGTTTCTCTGAAAAAAAAAGTTTTTACTGTGACTTCTTTGTTTTGTTATTATATAACACTGTTTCCATTTTCTTTACTCCCTAAACTTTTTTGCACACATCTATATTGTTATTAAAATAAATAGACCTGTTTTTCCCTGAAAAGCGCCTATAACAATATTGTAATAAATGGCTATAACTTGCTCGGGGAGTGTTATATGTAGACATAATTTTATTTGGAAGTGTAAAACACCCAGATACAACTTTCTAAAGAAAAAAATCCAAACTTCAGGAGTTTCTGTTTGAGTACACCGTAACAAAACACCCAATTATTGCTTGCGTTTTTCTTAAAATTTTGGAAATTCATTCATTCTTAGAAAAAACTGAAGGAAAATTGGGACTTTAAATTAGCTGGACTGAAACGTCAAGTTCTACGGTTTATTATGATATATGACACTTGATGCTGACTGCTAGAATAGGTCTGAAAACACAAAGATAAGTACAGGCGTGTCAGGTGCCCCAAAAATGTTCAAGGGTTAATTTGTTGTAGTCCTGTGTCAAATGTGCATTTTAGTTACTATCCTATTTAGTCAAACTTGTCCTGTTTTTGTTTAGTCAAGTTGTAGTTGACTAAATATCTGAGAATTTTAGTCTAGTTTTAGTCAATGAAAACTTAGTCACATATTTGTCATGCTATAGGTTCAAGGTTCAAGGTTCTTGTTTATTTGTCACATACACAATCATACAGGGTATAATCAGTAGTGAAATGTAGGTCAGGACGGGTCCGCTCAATGGACAGTGCAAAAAAAATAAAATAAAAGATGATACATAACACAGGAGCATATATTTAAATATAGGTAGGAATAAGATAAAAAAAAATAATAATAAGTAAAAACAATGAAATAAAATAAGGAGTAAAATGTGCAATGAACTAAAATGTGCAATACAGTCTACTGTGGATTTAATAAATATTAATATAACCAGGGATGTGCAAGGAATGTGCAAACAGGTTGTACAGGGTATGTACACATAGCAGCAATGCGGAAGATGGAGAATGATGGGTGTTACAGTTAATTAAATGAGTCCTGTAGATGTTATGAGACTGAGTTTAGGAGCCTGATGACCTGAGGGTAAGAAGCTCCTCCTCAGTCTCTCAGTTTTTGCCATCACGCTTCTGAAGCGCTTGCCCGATGGCAGTGAGATGAAAAGACGGTTACCGGGGTGATTTGAGTCCTTGATTATTTTTGCAGCTCTGCTTTTGCAGCGTTTGAGGTAGATGTCCTGCAGAGAGGGGAGGGCAGACCCAGAGATGCGCTCAGCTAAGCGCACGACTCTCTGCAGAGCTTTGCAGTCCTGATTTGTGGCGTTACTGTACCACACTGAGATGCACTGAGTCAATACACTTTCTATGGCCCCTGAATAGAAAGTTTTCAGGATTGCTGGTGAGACCCTGAATTTCCTCAGCTGTCGCAGATGGTACAGTCTTTGCCTGGCTTTCTTGACCTGTGTTTGAATGTGTGCAGTCCAAGTCAGGTCCTCGGAGATGTTTACACCGAGGTACTTGAAGCTGCTCACCCTCTCCACAGGGGTCCCGCTGATCATAAGAGGAGTGTAGGGCCGCTGCTGTCTCTTCCTGAAGTCTACAATAAGCTCTTTAGTTTTGCTCACGTTCAGAGAGAGACAGTTGTCCTGGCACCATGATGTTAGTCTCTCTACCTCACCCAAGTATGCGGTCTCATCATTGTTGGAAATTAGGCCCAGAACCACAGTATCATCAGCAAATTTAACAATAGAAGTGGAGCTGTGAGAGGACACACAGACGTGTGTTTAGAGAGAGTAGAGCAGGGGACTCAGAACGCAGCCCTGCGGGGCTCCTACGTTCAGGGTGATGGAGTTGGAGGTGAACTGGCCCATTTTCACCACTTGTGGTCTGCCGGTGAGGAAGTCTTGGATCCAGTCACAGAGTGTAGTGTTTAGGCCGAGGTCTGAGAGTTTGACAGCTAGCTTGGAGGGGACTATAGTATTGAAAGCTGAGCTATAGTCAATGAATAGCAGTCTGACATAGTTGCCATTTTTGCTGTCGATATGAGTGAGGGAGGAGGGTAGTACCTGAGAGATGGCATCATCAGTAGACCTATTTGGGCGATAGGCAAACTGAAGAGGGTCCAAGGTAGCAGGGATGGAGGAGCATATGTGTTTCTTTAAAAGTCTCTCAAAAACCTTCATGACTATTGATGTGAGGGCAACTGGACGATAGTCATTCAGGCAAGAGGGTTTACTGTTCTTAGGCACAGGGATGATGACAGATTTCTTAAATGAGGTGGGAATCACAGAGGTAGCAAGGGACTCATTAAAGATGGAAGTAAACAAACCAGCAAGCTGATCGGCGCATGACCTTAGAACGCGGCCAGTAATCCCATCAGGTCCGGCGGCTTTCCTGATGTTTACTCTCCTTAATTCTCTCCGAACCTCGTCCTCCGACACGGTGATAACATGATCAACATCGCTGCTCTGTCTGCTGCTTCCTGATGCGCTGATCGGCAGAGTCGCGCCGCCGTTGCGTTCGAAGCGGCCGTAGAAGGTGTTTAGCTCTTCGGCCAGCAATGGATCTGCACTCACCTCGGCGGAGGAGTTATTTCCAGAGGAACAGATGGTCTTCAGTCCCTGCCACATGCGTCGAGAGTCATTGAGCTGAAAATGTGACTCAATTCTCTCTGTATCGGAGTTTAGCAGCTCTAACTGCCCGTCGGAGAGCATAACATGATGCTTTGTAATCGCTCATGTTTCCTGACAAAAGACCAGCGTTGTATGCGGCAGTGCGTTGGTTAACCGCAGCACGGATTGTTCTGTCCACCCACGGTTTCTGATTAGAGAATGTCCTTATTGTTACCGTTTCAGTGGCTTGGTCGGTTAGCATGTAAACAAAGCTTAATGCTACATCCGTGAACTCGCTGACGTCAGCTGAACTCGCCCGGAACATGTCCCAGTCGACGTCATCAAGAGACGCCTGTAGCATAGCTTCAGAGTGGGAGGACCAGCGCGTCACTTCCCTCACCCCCGGGGATTCCTGAACGATCCTTTGTTTATATTCCGGTGTGAGGAAAATGGCCGCGTGGTCCGATTTACCAAAAGCCGGCAGGGAACGAGCTTTATAGGCATTATTGAACTGAGTGTAGCAGTGATCCAGTGTATTCGGTCCTCTAGTTGGACAGGATACATGCTGATGGAAGTTCGGCATGACCTTCCTGAGGTTGGCTTTGTTAAAGTCCCCTGCGATGATAGAGGCAGCGTCAGGGTGTTTGTTGATGTAGCCGCTGAGCTCTTCGTGGAGTTTGGACAAAGCCAAGCTCGTGTCTGCCTGAGGTGGAATGTAGACGGCAGTAGCGATGACCGCGGAGAACTCGCGGGGTAAATAGAATGGGCGGCAGATAATGGAGAGATGTTCCAGATGAGGCGAGCAGGAACGCGACAGAATGGAGATATTCCTGGGGTCGCACCATTTCTTGTTAATCATGAAACACACTCCACCACCCTTGATTTTTTCCGGCCTCGGCTGTTCTGTCCATCCGTAAAACAGAAAAGTTATCAGACGGTGTTACAGCGGTGTCCGGGACCGAGGGAGTGAGCCATGTTTCAGACAAACAAAGGATGTTACAGTCCCTAATGTCCCGTTGGAAACTAATCCTGGCTCTAAGATCGTCCATCTTATTTTCCAAGGATTGGACATTAGCGAGCAGAATACTGGGGAGAGGGGGGCTGTGAGCGTTTTTTCTCAGTCTGTCACGAATTCCAGCGTGTCGCCCGCGGTGTTTCTTTCGCCTCCTGGGATTATTCGGGTGGCCTTTGTTAACCTCGGCGCTCCGAAGAATCTCCGCTGGCCACGCTGGATCCGTGGATAAAGTGTCCAGAAGCAGGTTAGTGCAGCGGTGTCCAATGTCCAAAAGTGTTCTTTTGTCATAAATAGATAGTGCAGACGTTAAGCGTGTAAAAAGAGAAAGTAAAAATACGTAAAAGAGTATATAAAAACACAAATTGAGCGGAGCCATCCTTTAACGTCGACTGAAAACAGCAGCGCCGGAAGCGGAAGTATATACTGCCCTACAAAGGCAAAAGACCTTAACTTTTTGAGTGTTAATGTAAAAAAACTATTTAAAGTTTAACGAAATTAACACTAGTAGTGTGCATACCGGAGTAGACACTGCAAACAGCATGAGACAGTATAAATTCTACATAGAACAGGGCACAGTAATAGGAGAAAAGGCACAGTTGTGTGGGGTTTTCTTTTTTTTTTTTTTCTATAACAAAACTGACAACTAAATCATGCCACCCCCAAATTAGCGCAATGACTATAACTCAAAATATGTCATTTCCATACCTAAAATACATATTTTACAGTCTCTGTTATACACATTGCTCATAAACGCAGCTAAAAGGCTTCCTAAAAGTGACCATCCTTCACATACTTTAACATAAGAGCAAAGTTTTATCATACGTAGAATGCAAAATGTTTCAGTACAGACATTTCAGTCAAATGTTAATTTATGCAATATTTCAAAAGTTTAACCCACAGAGGAAAATCAACCCATGAGAACAGTTTAAAAGAGGACTTGACAACCCTGCATCCAACAGGAGCTGCAGGAGTCAGATTTGACTGATCACGAGTCGAGAGTAAGGAGAGATGACTGACCGGTCACGAGTCGAGAGTAAGGAGAGATGACTGACAGGTCATGAGTCGAGAGTAAGGAGAGATGACTGACCGGTCACGAGTCGAGAGTAAGGAGAGATGACTGACAGGTCGGTCACGAGTCGAGTCGAGAGTAAGGAGAGATGAGAGTAAGGAGAGATGACTGACCGGTCACGAGTCGAGAGTAAGGAGAGATGACTGACAGGTCACGAGTCGAGAGTAAGGAGAGATGACTGACAGGTCACGAGTCGAGAGTAAGGAGAGATGACTGACAGGTCACGAGTCGAGAGTAAGGAGAGATGACTGACAGGTCACGAGTCGAGAGTAAGGAGAGATGAGAGTAAGGAGAGATGACTGACAGGTCACGAGTCGAGTGACTGACCGGTCACGAGAGAGTGGAGAGATGACTGACAGGTCACGAGTCGAGAGTAAGGAGAGATGACTGACGGTCAGAGTCGAGAGTAAGGAGAGATGAGAGTGAGAGATGACTGACAGGTCACGAGTCGAGAGTAAGGAGAGATGACTGACGAGAGTAAGGAGAGATGACTGACAGGTCACGAGTCGAGAGTAAGGAGAGATGACTGACCGGTCACGAGTCGAGAGTAAGGAGAGATGACTGACCGGTCACGAGTCGAGAGTAAGGAGAGATGACTGACAGGTCACGAGTCGAGAGTAAGGAGAGATGACTGACCGGTCACGAGTCGAGAGTAAGGAGAGATGACTGAACGGTCACGAGTCGAGAGTAAGGAGAGATGATGAACGGTCACGAGTCGAGAGTAAGGAGAGATGACTGACAGGTCACGAGTCGAGAGTAAGGAGAGATGACTGACCGGTCACGAGTCGAGAGTAAGGAGAGATGACTGAGAGAGTCGAGAGTAAGAGAGATGACTGACAGGTCACGAGTCGAGAGTAAGGAGAGATGATGAGAGTGAGAGATGACTGACAGGTCTGACAGGTGCTGGATGATTTTGTTGCTCAGCAGATCCTGAGCTCATCGACACACATCTGATCTTCTAAGATGTGCTCCCTTTACACAGAGTGTGCATGATTACGAAAGTGAGCATCGAGCGCTCAGTCAAAAGCGATTTAAATACCCATGTATTCATAGCGGCTCCCTGAAGCGTGAAAATTATATGCAATATTAATGTTTGTGGGAGTGGACACAAAAGTCATGGTAGCGGGACACATTGCGGTTGCAGGAGCGGGTGGTAATGGTCAGAAATTCACCCGGAGTGGGGTTAAAGGAGTCCCATTATGCTCTTTTACAAAGTCTTGATGTTGTTTCGGGGGTGTACTAGAACATGCTCTCGCTTGGTGGTTCGAAAATCACATTATTTTTCACATAATTTACATTATTAATACCTTTCTCCCCAGCTTCACACAAACGACTCGATTAGTTCCTAGTTTGATGAAGCCCCGCCTTCCGAGAAACTAGATGTGTTGTGATTGGTTAGCTGTCCCGGAGTGTTGTGATTGGTGAACAGCTTAGACGGTGTTTCAGATGCCCCACCCTTGCCAAAACAGCAAGTTATGTCTGCTCCGGTGTAGTTAAGGATGGTTTCAATATTGCCATATCAATTTGAGCCGGATTCAGACCCCGAGAATATTGAACAAGAGGATCGCGCAGAACCTTTGCACACACGGATATTGCAAGACTATTAGAGTGGTAACGTTATTGTTTTGTTTTTTTTGGCTAAATCACATTTTAGATATGATGTCAACAACCGCTTAAAAATAACTGCATTTACTATGTACAGATACACTGCCCTCCAAAAGTTTGGAAACCCTAGAAAAGTGGGGTTTTGGAAATATTGGCATGAATCTTTTAATTTGTGATAATTTTGCACTGATAAGGGACAACTAGTGTTGTTTTGGCGGCCTGTTTTAATTTTAGTTTTAGTCTAGTCTTTGTGTGAAGCTGTCATTTTAGTTTTTTTTAGTTTTAGTCACGTTCATACTCTTTTTAGTCTGGTTAAGTTTGTCAACTAAAAGTCTGAGCATTTTAGTCTTATTTTAGTCAGAATTATCCATGACTATTTTAGTCTAGTTTAGTCGACGAAATCTGATGACATTTAGTCTAGTTTTAGTCAAGTCAAGTCAAGTCACCTTTATGTATATAGCGCTTTTAACAATACAAATTGTGACAAAGCAACTGCACAATATCAAAATGGGAAAATAGTGTCAATAATGTAAAATGACAAGATTAAACACTCAATTTTCAGTTAAAGGCATTTCATTATTGAATTCAGTGATGCATCGTCCAGCTCAGTTCAGTTCAAAAAGTTTCTGTTCAATCAAGTCGACGATATTGCTGGAAATGAAGTGTCCCCAACTAAGCAAGCCAGAGGCGACAGCGGAAGGAACCAAAACTCCATTGGGTGACAGAACGGAGAAAAAAAACCTTGGGAGAAACCAGGCTCAGTTCGGGGCCATTTCTCCTCTGGCCAGACGACACAGCAGTTCAATTCCAACTGATGCAAAGTCAAATTGGAGGGCTCAACTGGTTCCCGAGGTCTTGTCCTGATGGCTGTCTAGGTGACGGGGTCCTCACTGGGGGTCTGTCTCTGGGGCTCATCTACTTGTCCTGGTCTCCGCTGACGTTCAGGGCTGTAGAGGTCGTCTCTAGGTGCTGATCCACCATCTGATCTGGTGAATGCAGTGACCTCAGAATAAGAAAGAAACAGACTAATATTAGCGTAGATGTCAATCTTTTTACGATGTAACGAGTACATCGTGTGTTATGGGAAGTGTTCCCGGTTCCGGTTGATCTAATTAATGCAGCCTAACAATCCTTTAACGGATTTGAATAATAGAAGTGTATTAGTGTGTTGTGTACGCCAGGTTAAAGAGATGGGTCTTTAATCTAGATTTAAACTGACAGAGTGTGTCTGCCTCCCGAACAGTGTTCGGTAGATTGTTCCAGAGTTTTGGTGCTAAATAGGAAAAAGATCTGCCCCGCAGTTGATTTTGATATTCTAGGTATTATCAAATGGCCAGAGTTTTGAGAACGCAGCGGACGTGAAGGACTATAATGCGATAAGAGCTCGCTCAAGTACTGAGGAGCTAAACCATTCATTTTTAATAATTAACAAGATTTTAAAATCTATACGATATCATGACACATAGCCAGGCTTTACAATGCGACTGAAAAGTACTGCATGCGACTATCAAAAAAATTAGGACTACTAACCCGATCAGCAAATAATTTTTTTGCACTGGGGAGCTTCAAAGATTTCTACTGTGTTTTTGCAGTGTTGAGTGAATAATATCCATACACATATTTGATTCAATTGAATGCAATCAGTTAATCAGAATCCACTCACCAAAATTTGGAGTTTTGTTCATTATGCTGATGCTTAAAGTGTGAGAACGGGTAAAGAGAGATTTGTTGTGCAGTGTAGAGAGCTTCATTGATTATAATGGAGCTTTGTGAGATCGCAATGAACTGAAGTGAGTGACAGCTTTAAAGATTATTAAGGGAGTTTGCAAATGTGATATTAAATTAATACAACAGTTCAATAAACAATAAGTTAATATTAAGTGCTGTACATTGTATGACTTTAAAGGTCCCATGGCATGAAAATGTCACTTTATGACTAGCCTGCCTATGGTCCCCCAGTGGCTAGAAATGGCGATAGGTGTAAACCGAGCCCTGGGTATCCTGCTTTGCCTTTGAGAAAATGAAAGCTCAGATGGCCCAATCTGGAATCTTCCCTTTATGTCGTCATACGGGGAAAGGTTCCCTCCCTTTCTCTGCTTTGCCCGCCCATGAGAAAATGAGCTACGACCGTGCGAGGCGCGAGCGCAATATTTTTTTCCCTCGAGAGACATCATGGCTTGCAAACCAGCGAAGCATGGCAGTTGCTCTGTGTTTGGATGTACACGATAGCAAATCAGAGCAACATGAAAAGCCAACAATGTAGGCTAGCATTAGCTACATGATAATAACTGTAACAGCATACATAAACAAACCAACTAAAGTACCGTATCCAGACACAATATTTTAAACTTACCATTCGGAGACGTCCTGCTGTTGCAACTTCTTCATCGGTGCTTCTCCATCCGGATCAGATTCTGGGTCAAACTGAAAAGCTTGAACGACTGCGTGTCTATGAGCCATTGCGATACATCCACTGTCAACATTAGCGCACGGTACCGTGGCACAAGCTGGTTAAGGCCACACACACACACACCTTGCCCCGCCTCTCTCCTCCTCATTAGCATTTAAAGCTACAGACACAGAAATGGCACGTCCTAAGGAAAGCTCATTGTGGGACTGGCTTGTAGTGACTGAAATTCTGCACCAAGGCTGAATTTCGGGAAAGAGACTTCAGATACAGTACTATGGACACTTAGGCCTATATAAAAGCATCCAAAAAGCAGCATGTCATGGGACCTTTAACAATATTGCCTGATTTTGCTCTATTTCATCAAGGAAAATAGTTTCAAACAGTCACAGCCGAGCCGCTGCGCATCTCCATTCAAACACAGCGTTGTTAGTTAGTTATGAATGAACTGCGTTTTAAATGAATCTAGTGAGTCAATGATTCAATGACTCATTCATAAAGACAGTCACTTGCTTCGTTCCTGAATGAATCAGCCGTTCAAACGAATCAATTGAATGAATGATTCAGTGATCAAATCAGTGACTTGCCGCCACCTGCTGGCAGTTTTATTTTTAAAGTGTCATTTCAGTTATTTAAATAATTTCAATCAAACAATAGTTCTATATTCAAAATTAATCTCACAACATTATGAATTTAAAACATCCATGCCACCTCTGAGCCTCTGTAAATTTACCTACATGCCACTTTTGTGTTCTTCTGTGCCACCTTTGTTGTGGAAACTAATTTTGTTAATATTGATTTCTTTTGATTGGTAACTTATTATTCTTATTCTACCTGTTCTTATTCTATTTATTTTTTGAAAAGTTGAAAAGCTTATAAATATAGATTTTTGCATTTGACACAATGACATACTTTTAATAAAAAAATGCCCCTGTAAATCACTTTAAGGAGTCAAATATTGCCTTGTAAATGGGAAAGCTAATTTTTGTTATTGATCAGAAGGTGCTCCTGAATTTTTAGATGTGGGGGGGGGCACTTCAAATGTGGTCACCCTAGGGCACTACACTGTGTTAATCCGGGCCTGGGGACAACACAAACTACGAAAACATATTTTATTACATAAACCGTTTATATGATCAAAATATCCACCATTAGCAGCTATTACAGCTCTGCCTAAATTGTGTTCTAATTGGTTCATTGTATTCTAAACTTAATTGGCAATCAATTGTTGAAGCTATTAAGGTGTGCTGAGCCAAAAATCAAGTTTAAAACCAGTAAACCAGGCATCACAGCATGTCTGACTTTGACATCTATATATTGACATTATTATGTAATCAAAATGAAAATTGTTATTGCTGGTCTTCAATGATAATGTAAAGTTACACCAAAATTTGCACCAAAAAATGATAAGGTTTTATGCTGATATCGTCCAAAACCACAAGTCCAAACTTTTGGAGGGCAGTGTAAGTGCAACGGTAATATATATATTGTTTATTGTTCTTTAATTCTAACATTATTGCAGTGAAACTGTTAAAAGATGGATTCTTTGTTATTCTTAATTAAAAAGCACAACAACAATAAAACGGTAAGATACAGTGACACAACTAGCTTACAAAACGTTATTAACAAAAACGAATATGAGGCATGGCATACACCACATGCTGTATTATATACCGACTAATAAATTACAGAGCGTTTAGCAAACAGTTCACGTTCTCTGGTTTAAGAAGCGGTCTTATACTTTTGCTTCAAAAACCATCCTCTGCTTCGTTCGCTCGTGCTGACACGGCGAGTATAAACCAGGCTCTACACACAAGTGCAGCACAGTTCAAATGAGTAGCGCGGTTTCGTTATGCTTTCAGTTTCTTTTGGCGCTTGATGTTTCTTATATGCAACAGATATGGCAGAGCTTATGAGTTGAACAATGCGGTCACGCACACTAAATTTAGTCGCACATGCAGAAAAAAATGGTCGCAGTCTGGAGCCCTCATATTTACATACATAATTATTCAGGTGCATGTGTAATAACTGCGTTAAAATGCCCAGCGAGTTAGAAAACATCTGCTGCAAGGACATTCAAAAGCACGGGGGTGAAAACTTGACGCTAAAGCAGCACTTTTTCGTCGTCATCTGAAGGAAGGTCGATTTGTTGCTAAAAGTTGTGATTCATTGCGTAATCACGACGCAAAATTGTCACAACGTCAAATCTCAGCCAAAAAAAAGATTTTAGATGTTAATTTGGATTTGTTTGCAAAATAATATGCATAATATAATATAATAAAATATTAAATAACTGTATTTTAAATGCATTGAATTATTGCACACACACATTTGTGAATACGTTTTTTTAATAGCTAGTAAACTACACATTCTCAACAATTATGCTGTAAGCAGTGTATTAGTGTTAGTTTGTGTGCTACACTCCAAGAAAAATCTGTAATAAAATAAGGCACAATCTAGTATGTTAATATGAAATAATTTTCCGTATTGGTTTTTTACCTGCATTTTAAATTATGCATTGTTTTCGGATTACATGGTGATAATGGATAATATCCTGGAAAATTACTAGTATCTTTTCCAATTTAGTTTTCTTTTACAGTGTACTAATGATCAACAATCACAGGTACAAGCTACTAACAAAGTGTATCATAATTTAATTATTATTATTATTATTAAATTAAACAATTGCAAACATCAACTTAATTCACGTGATGCTAGGAATCTTTGGTTTCCTCTTTTTGTGTAACTTGGATGGAAAATGTGCCTTTTTATTGTCTTATCAAGTCATTATCAAAAGTTGCCAAATAAATAGAAAAAAATGCTAATTTGTTGCTAGTGCTTTTGGAAGATAAGTTGCTAGGGTAGTGTGAAAAGTTGCTAAATTTAGCAACAAAATTGCTAAGTTGGCAACACTGTGTCTGATGCACTCAACCAAGCGACCCCCCCCCAACCATTCAATGTCCGTAGGCGGGATTTATTTTAATGTATTCTAATGGGCCGCTTTGTGACATCACAAAACCCGGAAACAACGCTGTAGTCCAAACAGCCGTTTGTTGTAGTTCTTGAAAAGGGATTTTTTAAAAGCTTAATATCTCCCTTTTGGAGTGGACTTTGAGATTTGTAACTGTAGATTGTTTTATGCTCAAACATACACAATGACTAAAATTCAAAAAGTGAAAAAGCATAATCGGACCCTTTAAAGGGATCCCCGAGTATTAAGACATGTATAGGCTTAATATAATGTAAATTATGTCTCTTATTTAAATATGTAGTAGAAAACCCATGAAAATGTATGTTGTTTTAAAAAATCAACATCGTTTTTGGACTATAGGGGGCGCCATTATTTTATGTGCACCGTATATTCTGCGTCGTTGACGTCTAATGGTTGCACTCGGTGAGATACTGGTGCTTTTTACCACAACACAACTCAGAAAATAACATACTGATATGATACCACATTGTGTGGCTTTTGGTTGTACTTTTCAGTCGAAGGGCAACAAGAGAAGCAATGTAAGACTGCTTTCTAGCGATAATAGGAGGAGAAAAGCATGGGAAGATGCTGCGGACGAATAAAACTCCTAAATGACCCGCTTCTGTGTTCTCTCCACTTTAGCCCTGATGCCTTTGAGTCTTTTAGTAGACCACAGCTACTGAAAGAGCTTACAAACAGCTGAGACAAGAAACGCTAGATGCTATCTGTTAGGATGTAAACATGCTAATCATGACGCGCGGCCGCTAGAGGTTTTCTCAGCGTGGAGATCCGGGGCGTTTAGACTCCTTGAGGAAAAATCGATGGCACAGCATTTGGTTTAAACCTATACTTATATCCATCTCCACCTGCGAGCTCTTTCAGTAGCTGTGATCATCATATCAGTATTTTTTTCCGAGATGTGTTGTGGTAAAAATAGCATCAGGTAGCGCTAGTAGCTCACCGAGTGCAACCATTTTTACGTCATCAGAATAATGGTGCCCCCATTGTCCAAAATCTGTATAAAAACAATGTGATTTTTTCAAATAACAATATTTAATGGGTTTTCTTCTACATTATTTCAGTAAGAGACATCATTTTACGTTATATTAAGCTATACCACGTCTTAATACCCAGGGATCCCTTTAAGAAAACAGGGCTCTACTCCACACTGGACCCCCTACAGTTTGCATATTCACAACAGCAGATTATTATTTAATAACAGTCCGTTTTAATGATGTAAATCTTATTACTAATTACTGCAGCATTACTGAATAAAAAATACTTGGCAATACTACATAGCATCTTTTAACCTGTGTTTCACAAATCATTAACAAATGTGTGTTTATGACGGATATATCTAAAAATGGCCAAGATAGTGTAAAACATTTAATAATAAAATATTGAATTTATATTTGATGCACTCTGTTAAACTGCTCGATTCATGCTTTTCCAATGTGTTTTATGAACTTCTTGAATTGTGAGAATTTCTGTAGAATGAACTTTCAGTGAAGGCTTCATTTAAATATTTTAATTTGTGTTTTGAAGATGAACAAAAGTCAACTGGTGCTTAGAAAACAATCTACTCAAAAGATTAATTTGATCGTTATTGCGAGCCTAATTAAAATATTTTTTCACCTAAATTTGACGCCCTCAGAATATTTTCTGCTATGAATATATGAACATTATATATCAAAATAAAGAACCGAGCCTCTGCTTTTAATTAAAAAAAACTATTTTATTCTATCTTCATGTGTTCATGTTTTAGCACCACTTGAATGCACATAGGTTTCATCAGAAATACAACATTTTGGACGGAAACTGAGAAAAAAGCATTTTTATAAAAGTAGTGCATTTTCAAGCAAAATACATTCAAATGTCACATTCTTTCACTGTAAAAATTATATGAATTAACTGAAATGCTTCAATAACAGAACAAATGACACGCCACTGTACATTTATATATATATATATAGAGAGTAGAGAGAGAGAGAGAGATCATCACATACACAGCACCACACACATACACATTTATATATATATATATATAGAGAGAGAGAGAGAGAGATCATCACACACAGACACACACACACACACACTTGCACGACACACATACACATTTATATATATATATAGAGAGAGTCATCACACATTACACACACACACACACACTTGCACACACACATACACATTTATATATATAGAGAGAGAGAGAGAGAGAGGAGAGAGATCATCACACACACACACACACACACACCACACACACACACATATACATTAGATCATCACTATCACACACATGCACATAATACATATATATATATATATAGAGAGAGAGAGAGAGAGAGAGATCATCACACACACACACACACACACACTTGCACAGACACACATAACAGTTATATATATATATTAGAGAGAGAGAGTTCATCACACACACACACACACACACACATGCACAGACACATACACATTATTTATAGAGAGAGAGAGAGTTTCACAATACACACACACACACACTTGCTCACACATACACATATATATATAGAGAGAGAGAGAGAGAGAGATCATCACATCACAGCACACACACAACACACACACACACACATTCAGATTGACGGGTTATCGCTCCATCCACGACACAACTAGAGATGTTTCTGTGTCTGTAAAGGCATCTCTGTCACTGATCTTCGTCCCGATCAGATTCAAAATGGTCAAAACATGATCTACATATATATGTCTACATGTTCTCTGATCCTTCCATTCATGCCGATCGTCTTGTAATCGGACCCTTACTCATTCAGGACATGCGCTAGAGCTTTCCTTACCGTAATATACCTAGAACACAGATTGCTGTAAAAACTCATCTTTGGCGGGGAAGCGTTGTCTCTTAATTGGCGGGGAAAGAGTTAATATGATGATGTAAATAATAAATGCACTATGGTATTTTTCTCTTTATGTCTCCAGAAACTCTGCTCAAAAGTGCAGCACATCCTGCAGGTCTGGAATGCTGGGCACGGAGTCATATCCCTGCATGTTTCCAAAATGTCATTGCTGTGGAAGCCTACACACGCGAGGCCTGTATGGTGGATGCCATCGGTAAAGAGACGCTCAGCTGGGCTGCTTAGAAACATTCTTTGCAGCACAAATTTCCATCTTAAAGGGATACTCCCACCCCAAAATGAAAATGTTGTCATTTTTCACTCACCTCCATGTCGTTCCGAACCCGTAAAAGCTTCGTTAGTCTTCAGAACACAATTTAAGATATTTTGGATGAAAACCGGGAGGCTTGTGACAGTCCCATTGACTGCCAAGTAAATTGCACTGTCAAGGTCCATAAAAGTATGAAAAGCATCACCAAGATACTCCATCTGCCATCAGTGGTTCAATCATGATGTTATGAAGCGACGAGAATACTTTTTGTACGGAAATAAAACAAAAATAACGACTTTATTCAACAATTAGGCACAGTAACGTCTCAAGTCTTCTGTATCAGCCTTGACACAGGGTTGCGTCGTCTTCGTCGATTTACGCTCTGATTTGAACACAAACAGCGCCCTTGTGGCGCGGCTGATACAGAAGAGCGAACGCATTTTGTGTCCAGGGGATAATCTCCAAAATGGCGCTACGCTGACACAGACGTTACGGTGCCTAATTGTTGAATAAAGTCGTTATTTTTGTTTTATTTCCGTACAAAAGGTATTCTCGTCGCTTCATAACATTATGATTGAACCACTGATGGCAGATGGAGTATCTTGGTGATGATTTTCATACTTTTATGGGTCTTGACAGTGCAATTTACTTGGACAGTCACAAGCCTCCCGGTTTTCATCCAAAATATCTTAAATTGTGTTCTGAAGACTAACGAAGCTTTTACGGGTTCGGAACGACATGGAGGTGAGTGAAAAATGACAACATTTCATTTTGGGGTGGAGTATCCCTTTAATATCTGTTCACCTGTTGATCTTTAATAGGGCTGAAGATGCTCACAAACAGAAAGAGGAGACTACTATGGTGTGGTGTCAACTTGGCCTGTGCGGAGAAAACGTGAGTTAGGGGTTCACCTGTTGTACAGGGCGATGCAGATCTTTTTGGCTGAAGGAGAACGACAGCTCCGACCTGCAGACATCAGATGAGACATAGACGCCGAGGCATTACAGAAAACATTCAGAAATTACATTTAACATGTTGATATAGTAATATCAATAAACATCAACGCATTACAATCAGGTACTGTGCAACTACAGTAAAAAAAAACATTAATGTAATAGAAAAAAAAACAGTTTCTAAATGTTATGTACATTTTAATCCTTGTCGCTTATTGTTTTGATGCTGTTTGAATGCAAATAATGAGCTACATGCAATGTACATATCTTAGTAGCAGTGGTAGATTTTAGTTTTTAATGCATATGTCAAATCATTTTGACAGTTTATACATTTTATGAAATTAAGTAGATATGAAGTGACATTTGCAATTTGTTTGCTGTCTTTTTTAGCTGCACAATAGAGGTGGATAAAAGCTAGGCTGATTATACTTGGAAAGAAATCTTTGCATAAATAAAAGTTTGAGAAAATCTTTGAGTTTGATTATTTTAATGGAAGACCAAATAAAGGATAGAAGTAAAAACACCAAATGAGGTGTGTTATGTCCTGCTGTGTTTTTTAAAGTAGTTTTATTCCCATCTTCCATGTTTTCCCCTGTATTCTTTCTCTCTCTTTCTGTCTTCTCTTCTCTTCTCTCGCTGTGTCTTGATTGTGGATGATCTAAGGGCTGTGCTAGCAGTAGAGAATGGGTTCATTTCAGGGTTTTCCTTCCAGCCGACGGACCAAAGCTATTGATTAACAGTGTTGGGCAGTAACTAGTCACTAGTAATTTAGTTACTGTAATAATATTACTTTTTGCAGTAACTAGTAGTGTAACTAATAAGATTTCAGTAATAATATTACAGTTACTATCCATAAAACAGCTTAGTTACTTTTGATGCCTCGACCTGCTGATTTAAAATCCAACAATCAAATATTCCTAGATTTATGTTCATAATTTCGCACATGTATGTGATGAGGTGCAGCAGACGAGCTCGGAATATAGAAAATATTACATTCAGCAGATAGAAATATTGCATTATATTGATTTTGTCAGGAAAAAAGATGATCTGAACACTGTTGTGTATTACTTTACTCTGCATTACATCCCTCTGATCAGCATTATATTACTATAATTAAACATCTTTTTGGAAAATTAAACAGTTTCTTACAAACTTATGTGATTTGATCAAATACATAATGAAATATAATCGTATATGTGTAACGGAGAAATTAGCTTCAAGCTACACATGATAATTAATGAGATTAATACAACACTAATACTTGAATGTCACTATTAATTATTGAGTGTTTGTAATAACTAATAATGTGGATTTTGGTCAAATGATGAGGCAGAAATATGTTATTAGTAACACATTTATGTGGAAGATTACACAGTTACAACTTCTGTGTGGCGTGAAGAAACAATGTAACTAATTACTGTTGCCAGAAAGTAACAAATTACTTTTGAAAGAGTAACTAGTAATGAGTAATATATTACATTCTTTGAGTAACTAGCTCAACACTGGTGATTAACACTTTAGTGAGTTACTGTTTCTTTCAAAATGAAAGAATAATTGGAATAATCATCTCTAATAATTAGAAATTTACTCCTTTAACATCTCTGGGTATCAACAGTTCCTTTGAATCACATTCGGTCACTGTTACCTACCCTCTTAACATAGATTTTGTAGTTGTTTATCGTCCTCCAGGACCAGTAGGTAACTAGTGTTGCTCTCAACCTTTCTTGAGGATGGTACTCTCCTAGTTATACTTGGAGACTTCAACATCCACCTAGATAAACCCCTGCTTACTTCTTTTGATCTCAAATGAGTGTTAACTACGGCTGCTCACAAATCACGCAACCAACCGGACTTTATTTACACACGACACTGCTCCACATGTGCTGGTTACTCCACTGCAGGGTTAATGTTGTCAGGCATTTTTTATTTAGTCTTAGTCTTTATCTTGAGACGAAAATGCTTAATAGTCTTAGTCACATTTTAGTCATTTGAGTCTTTCGTAGTTTTAGTCGACGAAAAGTCATTGCATTTTTTGTCAACTGCAGTTACCAACATTTATTTTGGTAGCTATTTTATAGTCTTAATCTTCAAACAAAAATAGTCATTAATTCTTATCACTTTAGACCAAATCAATTAAGCTTATGAGAAATTTGGGAGAAACTGGAATAAATTTTCATTTTTTGGTAGAGATGCAAATTTAACTCATTTTTCAGATACAGTAGGTTTACTTAAGTATACATTTATTGAACATTTTTTGTTGCTTAACATTGATGACTGTAAAGGATGGGTTGTTTTTGAGCGCTCACGGATGAACAATGAGGGACTGAGACTCTGGGGAGGGATAAAGTCAAGGTTGCAGATGCAGACTGATGAAAAACATTCAATGTTACAAATGATGCAAAACAACATCATTGTCTCTTGGGAAAGTACAAGAGAGAGTCTATGGTATTGGCCTTCAAGATAAGGCTGGAAACTGTTGGCAATAGAGTAGTGTCAGGTGCAAAATTGCGAAACCCGCACCTAAATTTGAAGTATAAAAAAGGGGTTTGTTTCAGAAACAGTGGAAGCTCAGCCGTGGATAAGTGCACGTCGCCCGGCATTTCTCGGGACAAGTGTTGGTCTTCTACTGTGACTGAAACCGGGCTCCCAGTCGTCTGATGAGTGAAGATGATGGCACAGTCCTGAGGTTGTATATTGTTCTGTAATTTGGCTTGGGGTTTAGTTTTAGTGTATGCTTAAGTTTGTGTATTACTCATTCACGATTATTATCTTTTATCCATTTACTCATGATCATTCTGATATTATGCACTGGTTTATGATTATTCTTCTTTAATGAGTGTTTACTTTTGATTATCATTGAAATGTTATGCATATACCTATGATCATTATCAGTATTATTGATATCAGCTGTGTGTACCAACAATAAACAGTTGTAATTGCTTGATTAGTATGGTGTACGGACCTTTTTATTGATACCTTCTCTTGCTGAATTAGCACCACACTGGTCTCACTTCAGTTTTGAACACAAACAGAAACCGTACTAAAACAATGACACAGATAGGTATTTAATAGGAAGCTGTCCATTTAAGACGGATGCATGTAATACTGACACACATTACATTCAGTTTTCACCTGTTTACGTTCACTTAAGCCATAACGACTGTATTTACGTGAGATACTCTACACGATAGACGTTTGGACTGCTGTGTGTGTATGTGAGCGCTGAACTGATCACGTGCTGCGAGAGAGCACTTCTATCAGCACTATCCCACCTTCACTAACTTTAAGTTAATAGACAAAGAATTGTGACTCCTGGGAAAAACGTGACGTCTGGTCACACAGTCCCTGACCCTTAGGTGCTGAGGCCATTGTTTCAGATCGCTAGTTCATGTTTTGCTAGCCTATCCATCCACTGCTGCCATACTGAGACTAGATATACAAACACCCCTCATCCAATGACAGAGACGCACATTTTGAAACACAAGACCATTAGCTTAGTCTATAGGATGTGTGTTGAATGTCGGTAGTCCTCAAATAACATTCTAGTCCCGTCTCGTCTTGTTAACGAAGACGCGGCATAAATTTCATAGTTTTTTTCATCAGATATTAGTTTTAGCTCGTCAACGTCTCGTCTTAGTCACAGAAAAAAGGGTTTGTTAACGAATATTTTTCGTCTTCGTTAACGAAGTGAACATTGCTCCACTGCACACCTCATATCACTTCCTACTCACTCTTAACCTCAACGTGATTCCTGACACAACCACACCCCTCCACATGTCACTTTTAGACATACCCCCCGGCTATGTGCTATGGTTTCATCTTCGCTTCCTCCCCTAAACAGTTATCATCTCTTGATGCTAACATTGCTACTGATACTTTCTGTTCCACTCCGATGTCTTGTTTAGACACTTTCTGCCCTTATCTTCCAGGCAGTGGCGGTTCTACATTGAATTACACCTGGGCGAGACCCCTTCGAGCGAGTTATATTCTATTATAACAACATAAGTGAAAATTATATTTCTCAATTGCACAAATCCTTCATTAGAACATTTGAAAAACACACATAAGAGAATCCAGTTAACTATTGTAATTACAACAGGATACACACTTTTTAAGGTGCAAAATCTCCACCTCCAACATTGCCAAAAGACAATGAACACAATTCTGCACAAAATATGACCAGAAGTCAAGACTAAACCAATTCACCTTGGTGACCACATAATCGTTTTGTATTACCTATTTTTATTAGCCATTTCACACAATTCAGAAAAACAAAATGTGCAGAACTATAGGCCTGTATTTATAATATTATGAATGAAATGTGCGTTATTTGGAAGAAAGTCGAGGTGTGACTGACTTTAGCCCACTAATTCCATTTAGGTATTGCTCTATACCAGTGGTTCTCAACTTTTTTTTCCACCGGGCCGCACTTGGTCCAAGTGGAAGTCTCACGCGCCGCAACGCATGTCATTTACATTGTTACGTCATCAATTACGTGAGTAGGTCTGCTCATGTCTGAAAATAATATATGAAAAACAAAATTATTTTACATAAAAACATTATAGCTTATATTTGTTTAGTACATTTTTAAATTAATGTAAAACTGAAAGTTATTTTTTAATTATGTTCAGCACATAGACTGTAACATTCAGCACAGAGCCAGCGCCAGAGTAATCTGTGATCGCGTGCAGTTGGTGATGCTCGCTAATGTGTGCAATCGCTTTCTTATGTGCGCTGTTTTTTCGGTTTCACTTTCGCTTTCGAAATCGATCACGTTCAGCAAGGAGGGGAGAGGATGGAAAGTGGGGGGCACAGTAACTCGTTCGGGGGGCACGGCCCGCGAATGCCCCCCTTGGCGCCGGCCATGATCAGCATGGTGGGCCGCATTTGGATTCGTGACGGGCCGCGGGTTGAGAACCACTGCATACAGTGGATCCCTCCCCCTTGTCCGTTTCATTGGGGAGAGACCCAGAGGTGAACTGTCCTCCGCGCCGCGCCAGCGGGAACTCAGGACGGCTGGACGGAACCAGCGGGACTTTAGGACGGCTGGGCGGAACCAGCGGGACTTCAGGACGGCTGGACGGAACAGCGGAATCAGGACGGCTGGACGGAACCAGCGGGAACTCAGGACGGCTGGACGGAACCAGCGGGAACTCAGGACGGCTGGACGGAACCAGCGGGAACTCAGGAGGGCTCTTGCGTGGAGCAACCACTGGAGGGCACTTGCGTGGAGCAGCCACTGGAGGGCACTGGCGTGGAGCAGCCACTGGAGGGCACTGGCGTGGAGCAGCCACTGGAGGGCACTGGCGTGGAGCAGCCACTGGAGGGCACTGGCGTGGAGCAGCCACTGGAGGGCGCTTTTGAAGCGGAACACTGGGTGAGTGGGAGAGCTGGACGGAACCAGCAGTGGCTCTGGAGGATAGGACACTCGGGGGTGCTCTGGCCACGCTACCTCTCTGGGCGCTCTGGCAGCGCAAACTCTCTGGGACGCTCTGGCTGCGCAACTCTCTGGGACGCTCTGGCAGGCGGAGCTGGACGGACCAGCAGGAACAACGGAGAGCTGGACGGGACAGCGGAAAACACAGGGGGGCTGGACGGGACCAGCGGAGACTTAGGAAGAGGTTTGCGAGGAGAGGGCACAGGAATGCGCTGGCGTGGCGCTGGCACAGGAGGGCGCAGTTGAGGAGCAGGTTCTGGGGGAGAGGGACAGGAGCCAGGAATCCTGAGGGTATTGCCTCATCCATAAGCTCCTGATTTATTACGGGCGGTAGCCCATACTTCACCGCGGCCGGCGGAACCCTCATAATTGCGGGCGGCGGTAGTATCATCGCCGAGGGCGACGGAACCTCTTCGTCGCGTGCGGCGGCATCATCCTCGCCGTGGACGGCGGAATTTTAATCGCCTCTTCGAGAGGCGGAACCTCATCGTCGCTTCGAGAGGCGGAATCATCATTTCGACGAGGTGAACGGCAGGTTGCCGATCCCCAAACCTCCCTTTCGGGGAACCAAAACTAACCGCCTCCTCATCTTCGGTATTAGGTCGGTTCTTCTGTAACGGAACTGCCAGACACAAAGGTAAGTGTTGAACACAGTGAGTTTATTACAAGGATACTCAGTGACAAATGTAAATGTCAGACAGTGGTAAATGTCTTCAAGAGAGGTGAGTGGTCTTTCTAGGAAGAATAGTGGAGAGTGCGCTGGGATTCTGACTGAGCTTCTGTATATTGGCAGGTGCGCTGCGGACAGGGATCCCGAAGACCCCGAAGGTCTCAAGTGTCCACAGCATTCCAGGTATCTGGTAGTGAGAGGCAAACAGGTGGAAAGTATAAGCAGGTAAGGTATTCAGGTAGGTATACTCAGCTAGAGACTTCAGTATCGTGGCGGTCCTTGTAGTATCCACAGTATCAACGTCTTGGCAGCTTGGTGACTTCAAGATCCGACAATAGTGCCGGAGTGTGCTCTTATGCAGGTCCTAATGACTGTGGTGATAAGGAGCAGGTGTGCATGATAAGTAATGGTGCAGGTGAAAGTGATCAGTGAAGAGGATACGGGCCATTCTGTGACACATGAACGAACTACAGACTTTACATGACTGTTTAAACATATAGCTCTGTCAAAGATGACACCCAGGTTTCTTATGTCACTGCGGTCAGAGAATGCTAACCCCCCATAACCTGCTTAATCTTAGGTGTAATATTATCAGGGGCAAAGATCATCATCTCAGTTTTATCATTTATTAAGTTGTAGAAAGTTGTCTGCCATCCATTTGTTAATGGAGACTAGACAGTTCTACAGAACTGACAGTTTATCTAGACTATCTGGACTAAAAGAAATATATAACTGAATGTCATCGGAATAGAAATGATAAGATATTATTTTAAAACTGTTAATAATCTTGCCAGAGAAAGCATATACAGGTTGAACAACAAAGGCCAAGCACAGAGCCTTGAGGCAAACCGCAGGACAAAGGGACAGAATTATAAGATCCTATAGACACCGAAAAACAGAACCCATCATACAGAACCAACACGGAACAATCACCTGCATCAGAAGCCATCAAAATGTAATTTGAGACCCTAAGGCAGTTTCAGTAGAATGTTTTTACGAAAGCCAGATTGATATTTATCATAAATATTGTAGGCCTCCAAAACAGCATTTAATTGCTCTGCCACAACCTTTTCCAAGATTTTAGAAATGAAAGGCAATTTAGAAATAGGCCTATAGTTGCTCAAAGATGTTGCATCAAGATTACTCTTTTTTTCAAGAGAGGCTGAACAACAGCATGTTTGAAACAACTAGGGACCTGGGCCCGTATGTATAAAGCCGCTCAGAGTACATTTTTATTCTTAGGTGTGTCAAAATTCTAAGAATGACGTCATTTTACTCCTATAATTAGACTTAAGAATAAGTGTGATTCATAAAGGTTCCTAAGTGTTAAGCTCCTAAATAATTTAAGAGTGCGGGGGAGGTCTCCTAACCTAGTTAGAGTAACAAGATGGCAGTACAGAGGAGGAGACCTCGCACACTTTCAAGAACGAAAGAACGTGTTGGAATTATTTGATGACAGGGAGTTGATAAAACGGTACAGACTTGATCATCAAGGTATCTTTTTGTTACCGACTTAGTCAGAAATTCAATACTCTCAAACTCTACGAAACAATGCTTTAACTGCAGAACTGAAGGTAATAATGACTCTGCGTTTTTGGCAACTGGAAAAATGCAGCAGTGCACCAGTGATGACTTGGGCCCATCACAGTCCACAGTCAGCAGGGTCTTAAATGGCACTTTCGCAGCTAACCACCCCAAACATAGTAAGGCAGTTCATTGACTTCCAACTGACCTTCAAACTTTACGGCAAAAGCAAGAAGCTTTTATGAAAATTGCAGGCTTCCCGGAGTTGTTGGAGCCATCGATGGAACTCACATTCGCATAATTCTCCAACTGTAAATGAGGAGGCATACGTCAACAGAAAAGGATTCCACAGCATCAATGTTCAAGTTGTGTTTGATGCTGCTTACAAGATCCTGGATCTTGTGCCAAAATGGTCAGGGTCAACACATGATTCTCGGGTTCTTTCTGAGAGTGGCCTCACTGGGTTATTTGAACAATATTATGTTCGCCCCGGATGTCATCTGGTGGGTGACTCAGGATACCCTTTAAAACGCTTGGCTTTTTACCCCTTACAGAAGACCACAATGTGAACAGCAGCTCAATTATAACAGGTACTGTACAGGACTGAACTTCAGGCAATACACAGTTTTGTTCAATAAGTGCATTCTTGATTTTTCTTGTAAATTTTTTCGCCTTGAAGAGCACACAATGCAACAAGAGCTGTGGTGGAGAGAGAATTGGACAGCTGAAAAGGAGATTCCATGTCCTTCATGGAGAAATTAGACAGTCCCCTGAGCATGCTAGTTGCTTATTATGGCTTGCGGCATTTTGCACAATATTTGCAAAGCTCGAAATATACCATTCTTGATGATGATAATGATGATGACGATAACGACGATGACAGTGATGATGATTATGATGGTAATGACAACAGTACCATCGACCCCCATTACAAAGTGGTTCAAGCAGAGAATCAATATGGGACTGCTTTGCAAATTACTTTTTGGTTAAGAAAAACTTGTAGACAATAAGCAATAATTAAGACACTGATATATATAATATATATTATATATATATATATATTATATATTTAATGCTTTGCACTGTGCAAAATTATCACAAATTATTACTGTTGCCTTGAAAATTGTTTTCTATTGGTATGTCTCCTCGTTTACAGTTGGAGTAATGATGTGAACATGGTGTTCCTTAATCATGGCTCCAACAACTCTAGGAAAGCCACAATCCTCATAAAAGTGGCTTGTTTTTCAGCATGGTTTGATGGTCAGTTGTGGACCATATAGTTGTGGAAAAAGTGATGTCCGGCCTAGGAAATTTGTAAGCATATTGCCTAGAGTCAATTATTTTATTTGTTATAATAATGCAATGTGTAATGATTCCTGCTAGCACTGGGATCCATTTGCAGCTTGTTTATTAAAACAGGAAAATATCCACTCACAATACAGAACACAGCACGAGCAGCATATAGGGGCACAGACAGAATCAGGATGGTCAAACAGTTCCAAGATCGGGGCAGGCGGCGTACATATGTGGTCATTGAACATGCAAAGAGTCAGGGCAGGCGGCAATCCGAGAGAGAGTGGTCATAATCCAAGGCGGAGGTCAGAAAGGCAGGCGCTATCTATCAGGAGACGTTAAACTAAACTAGGTCAAACACAGGGTAGTCAAAACAATCAAAACGCTTGGAATGTTCACCGGGGCAAATCAAGACTTCGCAGTGAGGCACCAAAAGCTAGCTGGTTAAATAGTCCAGGTAATGAGCTGCAGGTGGGGCAGCAAGTGATCAGCGACAGGTACGGGGGAGAGATGGGGAAATGTAGTGAAATCTAATACTCGGGAGAAAGTTCCCTCTGATGGCCCAAGAGGGAGCCAGAGGGACGCTCTCTGCAACAGAGCCCCCCCCCTGCGAGCGGCTCGGAAGCGAGGAGGTGGTTGGCGCCTGGGTCTACCGCGTGGTCTGGGGGCCGGTCTTTCGGGTGGTCTCGGTGGAATTCCTCCACCAAGCTGGGGTCCAGAATATGCTCTGCGTTGACCCAAGACCTCTCCTCCGGGCCGTAACCCTCCCAGTCGACCAAGTACTGGAGAGCGCGGCCCCGGTGCTGGAATCGAGAAAGTTCTCGGACCTGGTATATCTCCTCACCCTCCATTGTGACGGGTAGGGGGCCCTCATCCTCCGGCGGTTCCTCTGACCCCTCCTCAGGACCATCAGCAGGTTTCAGGAGGGACACATGAAAGGTAGGAGAAACACGGAAATGATTAGGGAGAGCAATTCAAAAGACACTGGTGTAATTTGCCGTCTGATTTGATAAGGGACCCACGTACCTGGGGTGAGTGTTTGCGACAGGGAAGGCGCAGGCGAAGATCACGTGTGGATAGCCACACCCATTGGCCGGCGTGATACTCTGGGTTCTGACGCCGATGGTTATCGCCTGAGTCTGCTGACGTCTTACGGCTTGACGCAGATGTTGGTGGGCCTGGTCCAGGTTTCCTCACTGCGTTGAATCCAGTCATTAACTGAAGGGACGTTGGTGGGTTCGCCTGACCAGGGAATAGCGGAGGTTGAAAGCCTAGTATGCACTGAAAGGGGGTTAACCGGTAGCTGGTTTTTGAAGGGAGTTTTGGGCGTATTCAGCCCACATCAGGTATCGACTCCAGTCCATTTGATTACCTACTGCAGTAAGAGCGCAGAAAACCTCACCAACTCCTGATTCAGCTCTCAGCTGCCCATTAGTTTGAGGATGGTACCCTGAAGTGAGACTCACGTTGATCTTAGAGCCTTGAAGAAGGCGGGACCAAAGGTGGGAGGTGAATTGGGAGACCCCGATCCGACAGGATGTCTTCGGGCAGGTCATAGTAACGAAATACCTGGTACACAAGAGTTCAGCGGTCTCAGAGCCGTAGGCAATTTGGGCAGTGGGATGAGCGACAGGCTTTCGAAAATTGATCCACCACAGGAGAATGGTGCTAGGCCATCAGAATTGGAAGATCAGTGATGAATCGATGGCTATGTGGGACCAAGGACGTTCGGGTATGGGAGGAGGATGAAGAAGGCCGGCAGGTAAGTGTGAAGGGTTTCTTGGGTGTTGCAGACTTGACAACGATTGTTGGGAGAGATAGTGTCCTTTCTTTTGGGTAGGCCACCAGAAACGATTCTGAAGCAATTGTATTGTCGCGTTGATGCCTGGGTGACCTGAACTGAGGGCTGTGTGAACCAGTGCTATGGTTTTGTTGCGGAGAGTCTCAGGAACGAATAACCTATTTTCGGGGCAGTCTGGAGGAATATCTTGGTCAGAATAGCCTGTTCGATCTCTGTAATGATGTCCCATGAATGGGTGCGATGACGACAGTTGGGGGAATATATTCTCAGGCGGGTTGGGTTCTGAGTTTCAGCGAATTGCCGAGATTCTTCGTGCCGGGTCGATACGTGACTTTAAAATCAAATCGGGTAAAGAATAATGACCATCTGGCTTGTCTGGATTGAGTCTGCGAGCAGTCTTTAGATATTCCAAGTTGCGATGGTCAGTAAGGACAGTAAATGGATGATTGGCCCCCTCCAACAGTGCCGCCACTCCTCCAGTGCCGATTTCATGGCTAGTAGCTCTCGATCACCAATTCATAATTCCGTTCAGAAGGTGTTAGTTTGCGTGAATAGTAAGCACACGGGTACATTTTAGCGGGGGCCCCCTGATGTTGTGAGAGAATGGCACAATCCCGATGTTAGAAGCATCCACTTCCCACGATGAAGGGCAGATCGGGGTCTGGGTGATGCAGGATGGGCGCAGTAGTAAAGCGATGCTTGAGGTGATCGAAAGCCTCCACAGCGGAGGAGTCCAGTGAAGCGATGGGAGATCCTCTTTGTCATACTAGTGAGAGGAGCTGCAACTGAGCTGAAAACCTTGATGAAGCGACGATAGAAATTAGCGAAACCCAGGAAGCGTTGAAGTTCTTTGAGGTTCTTGGGACAGGGCAGTTTACTACAGCATTCACCTTGTTGTCGTCCATTGCAATACCCTCAGGACTGATAATGTAACCCAGAAGGCAACTGAAGTGGTATGGAATTCACATTTCTCAAGTTTGGCGTACAATTGATGTTTGATGAGACGGCGGAGCACGGATCTGACCTGGTGAATGTGTTCCTCTAGAGTCTTGGAGTAAACGAGGATATCATCGATGTAGACTAGACGATCTGTTGAGCATGGCCCTGAAGACGTCGTTGATAAATGATTGAAAGATGGATGGACTGTTGACCAGGCCGAACGGCTAACCGGTATTCATAGTGCACTGTGGTCGTTGAGAAAGCGGTTTTCCACTCATCACCCGCTCTAATCCTGATGAGATTGTAGGCGCTTCCGTAGATCTAATTTGGTGAAGAATCGGGCCTTTTCTGAGTTGTTCCAGGCTGAAGGCACTAGCGAAGGGGTAGCGAAATTTGACAGTTATCTCATTAAGGCCTCGGTAGTCGATTACAAGGCGGAGATCTCCTCCTTTCTTCTTTACAAAAAGAACCCGGCCGAAGCTGGTGATGTGGAGGGTTGGATGAATCCCTTCGCTAGCTCCTCCTGAATGTAGTGTTCCATGGCTTCAGATTCGGGTTGAGAGGGGGGAAAATACGGCCCTTAGGAGGATTAGTGCCTGGCATTAGTTCTATGGCGCAGTCAGAAGGTCTGTGAGGAGGCAGCTGGGAAGCTTTGGTTTTGCTAAAAGCCTCCCTGAGGTCATGATAAGTGTCTGGCAGTCCTTGGGTATCAGGGGTTGGGTCTGTCACCTCGACGACATGGATGGGAAGAGGATGGATTTGCGGCAGACAGTGCATAAAACACATGGATCCCCAGCCTGTGATCTGTGAGTCCAGCCAGGATTATACTTGGGTTATGCTTGCGAAGCCACGGCAAGCCCAGGATGACGGGTGCGTGAAGGGTTGATATGATGTAGAACTGAATGATTTCCTGATGAAGTGCTCCGGTGACGAGAGTGAGGCGGTAGGTCAGATGAGTTATTCTCCTGAGCCCAAGGGCGCCCATCTACCGCCTCGACTGCAAGGAAGAGAGACAACGAATGAGTGGTATGCTGTTCTTATGGGCAAAATCTACAGACATAAAATTCCCTGCAGCCCCTGAATCGATCATGGCTGTGATATTTAATATCTCTGATTCAGTCTTTAAGTAACTGGTACTGTTTGAAACAATGATCATTATTCAAGGGTCTAGAGTCACACTCACCCGGGTGGTTGTGTTGGCTGGTGACGAGAGGGACAGGTCTTAAGTAGATGGCCGGGCTCACCGCAATACAAGCACAGACGTTGTGCAATGCGGCGGTCTTGTTCGTCGGCTGAGAGGTGGTAGGTGTCTACTTGCATGGGTTCGTGACTCTCGGGTAAGGCTCTGGTTGTGATACGAGTGGTTGGTCGTCGAGCTCTGAGAAGGTTGTCGATTTGTATGGTGAGTTCAATGAATTGATTGAGGGTCCTCCCTCGTCGCGGGCAAGCGAGTTCGGCCTGCAATTCTTGATCAGGCCCCGTCGAAAGTGAACCTTGAGCGGATCCTCCGTCCAAGTAGTTTGGGCGGCGAGAGTGCGGAACGACGCGAGGGCATAATCAGCTGCCGTTCTCTTGCCCTGAGACAGGGGTAAGCAAAAGTTCATCCGCGCCCCGTCCATCCTTTGGGTGGTCAAACACCTCACGGAACCGCTGTAAGAATTCCTCAAAAGAAAGGACAGGAGATCTGTTACCGCTCCAAACCGCAGTTATCCACTCTAGCGCTCTTCCGGTGAGTAGTGAGCACACAAACGAGATTTCCCCTCCTCCGTGGGGTACAAGGCTGGCTGCTGATTAACAAACAAGGTACACTGAAGAAGGAACCCCGGCATTGACTTGGACTCCCATCGAATCTTTCCGGGAATGCCAGTCCTGGATTACGCTCGTGGGGTGGTGTGGGAGCGGCTGCCATGACAAACGGAGTTGGTGAAGCGGAAGGAGCAGGGCGGGTAATTGCAAGCTCTGAAGAGTCTTTACTAGATCCTCGGTGAACGAGGTGAGTTTCTGTAATGTGATAGGTGAGCGGCCAACTGTTGAGCCTGAGCAGATAGGTTCGGTTGTGAGCTGATAAATCGCTGCTGGATCGTGTTGTGGCGGAAGTCTTCTGTAATGATTTCACTGTACTAGCACAGGATCCATTTGCA
>CM049844.1:39204907-39636942 GCA_027422415.1 Schizothorax lantsangensis
ATACAAATGAAGGCAACTGAACAGACCCAATTCTTAGGCAAACCATTTTTTCTGAGCCTGTCCATTTCTCTTTTCTGGAAAAGTTGCCTCTGCACCTCTGTAACATGGCGGATTATTTTTTTTTCCCAGGTACTTTGTGAAGCTTGATTTGTTGCCTTCTGGAGCCCAGTCCTCCTCCCAGACGCCCCTGGAGACCGCCTTCACTGTGCACCGTCGCTGCATTCAGCTCCACGTTTCTCCCATCTGACAGAAATATCAGGAGGTTGTTGTTGTTAGTATCATGTGACATAACTTCTGTTGAAATAATGTTTTCGGAGTCACATAGTTAAGAGACTTTAAAGCACTCTCACCTTTTACTTTAAGCTGGCCATCATGTAGATGAAGAAAGCCTGCTGCCTTTCAGACAGCCTCTCGCGGGCATCAGATTTGTCTGGCCAAAAAGGCTCGAGGATCTGGTCAAGGTCTTCAGAACGATCTTCTTCGTTCTGGACTCTGATCCGGTGAAGAAGCGGTCTCTTCTCCTGGACTCTAGGTGCACTGCCTGCCTTTCCTTCCTGCTTCTGCTTTAATTCCTGGATCTGTCGATCTTGATCTGCTACACGTGTTCTTAAGGCACTGAGCTCAGCCTTAACTGCAGCCATGTCACTTATCATCCTTTCATTTAATGAATCTTGGAGGTTTTTGTTTCGCTTTTTTAAGCTGGAAAATGCTCGGTAGCAAATTTTTCTAACGAATTAATTCGACCAACCATCGACTCTTCAAAAGGCAAGTCAAGTTCATCTTCAGAGCTGCTCATTTTTTTATTTTCCTGATAGGAAGACACAGAACAGAAATTATAATCGAAAGTATCTTGTAGAAGCTGTTCATGTGTCTAGATCATTGACAACATTTTGGAGAGAAAAGTGCACTTCAAAGTGAGCTTCACCTGAAAGACCTCCTGGAGGAAATATCATTACATGCAAAAACATTATGCTGACATAGTAACAAGACTAAAGAGTAGTCAATCGTTCAGGTGGGTCCAGCTAAATGGCTTTGGACAAGGGCAGCGGTGTGAAATGCATGATATTAAAACATGATAGAAATGTCCTTCGTGGGATAATGAATCTGTTCCTCTGTGTGCTGTCCAGCAAAAGACATTGTTTGCACTTGCATTCCTTTCTATTACATTATTGTCTTTAATCCAATGTACTGTTTGCACTATTGCTTTTTCTTTTATATTGCGTTTGATTAAATAAATAAATAAAAAAGATCATCCATAAAAGTCCATTTAAACAGCGTATTACAATTTTTTAACGTAGATTTATATGGGAAGACCATATTACTCGTTTCTGTTAACTACTGTACAGCACCAGATGCTTTGCCACAGATCAGCATAACCATCTGCCGAGGATTGGGTGACATACCAAATTTACAGAAAAACCATGGTTTTGCTAGAAAAAGTTTTTAAATCTTTCTTCTTCCTCCAGTGGTAGTTGATGGTCAGTTGAACTGGATATTTTAAATTAGATTCATCAGTAATTAAATTGTATACAAATATCTATTGCCTAACGTGAAATTGTCAAATGTCTGTGCGAGTGTGTGCTGCAAACACAATTTCCCTATGGAGATAAATAAACACTGACTGAAATTCATAATTAATGGCAATAATTTGCTTGTTTTCAATTTGTTGACTCAAACTTTTTTTGTGGATTGTGGAGGTCTTCCACCAATCATAAATTCTAGTCAAGTCATGTCACCTTTATTAATAGAGGCTTATACATGAGACTGTGTTAAAGCAGCTGTACAGTGTTAAACAGTAAGATTGATAAATTGATAGATTCATTAACCCGAGCTAGATCAAAATCTATTTTCAAATGTTACACCTTACAATGATTACATAAATAGTACTTTTAAAAAGTGCCTTTGATTTCTTACTTTGCATGATGTGTAAAAGGCAGTGCGTACCACGAATCAGCTATTCGCATTTTATTACAAAAATAAAAGCTCATTTTCTCAAAGAAGACTTTAAAATGTGATTGCATATGTACAGGCATAACTTGAAATATCATGCAAATATGTAAAACTGAACGATTAATCTGTTACCTTGATCAGCAGAAGATCGCTCAAATCCTGTCGATACTTGAAGAGTTGCAAACAACAGGTTTGATTGACAGCACGACGTCACAGGTCACAGAGGGGGATGGGGACTAGTAGCCTTCCTTAATGGCCCTATAATATCTTTAACCAACCCTTGTGGTCACTTCTTCAGAGCCACTATAATGCGCTCCCCTCACAGCAAAACACAAGTGTTTGGGACTGAAGGACAGTGCTGTTGTTTTGGCACCGTGTCTTTCTATAAAGATGGTCGGACAGATGCGGTGCCCCTCATTTAATAATCTGCCTCTCTAATAAACTTTAGGATAACAGAGAACAGAACCGGGAGGGGGTTTAACTTTTAAAAAAAGGAATATGCTGCCCTCTGCTGGACAACTTGAGACACAGACGTTCAGGCAAAACCAGCAGAGTGTTCTGCGTTTCTAATATTAATTAGTTACAATTCATGTTTGACACATAGATTGCTACACAAACTTTTTAATGTTCAAAAGAAATAACCAAAACAAAGTGGAAGAAACATGAAAAAATGTAACAGGCATTAAAATATTTATATTTAAATGTGTAGTGTGTCAATATAACTGTATATATTGTTTTGTGCTATACTACAACACAATGGCAAGCTATAGTGCGTGTAAAAGACATGCTATATTATGTATTGCCATTTCATAGCTGTCTATATAAAATGCCCACTCTGCCGGCCGAATTATCCAGCATAACAAATAAATAACACAAATGGCTGTGTAATATAACTTTTCTCAAGCACTACTTATTGTATAGTAATGGAATTTAAAAAAAAATAAGGAAAAAAAATATTGACACAAATATTGCTACATAAACTGTTTTGATGTTCCAAATAAATAAGATTTTACATTACAACATGGTATGAGCAGAAGTCAATCACTTAAAATTACAGCAATGAAGCACACATACGGAAACATGCAAAATGAATAATCCTACTTTTATTTAGAACCGGATAACCGTATACATGGTGCGATTTTTAAAAAAATAATTTTGGTACAATATTTACTTATTAACACACTGAAAACATATATATATATATATATAAGACAAGACAAACTACATGACCACATATTTGAGACCACGTCAGTCATCAAGCCATGGAAGATCTCTCCCTTCCCCTCTGAATGATCCTCGACGAACGCCATAGTCCCACAGGAGTTCCTCATTGACAGCAATGTCCCGTAGAGCAAAAAACAGAACACATTCCTGGGTCCTTCAGGACAGTTTAAGGAAACTCTCCGAGGCCGCACATTATTTCTCCTGCGGGAATGATTCATCCTCCTCCCAAAAGTGTCTTTGTCAGGGTGGCAATCACAGGGGAATTTCTGTGCATCGATGCAGAGAGGCTCACCACCCTTGCCCTTGAAGAAAAACAGGTATGACGGTTCCCCAGTGAGGGTCTCCAGCCTCCGCTCCCCTTCCTGCTTGGAGACTTCTTCACCATGGTAGTCACACACGACCTGGTTCTTCTTGAACATCATGGTGGCAATGACCCCTGCACAAAGGTAAATGAACATGCTTTTGAGCAAACAGCTTCCCTCTCCCTGTTCCTCTAAACAATTACAAATGTGGGTAGTCACACCTTTGCCTTTCCCCTCGAAGTGCTTAATGGCCAGCCCTTTCCATTTCTGATGGATCACAAAAACAATGAGGAGATGGTCATTTGCGACAGGGTACGGTTCCTGGCAGGGCACCCATGCCAGCAGAACACTGTCCACAGTTGGCACATTGTGGGTCACATGGTCTCCTTGGCAATGGCACGCTGGACACGATGCGCTGGGGGTTTTTGGCCAGTCCTGTCAGTGGACTGCTCTGGGGGAAATGCCTTTGGTGAGTTTTAACCAAACACACCTTGCAAAATGTTGACTGTAAAGTGACTGGCATTATTGTAAACACTTACCAAGAGTATACTGTACACGCAGCTTGTACTGAAGCCTCCTCCAGTAGTGGTAATAGCTGCGGTCCTCAAATCCTGCCTCTGCTGCCTGTGCCTTTGTCGGAGGCTTCCATGAAGCGTAACGGGAAACAGGTCTTCAAAAGCTCCCCAAAACCTAGGAGTAGGGAGCTGCACCACTGGGGTAGGCGGAGATGTCCTGCATTGAAAATAATAATAATCGACTTAATTTAGCACACTGCATTTATAAGTTGGGTTGACAAATGTCTCTTTTCTCTCTCTCTCTCTCTCTCTCTCTCTCTCTCTCTCTCTCTCTCGCTTAATAATTCCACAACAATGTGAAAATTAATAAGTTTTAGTTCCAATAATGGCACTGTTGTGCTGTGTGGCCAATGCATCTTCGATGCAGCCCTTCTGTGATTACAAAAATACACTAAAATATTCACGATTTAGAAAGCTTAGTTGTTGCTTTGTATTTGGGAAAAAAATACTCCCATTTTAAATCAATGGTAAAATAGGTCATTGAATTTGATGATAATATGGATCTTAAAATCTGTTGGCAGTAATGAATAAAAATAACAAAAAGTGTACATGACTTTCCTATCTATTTATAAAAAATAAAAAATCTGAAAATGTTTGGCTGAATAGGAATCTGAATGACAAGTAGATAATTTCTTCCAATTACCAACCCTACTTATGAGGGTCACCTTAATGAGGTGAAGTCATTCTGTACCTCTCCAGCATCTGTGGTGGCTCCTCATCAGCAGTTGACCAGGGTGGATTGACCACCATTCCTGCCTGTGGCTCTGGTGGTGGCATAGGTGCCTCCTGCAGCCTCTTGACATACCTGTTGGCATGCGTTGGAGGGAGAAATGAAGGTAAGATGTCTGTCATGGCCTGTCATGAAACTCAACCGCGTGAACCACTGACTAGAATACTTGCTTTTCTCGTAGTCGTTGCACATCAGCTGTTGGGTTACGAAGAGGAAGTCCTGAAGCTCCCAGGAAGAACGGTCCCCGTCGTCTCCCTCCAGAGTTTGGGCCTTTAAATATTCTGGCCGGATGTACTTGAAGTAGCAGTCCAACCACTACAGCAAAAATTTGTGCGTATTTTACAAGTGTTAGCTGTGACAAAGACTGTTAAGTTCAAGTTCAAGTTCAAGTTGAGCTTTATTGTCATTCCGCTACATGTGGGGACATACAGTGGAACGAAATGTCGTGCCTCACAGGTCCACGGCGCTACATAAATACAGACATACAACAATGAAGTAAAACAGTATAAACCTATACACAACTAACCTACTGACAGATTTTGACTAAGTGTACTATATAAAATGTTTACTCTATGCAACTAAAGATAAAAGATAAAAAATACAAACTATACGAATGCTTCACATAAATACTGTACATGTGCAGAGAGAAACATTGTGAGTCAAGCAGCTGGCTGGGGAACAGTACAAGATGATTTGTAGTGCATGAGCATGTAAACATACATATATTGCGGAGTCTTTAGTGGGATTGTGTACACTAATAGTTAACTAATAGTTTGGAGTGTAAAGATCGTCTTACATGTTCTTCTTTTCTGTTCAACTTTATGCTTCCTTTTGACAGCTTTACAATGACTCCATCTCCCTCTGTCACTCTGTCGTTCCATTCCAGGACCTGTGTGAACATTCAGACAAAAATGATAAGGTTCCGATGTAATGCAAACTCATTCCTCCACCTCACAAGACCTAATATATCTGTGTTTGAACATGTCTAAAGTATGTCACCGGTGAGCTCACCTTGAACTCTTTAATGCTCGTAGGACCCAGGCGATGGACCCACATCATTGTGTGGCGAGGCAAAAGCTCGGAAGTCCGTCTTGGTCTTTGAAGGGACCCCTTTAAGTTGGCTGAGGCGGTTGGACACCTCTCCCATGTCCTCCTCTGTGGAGAGCCAGAATTTCAGACTCCTGGATGGCAGCACTAGGAAACGAAGGGACCATTATTGTGGTATGACTAACACACCCTTTTACAGCGCATTACACCCATCAGAAATGACTTACAATGCCTAGTTCCCTCTCCATTCACAGACCTCCCTACCTGTCATGCTCCTCTTTGACGAGGAATCCCTTTGCCTGGAAGTACTCTGCCAAGGAGTCACAAGATGGGTCCTCCCTGACCAATGTCCTGACTTCAGAAAAAATTCATAATCCTCCCCTCTCTTGTCCAGTTCTCTTGTGACTCCTTGGCCCTCGACACTTCTTCCTGGATACAGCCATCATCCGCATCCCGTAAGCACCTGTTTTTTAAATGGTGTTCAATGTTGGTCTGTGGCTTATGACAAATTAAGCAGTGGACCAGCCTTGAAGGATTCCTGCACACATCTAAATAACATCTAGGTTAATTCTCAGTCACATGACCCAATACACTGTATGCTACAATGACTTTTACAGTATTTATATATCAGCACGTACATTTTGTCTTCTCCATGATTTCTGTCCACAGTGGTGTCTGTTATCTCCAGCTGTGTTTGACTGCAACTATGAGAAACAGACAATTTTGAAGGTAGGAGGTGTACAAACATAAAAATATGGTTAGCACAAATTGACATGCCCCCCACCACCAACAACAACATTATTTTGTGTGTGTGTGTGTGTGTGTGAGAGAGAGAGAGAGAGAGAGAGGAGAGAGAGAGAGAGAGAGTGTATCTTACATATATAATATCTTTAAATGTTCAGATGAATAATCTTTTTTTTTTCATTCTAATATTGCAATATCTTAAATATGACTTTTTTTTTTTCCATAGGTTAAGTTGTTTCTTAAAAATCCTACAAGTTTGTTTCAAGATTCAAGATTTGTATCTGTCACATACACGATTATATAGAGAATATATAACCAGCAGTGAAATGTTTATTTTAATGTTTAAATTAAACTTAGAATAACACATTATCATTGCGACCTACTGAACATCACTGTATGTACTGTATGTGTGTGAATGTTGTTTACACAACACCGTCATTGTAATTTGTGTGTGGAATGTTAAGAAATTTGTATAACAACTTAAAGTAAACAGAATTTATAGCGGTAATTAATTTATTGCAAAGAAACACAAATGCAGAATAAACTGCTGTCATGCACTTAACAGCGTAGCGTGACTGAAGCTAAACGAAAGCACGGGTTCCGCATTGATCCAAAACGCCTCGCACGTTCAGCGGTTGCGCGAATGGTTTACTGGAGACAATCGCATCTGTAGATTAGTGCAAGTTAATTCTCACTGTTAGTATAAATAAATAGTATAATTAATAACATTTATTGCATCTGTGTGATTATGAGGATTGATTACCTTAAAATGTGCGTTGGTTACCCGTCTGGTGTGTGTTTGCTGGCATCCAGGTTTCCAACTCCTGTAGTTTAACTATATGTTATTTGTGGTAAAACTGTTATTTTATAAATGGAATACATTATATATAAATATATATATATATATATATATAAACACAAACACACGTTCATAGTTGCTATGTTATTTGTAAACTGGTGATTAAAAAATGGAAAATGAACGATTAATCTGTTACCTTGATCAGCAGAAGATCGATCAAATCCTGTCGATACTTGAAGAGTTGCAAAACAACAGGTTTGATTGACAGCACGACGTCACAGGTCACAGAGGGGGATGGGGACTAGTAGCCTTCCTTAATGACCCTATAATATCTTTAACTAACCCTTGTGGTCACTTCTTCAGAGCCACTATAATGCGCTCCCCTCACAGCAAAACACAAGTGTTTTGGGACTGAAGGACAGTGCTGTTGTTTGGCACCGTGTCTTTCTATAAGATGGTCGGACAGATGCGGTGCCCCTCATTTAATAATCTGCCTCTCTAATAAACTTTAGGATAACAGAGAACAGAACCGGGAAGGGGTTTAACTTTTAAAAAAAGGAATATGCTGCCCTCTGCTGGACAACTTGAGACACAGACGTTCAGGCAAAACCAGCAGAGTGCATTTCTAATTTTTATTCGTTTCAGTTTAATTTAACACAAATCAGACAATCGCACATCTGTCTTAACCTGACTCCCGCAAAGTATAAAAGAAACAATTAATATATTTATATAAAAATATTTATATGTAAAAAAATGCCAGACGCCGTGGCTTGATTTATTTTATTAATGTTACATTTTTCATGACCAAAATAACATATTCACAAAGAGTTCATTTAGTTGTCAGAGAGATGTTAAACACATTACAAGAACAGAATAATAAAAACACAACTTTAAATATTTATTATAATTATATACATAGGGTGGAATAGGCTAATGTGGGACACTTTTTTATATTTTGAATTGTGCATCATATTTCCATATAAAGTCAAAACAATATATCAAAATGTTATATCGTTATGAAATCCCCAAGATGTTCCCTATCCAAATCAGAAGAACATTTTCAGATATTGTAATTAAAGGGCAAATGGCACATACTGTATATTAGTGCTCCTTGTGCCAAATCGTTCAAGAATTTGTGGATTTTCTAATGTGGGACAGCTCGTGCTCAAATCTGAGACACTATGTTTTGGGTTATAAATAGTCAAATTGTTAGTAAGTAAACTTTAAACTCATGGTTAAATGTGTGTTTGCTTAATTAATTGAGTAGGCCTACAGTGTGTTTGCTGTCGTCATAATTCTAAAAAAAACAGTAACATATACAGTATGTTCATATATGGAATGTTAAAAATAATTATATAACACAGAAATCTTATATTATTTAAAATAATTTATTTAAAACATTTCTGGCAGCAACAATAATAATAACCATGTAATAAAGACAAAATTGTAAAACTGAACTTAATACAGCTAGCAAAATAATTTCTTAATTAAAAATAAATAAATAAATATATTTATATATATATATATATATATATATATATATATATATACAGTATGTATGTATATGAAAAATTTGGAACACGGAATGCCTTTTTAAAACTGTTATTAACTTCTATAAACTTCTAATATTAAACTTTTTTTTTTCAAAAGTTGTTTTAAGCAAATTGTAATGGTAAAAACACTTCATAACAGAAATAAGCAGCTCTGGCCAGTCATAGACACATCGTGGTCCAGGATCCCATTGTTCTCTAGTCTCTAAATTTTTAATCTGGATCTTAAAACAAATAATATTGCTGCATTATAAGCTCAAAAGTGAACAAAAAGGTATGTATGATATTTAACTTTCTTAATTCACATTTTATCAATTGAATAACATTGTATTTTAGTACATATACATTATAATTTGTCGATTCGCTTAAATGATTCGTTGTCAATGCTGTTTCAGAGCAATACGTAAAAGTGACCACTAGGTGTCACCATCGAATAGTTTCTTAGCCTCGACTGTTTCAGTGTTTCACGAAGCCTCGCTCTGCCCACCACTACTGATGAACAGTCCATGCTTTTCAGATCAAGGCCGGATCAACAACATCTCAATCGAGCTTCAGAGAGCATTGACACATCCACGGGACCGAGGGCTCAGCAGCAGACAGAGCATTCCAGGTGATGTGCAGAGTTGCTTTTACCCGAGTTTTCCTATGGATTTATAGTCTATGGACTGTTTAGATTTTGAAAATGGCAGCCGTAAAGGGGAAAACATCGATGGCTCCGATAAAAGCGTTCTTTGTAGGGGTGGGCGGATCGATCCTAATATCGATAGCATCGATACCAACGTTGGTATTGGTATCGGATCGATACTAGCCTGATAAGATCGATACTTTTGGTAAATGTTTTATCCTGTACACTTAATACATTGCTTAATATATTTAACAAAGTGTAGACATGTCTGTGGGTGTATATTATGCTCTGTTCACATCTCGTATGCAAACATTACTGCTCCTCCCCTGCCACGCTGGTTTGTTGTCATGTTATCACGTGACTCAGCGGCTCCAAGCGGATACTTTTGGCTACAGTGAGAGATGAAACGGTAGAGCTCCGAGCTACAAAAGAAATGAAAAGGGGAGGAAGGAAATCCTGCACATAGTGCATATTGTGAGTAACTGTATATCGAATTTGTCCTTTTTATGCAGTGTCACTGTAAGGTGTATACTGAATTTGGCCTTTGAATATTATTTCTTCATGCATTAATCCACTTTAAATGTTTTCATTATAACAGTTTTCTATGGGAGTAAAATGATCAACATGTAATTTAGCATGTTTTCGTATGTATTCTGGGCTCAGCTGCTTGCCGAATATTACATTTTATTAACAAATTGTATACTAAATTTGGTCTCTATTTATTTGGTCTTTATCACTGTCTTCCTCCATTACACCATAGTAAATGTTTTTATATTGGTTATCAATGAGAGGAAATTAAATTCAGCAAGTTGCGTTCATGTTCTGGGTTCATCTGCTTACCTCTACATTCATAGTATATATTTTTATAAACTATACCGAATTCGGCCTTTTCATATCACAGTTTTTTTTTATTGCAATAATAACAAACAAATATTACAGTATGTATAAAATACACAGAAAATACAGTACATACGCAAACCATTTCAATAATAAACGAGTTATGGTTAAATTGTTCTTTTTCATATCACTGTCTTCATTCAATAAGCCACTTACGTTAAACTTTTCTTTATAATGGTTTTCTATGGGAGGAAAATGCATAATGTGAAAACTTTGAGCGTTGCTTTCATATTATGGGCACATCTGCTAACTTGTATATCTAGTTTGCAACATTAATAAGGTGTATACTGAGTTTTGTATTTTACATTCTTAATTTATTAAGCCACATCAATTTTTTTATAACTTTTCTATGGGAGGAAAGTACTTAACATGAAACTGTGCATTGCTTCCATGTTCTGGGCTCCTCTGCCTGCAAAGTCCTTTTAGAAAGGCAAATATTATCCACGTAGCTTTAAGGTGAATATAACATTAGTCATATCAACATTAGTTATTGTGGATACACCTATTGGATGTATCCTAAATACCACATACAATCATATACAAAATTCTGAATCATCATCAATGACACATTGTAGATAAGAAGACACGCATACACGCGTATCTATAAATACATCTATATAAATAAATAACTTATTGCTAAAACAGTATATACAGATGATAGTGTATTATTTTTGGAAACTGGGCCTGATCAAAACAGGATCGGAAGCGGTCAGTGGAAGTACCAGGACAGTGCACAAGCGGAGTTGGACTTGCTTTGACTCCAAGATATGTAATCCCTTATCAGAATTGTTTTATTATTGATTAGAAGGTGCTCCTGAACGTCTTAAACTAGGAGGACAAGCGCTCCTAATTACAAGAAGAAAAACACGGCTCTTAAACTGGGTGTGTGACAGATAGTGGCACATTTTAAAAATGTAAGATTACAAGTAAATAATACTTGGGGGGGAAAAAAATGGATTGCTCTTTTAGTATGTTAAATTACTTTTACATGTCCCAGCTTTTGTGACATGTGGTATCAGTGGTGTTATTGTTTTGCTTGTAATTGTATTATTTTGATATTTATTTCATTAGTATTATTCGTTTTTATTATTACATTTAACAGGTTGCAAATGAGCACACCGTTGCACCCTCTGACCCAACAGCTGTCCGCACCAGCCTAGCCTCTGCTCCTCCTTACTGTTCCATCGTCCCAGCCTCTCTTGCCACTACTGCAGCTACAAGTCCCTCTGGGCCAGCAGCACCGCAGCAACAGCCGGTAGGTCTTTCGGGACATGTAAACGGTGTGAAAGATGTGCTATTTTTCTGCCTGTGATATTGTTTTTATTTTATTTTTATGTATTCCTATATTGACCAGGCTGTGGATGAGCGCAACATCCCAGGGATGGACAGAGTGGACAGCCTGGCAGAGTACTCGGTGGGACTGAGGAATGACTCTGGACAAACTCTTAACTCCCCGCAGGCCAGTACCATCATAGCTCTGTGGCAGAACCTTCTACCATATGACCAGCTGCGTGTGGCATACTCTGCACGGCACCAGTCACGTCTGACTGCAGGACGCTTCAGGTGCTCTAAAAAGAAACCTGAATTTAGGCCAGGTGTGGAGAGCATGACACGTTGCGTCCTGGGATCAACAGGATCTCCTGCCCAGTGGCCAGATAGCTGTCGTCTGGTAGAGTGCATTTTTGTAAAACTCTGTGACATCCATAAAAGTCCAAAAAAAGAAGTGAATGAAATAATTTCATCTAATTACCTCACCAATGCTTATAGATCATTAAAATGATTTGAAACATTAGATTGAACTGGATTGTGACCTTTGACCTGGTTATCTAACAACACTCTCCATCTACGAAAAATGAGTACGTAGAAAAAGTCAATTAAATAATTTCATAAAATTCTCACAAATGCTTATAGATCATTCAAATGATTTTAAACATTAGATTGAAATGGACTGTGACCTTTGACCTGGATATCTAAAACCACACTCCTATGAAAAATAAGTACGTAGAATAAGTGAATTAAATAATTTCATCTAATGACCTCACAAATGCTTATAGATCATTCAAATTATTTTAAACATTAGATGGAAATGGACTTGACCTTTTGACCTGTACTTCTAATACTTACCAGACTCCATCTATCTGGACATAATAACGGTCACACTGGATTTAAATACAACACTCCTTCCCCCATCCATATAACTAGTATGCTTCCATCATCATCACATCTTTGTACAATTCATAACACATATATAAATAAACGATTACTAACAATTACAGGCTAATCGAGATAGTGGATTGCTTATGGGAACTAGGCCCAATCAAAGCAAGACAGCACTTATATTTATGTAAACATCGAAACGACATACTGATTATGAACTGTACATATCAAAATATATAAAATGAGAAGTCAACCAAGAAAATTGCTGGAAGCTTTTAGAAACAGTTAAACAAAAAAGAAAGTATGCCCTCAAAGAAACACATTATTAAATGACAAAAAAGGAAATATATACAAATACAGCAGGATATTTCTATAAGAGGGCTTACGTCGCCATCTCTTGGACTAAACTGTGAATAGCATGTGTTGAAAACTCTTACGGATTGAGAAATTTAGCAGAAAATAACAATATGGAAGATGCTGTCAGACTGATGACTTCACTCCTAGAAAGTCCATCCTTCTGGGGCCCGTTTCAATAAGGAGGTTCAACCAACTCTGAGGTTAAACTTGAACTCAGAGTTGACTTACTCTGAGTTTTCGGTTACAGAACAGCTGAATTGTGTTAGTTTACTCAACTCTAAGTAGGTTGACTCTGAGTTTAGCGCGTGCACCACGACTATGAAAAGTCATGATCAGTGGAGCTCCGAAATTACAATTCACCATGGCAACAGCTCCCGCCAAAAAGATGTCAGTGCGCATACTTCCGTCAATGCGTAACTTTAATTCTTAATAACTGTCAATAACTTAATAACTGTTATACTATCAGAGGTGAAAATCTTACTACATTTTAATGCTTTTTAAAGGATTAAAAATACTGACAGACAATATAGGATAGTGGCACATTTTAAAAATGTAAATAATACTGGGGGGAAAAAATTGGTTGCTCTTTTAATATGGCAAATTATAGACAGGCCATCCTTCAGTTGTGTCTAGCTGTTTATTAATCTATTTTCATTATTTTTTTAACGATCGATCTATCTATCTATCTATCTATCTATCTATCTATCTATCTATCTAGCATTCATCTGAACCTACCGCCAGCTTCCTGTGTCCAACTTACATGCACATTGGGACTACGCGTCACGAGATATGACCAGGTAAGCTTTGACCAATCAGATGCAATATTCTAAGGAGGATGAAACTCGGTTTTATCTATATCTAAGGATGAACAAGAACCACACTAAAACGTATCCCTTAGTGTGGGAACCCTACAATATTCAAACCTAACTGTTTTGGCCCTGTAAGTTATAGACCTATATATCAGTCTGTATATATATGATGACTAACGATTACAGACTAATCGAGATAGTGGATTGCTTATGGGAACTAGGCCTAATCAAAGCAAGACAGCACTTATCCAGCTTTCCATCAGGAGGCTATTTTCTACATTCATAAAATAGAATGATCTATTAATGAATTTTCTGAAAAGTACATTTGGCCTTGCAGGATGACTGAGCAGATGCAGGCACAGAGGAAGAGTTGGGAGATGAGGGCTTTGAAGATTCTGGTTTGGACCCCGCCGCTGGGCTACTGGACCCATCCCCTGGTCCATCACCTGCCACCACCAGCTCAGCCGTCATTCCAACTCCCACCTCTCTCCAGACCACCTTCGGGTCCTGCATCTGATATCGCTACAGCTGCACTTGAGCAACAACTGGTAATTATGCCTGTCACTTTTTTTTTGATATCCTACTGTGTCAGTGGACTTCCCAGTTGCTCCGGATAATGTAGCCATTTTTAAAGACCAATTAAAGAAAATAGAAATAAGACATCAAAGAAAGTTACTTTTTAATTCCTAATCCTCATTGGTCCCTCAGGACGGAAAGAACCTGGATCAAACGACTGGACAGTCTCTACCCAAGAGGACTGAATGAGGCGTGATGAAGTGATTTCTTTTTTTTGTCTTCTATCCATCCATTCATTCTTTACATTTCATCTCTTTCTGTTGAGAAAACCTTATATTTAATTTATTCTAATAGCCACAGGATCATTTAAATGAATATAAAACTGTGACTCTGTATTTTTCGGAAATAACATCTGACTGTCACACCAAAAACTTAGCCCTGAGTGACCATGTGGATGGTAGACACCTGACGGTTTTTACCCTCATGAGTACAATGATCTAACCTTGATCTACACACAGCCTAAACCTAAGGTCACTATAGCCCTAAGGAAAATTCCCCTTCATACCTTACACCTAAAAACGTTTACCCCTAGACAAAAATACCCCTAATGAATTAATTTGTTAAAACTAAAAGAGGAAACATCCAAAATACACAGACTAAATAGGATGAGTTTTGGTGGGAACTGAGATGAGGGGCTGAATTCAGGCAGACACTAGAGCGGGCAAGAAATGTAGGCCAGAGCTTAACCAAGGTCAGATTAGTCTGACCTTTGGAGATTTTTAATCCTTAACGGCCCTATAATATCTTTAACTAACCCTTGTGGTCACTTCTTCAGAGCCACTATAATGCGCTCCCCTCACAGCAAAACACAAGTGTTTTGGGACTGAAGGACAGTGCTGTTGTTTGGCACCGTGTCTTTCTATAAAGATGGTCGGACAGATGCGGTGCCCCTCATTTAATAATCTGCCTCTCTAATAAACTTTAGGATAACAGAGAACAGAACCGGAGGGGGTTTAACTTTTAAAAAAGGAATATGCTGCCCTCTGCTGGACAACTTGAGACACAGACGTTCAGGCAAAACCAGCAGAGTGCATTTCTAATTTTTATTCGTTTCAGTTTAATTTAACACAAATCAGACAATCGCACATCTGTCTTAACCTAACTCCCGCAAAGTATAAAAGAACAATTCATATATTTCAATAAAAATCTTTATATGTAAAAAAATGCCAGACGCCGTGGCTTGATTTATTTTATGAAGGTTACATTTTTCAGGACCAAAATAACATATTCACAAAGAGTTCGTGGGACAGCTCGTGCTCAAATCTGAGACACTGTTTTGGGTTATAAATTGTTAGTAAGTAAACTTTAAACTCATGGTTAAATGTGTGTTTGCTTAATTAATTGAGTAGGCCTACAGTGCGTTTGCTGTCGTCATAATTCTAAAAAAAACTAGTAACATATACAGTATGTTCATATATGGAAACTTAAAAACAATTCTATAACACAGAAATCTTATATTATTTCAAATAATTTATTTAAAAAATGTCAGACTTCTGGCAGCAACAATAATAAAACTGAACTGGAAGCTGGAAGTGAACTGTTCTGTGACCTTTGACCTGGATATCTAAAACCACACTCCTTCTATGAAAAATAAGTACGTAGAATAAGTGAATTAAATCATTTCATCTAATTACCTCACAAATGCTTATAGATCATTCAAATGATTTTAAACATTAGACTGAAATGGACTGTGACCTTTGACCTGGATATCTAAAACCACACTCCATCTATGAAAATAAGGACGTAGTATAAGTGAATGAAATCATTTCATAGAATTACCTCACAAATGACCAATCAGATCGATAATGCTAACGAGAGTGTAATTAATCAGGATTAAACTTCTTTATATCTATATACTTTCCTTAGAGACGTTCGCCACCTGAAAGATGACAGCTTCCCGGATCCAACGAGATCACTTACATCTAATTCGGGCATACGATTCACCAGATATGCACAGGTAAGCGTTGGCCAATCAGATGCAATATTCTAATGAGGGTGGATACAAATGAGGATGAAACTCGTTTTTATCTCTATACCTAGCTGCAAGTTAACCCCAATCTAACCCCTAACCCTGGCCCCCTCTAACCCTAGCCCTCAAAACCCAAAGGGGAACCTTCCTTCTATACCTGGACAGTTATAAGATTGAAGTCTATATCTATCTATTTATCTATCTATCTATCTATCTATGTATCTATCTATCTATCTGAAATAGCCCACATTATAAAGTGGAAAAAAGGAAATATATATACATATATAAATATATTCTTTCTATAAAGAGGGCTTACGTCGCCCTCTCTTGGATGAAACGGTGAATAGCAGGTCTCAGTGTGCAGGACATTCTATATTTAATTTATATAAATGAGGATAGCAAATGAAGTAAACTGTGACATATTATACCCAAAAATGAATCCTACAGTGGACTAACACGTATATTGATATAAAAACTGAAACGACATACTGATTTTGACCTGTACATGGACTGTGACCTTTGACCTGGATATCTAAAACCACACTCCTATGAAAAATAAGTACGTAGAATAAGTGAATTAAATAATTTCATCTAATTACCTCACAAATGCTTATAGATCATTCAAATTATTTTAAACATTAGATGGAAATGGACTTTGACCTTTTGACCTGTACTTCTAATACTTACCAGACTCCATCTATCTGGACATAATAACGGTCACACTGGATTTAAATACAACACTCCTTCCCCCATCCATATAACTAGTATGCTTCCATCATCATCACATCTTTGTACAATTCATAACACATATATAAATAAACGATTACTAACAATTACAGGCTAATCGAGATAGTGGATTGCTTATGGGAACTAGGCCCAATCAAAGCAAGACAGCACTTATATTTATGTAAACATCGAAACGACATACTGATTATGAACTGTACATATCAAAATATATAAAATGAGAAGTCAACCAAGAAAATTGCTGGAAGCTTTTAGAAACAGTTAAACAAAAAAAGAAAGTATGCCCTCAAAGAAACACATTATTAAATGACAAAAAAGGAAATATATACAAATACAGCAGGATATTTCTATAAAGAGGGCTTACGTCGCCATCTCTTGGACTAAACTGTGAATAGCATGTGTTGAAAACTCTTACGGATTGAGAAATTTAGCAGAAAATAACAATATGGAAGATGCTGTCAGACTGATGACTTCACTCCTAGAAAGTCCATCCTTCTGGGGCCCGTTTCAATAAGGAGGTTCAACCAACTCTGAGGTTAAACTTGAACTCAGAGTTGACTTACTCTGAGTTTTCGGTTACAGAACAGCTGAATTGTGTTAGTTTACTCAACTCTAAGTAGGTTGACTCTGAGTTTAGCGCGTGCACCACGACTATGAAAAGTCATGATCAGTGGAGCTCCGAAATTACAATTCACCATGGCAACAGCTCCCGCCAAAAAGATGTCAGTGCGCATACTTCCGTCAATGCGTAACTTTAATTCTTAATAACTGTCAATAACTTAATAACTGTTATACTATCAGAGGTGAAAATCTTACTACATTTTAATGCTTTTTAAAGGATTAAAAATACTGACAGACAATATAGGATAGTGGCACATTTTAAAAATGTAAATAATACTGGGGGGAAAAAATTGGTTGCTCTTTTAATATGGCAAATTATAGACAGGCCATCCTTCAGTTGTGTCTAGCTGTTTATTAATCTATTTTCATTATTTTTTTTAACGATCGATCTATCTATCTATCTATCTATCTATCTATCTATCTATCTATCTATCTATCTAGCATTCATCTGAACCTACCGCCAGCTTCCTGTGTCCAACTTACATGCACATTGGGACTACGCGTCACGAGATATGACCAGGTAAGCTTTGACCAATCAGATGCAATATTCTAAGGAGGATGAAACTCGGTTTTATCTATATCTAAGGATGAACAAGAACCACACTAAAACGTATCCCTTAGTGTGGGAACCCTACAATATTCAAACCTAACTGTTTTGGCCCTGTAAGTTATAGACCTATATATCAGTCTGTATATATATGATGACTAACGATTACAGACTAATCGAGATAGTGGATTGCTTATGGGAACTAGGCCTAATCAAAGCAAGACAGCACTTATCCAGCTTTCCATCAGGAGGCTATTTTCTACATTCATAAAATAGAATGATCTATTAATGAATTTTCTGAAAAGTACATTTTGGCCTTGCAGGATGACTGAGCAGATGCAGGCACAGAGGAAGAGTTGGGAGATGAGGGCTTTGAAGATTCTGGTTTGGACCCCGCCGCTGGGCTACTGGACCCATCCCCTGGTCCATCACCTGCCACCACCAGCTCAGCCGTCATTCCAACTCCCACCTCTCTCCAGACCACCTTCGGGTCCTGCATCTGATATCGCTACAGCTGCACTTGAGCAACAACTGGTAATTATGCCTGTCACTTTTTTTTTTGATATCCTACTGTGTCAGTGGACTTCCCAGTTGCTCCGGATAATGTAGCCATTTTTAAAGACCAATTAAAGAAAAATAGAAATAAGACATCAAAGAAAGTTACTTTTTAATTCCTAATCCTCATTGGTCCCTCAGGACGGAAAGAACCTGGATCAAACGACTGGACAGTCTCTACCCAAGAGGACTGAATGAGGCGTGATGAAGTGATTTCTTTTTTTTGTCTTCTATCCATCCATTCATTCTTTACATTTCATCTCTTTCTGTTGAGAAAACCTTATATTTAATTTATTCTAATAGCCACAGGATCATTTAAATGAATATAAAACTGTGACTCTGTATTTTTCGGAAATAACATCTGACTGTCACACCAAAAACTTAGCCCTGAGTGACCATGTGGATGGTAGACACCTGACGGTTTTTACCCTCATGAGTACAATGATCTAACCTTGATCTACACACAGCCTAAACCTAAGGTCACTATAGCCCTAAGGAAAATTCCCCTTCATACCTTACACCTAAAAACGTTTACCCCTAGACAAAAATACCCCTAATGAATTAATTTGTTAAAACTAAAAGAGGAAACATCCAAAATACACAGACTAAATAGGATGAGTTTTGGTGGGAACTGAGATGAGGGGCTGAATTCAGGCAGACACTAGAGCGGGCAAGAAATGTAGGCCAGAGCTTAACCAAGGTCAGATTAGTCTGACCTTTGGAGATTTTTAATCCTTAACGGCCCTATAATATCTTTAACTAACCCTTGTGGTCACTTCTTCAGAGCCACTATAATGCGCTCCCCTCACAGCAAAACACAAGTGTTTTGGGACTGAAGGACAGTGCTGTTGTTTGGCACCGTGTCTTTCTATAAAGATGGTCGGACAGATGCGGTGCCCCTCATTTAATAATCTGCCTCTCTAATAAACTTTAGGATAACAGAGAACAGAACCGGGAGGGGGTTTAACTTTTAAAAAAGGAATATGCTGCCCTCTGCTGGACAACTTGAGACACAGACGTTCAGGCAAAACCAGCAGAGTGCATTTCTAATTTTTATTCGTTTCAGTTTAATTTAACACAAATCAGACAATCGCACATCTGTCTTAACCTAACTCCCGCAAAGTATAAAAGAACAATTCATATATTTCAATAAAAATCTTTATATGTAAAAAAATGCCAGACGCCGTGGCTTGATTTATTTTATGAAGGTTACATTTTTCAGGACCAAAATAACATATTCACAAAGAGTTCGTGGGACAGCTCGTGCTCAAATCTGAGACACTGTTTTGGGTTATAAATTGTTAGTAAGTAAACTTTAAACTCATGGTTAAATGTGTGTTTGCTTAATTAATTGAGTAGGCCTACAGTGCGTTTGCTGTCGTCATAATTCTAAAAAAACTAGTAACATATACAGTATGTTCATATATGGAAACTTAAAAACAATTCTATAACACAGAAATCTTATATTATTTCAAATAATTTATTTAAAAAATGTCAGACTTCTGGCAGCAACAATAATAAAACTGAACTGGAAGCTGGAAGTGAACTGTTCTGTGACCTTTGACCTGGATATCTAAAACCACACTCCTTCTATGAAAAATAAGTACGTAGAATAAGTGAATTAAATCATTTCATCTAATTACCTCACAAATGCTTATAGATCATTCAAATGATTTTAAACATTAGACTGAAATGGACTGTGACCTTTGACCTGGATATCTAAAACCACACTCCATCTATGAAAAATAAGGACGTAGTATAAGTGAATGAAATCATTTCATAGAATTACCTCACAAATGACCAATCAGATCGATAATGCTAACGAGAGTGTAATTAATCAGGATTAAACTTCTTTATATCTATATACTTTCCTTAGAGACGTTCGCCACCTGAAAGATGACAGCTTCCCGGATCCAACGAGATCACTTACATCTAATTCGGGCATACGATTCACCAGATATGCACAGGTAAGCGTTGGCCAATCAGATGCAATATTCTAATGAGGGTGGATACAAATGAGGATGAAACTCGTTTTTATCTCTATACCTAGCTGCAAGTTAACCCCAATCTAACCCCTAACCCTGGCCCCCTCTAACCCTAGCCCTCAAAACCCAAAGGGGAACCTTCCTTCTATACCTGGACAGTTATAAGATTGAAGTCTATATCTATCTATTTATCTATCTATCTATCTATCTATGTATCTATCTATCTATCTGAAATAGCCCACATTATAAAGTGGAAAAAAGGAAATATATATACATATATAAATATATTCTTTCTATAAAGAGGGCTTACGTCGCCCTCTCTTGGATGAAACGGTGAATAGCAGGTCTCAGTGTGCAGGACATTCTATATTTAATTTATATAAATGAGGATAGCAAATGAAGTAAACTGTGACATATTATACCCAAAAATGAATCCTACAGTGGACTAACACGTATATTGATATAAAAACTGAAACGACATACTGATTTTGACCTGTACATGGACTGTGACCTTTGACCTGGATATCTAAAACCACACTCCTATGAAAAATAAGTACGTAGAATAAGTGAATTAAATAATTTCATCTAATTACCTCACAAATGCTTATAGATCATTCAAATTATTTTAAACATTAGATGGAAATGGACTTTGACCTTTTGACCTGTACTTCTAATACTTACCAGACTCCATCTATCTGGACATAATAACGGTCACACTGGATTTAAATACAACACTCCTTCCCCCATCCATATAACTAGTATGCTTCCATCATCATCACATCTTTGTACAATTCATAACACATATATAAATAAACGATTACTAACAATTACAGGCTAATCGAGATAGTGGATTGCTTATGGGAACTAGGCCCAATCAAAGCAAGACAGCACTTATATTTATGTAAACATCGAAACGACATACTGATTATGAACTGTACATATCAAAATATATAAAATGAGAAGTCAACCAAGAAAATTGCTGGAAGCTTTTAGAAACAGTTAAACAAAAAAAGAAAGTATGCCCTCAAAGAAACACATTATTAAATGACAAAAAAGGAAATATATACAAATACAGCAGGATATTTCTATAAAGAGGGCTTACGTCGCCATCTCTTGGACTAAACTGTGAATAGCATGTGTTGAAAACTCTTACGGATTGAGAAATTTAGCAGAAAATAACAATATGGAAGATGCTGTCAGACTGATGACTTCACTCCTAGAAAGTCCATCCTTCTGGGGCCCGTTTCAATAAGGAGGTTCAACCAACTCTGAGGTTAAACTTGAACTCAGAGTTGACTTACTCTGAGTTTTCGGTTACAGAACAGCTGAATTGTGTTAGTTTACTCAACTCTAAGTAGGTTGACTCTGAGTTTAGCGCGTGCACCACGACTATGAAAAGTCATGATCAGTGGAGCTCCGAAATTACAATTCACCATGGCAACAGCTCCCGCCAAAAAGATGTCAGTGCGCATACTTCCGTCAATGCGTAACTTTAATTCTTAATAACTGTCAATAACTTAATAACTGTTATACTATCAGAGGTGAAAATCTTACTACATTTTAATGCTTTTTAAAGGATTAAAAATACTGACAGACAATATAGGATAGTGGCACATTTTAAAAATGTAAATAATACTGGGGGGAAAAAATTGGTTGCTCTTTTAATATGGCAAATTATAGACAGGCCATCCTTCAGTTGTGTCTAGCTGTTTATTAATCTATTTTCATTATTTTTTTAACGATCGATCTATCTATCTATCTATCTATCTATCTATCTATCTATCTATCTATCTATCTATCTAGCATTCATCTGAACCTACCGCCAGCTTCCTGTGTCCAACTTACATGCACATTGGGACTACGCGTCACGAGATATGACCAGGTAAGCTTTGACCAATCAGATGCAATATTCTAAGGAGGATGAAACTCGGTTTTATCTATATCTAAGGATGAACAAGAACCACACTAAAACGTATCCCTTAGTGTGGGAACCCTACAATATTCAAACCTAACTGTTTTGGCCCTGTAAGTTATAGACCTATATATCAGTCTGTATATATATGATGACTAACGATTACAGACTAATCGAGATAGTGGATTGCTTATGGGAACTAGGCCTAATCAAAGCAAGACAGCACTTATCCAGCTTTCCATCAGGAGGCTATTTTCTACATTCATAAAATAGAATGATCTATTAATGAATTTTCTGAAAAGTACATTTTGGCCTTGCAGGATGACTGAGCAGATGCAGGCACAGAGGAAGAGTTGGGAGATGAGGGCTTTGAAGATTCTGGTTTGGACCCCGCCGCTGGGCTACTGGACCCATCCCCTGGTCCATCACCTGCCACCACCAGCTCAGCCGTCATTCCAACTCCCACCTCTCTCCAGACCACCTTCGGGTCCTGCATCTGATATCGCTACAGCTGCACTTGAGCAACAACTGGTAATTATGCCTGTCACTTTTTTTTTTGATATCCTACTGTGTCAGTGGACTTCCCAGTTGCTCCGGATAATGTAGCCATTTTTAAAGACCAATTAAAGAAAAATAGAAATAAGACATCAAAGAAAGTTACTTTTTAATTCCTAATCCTCATTGGTCCCTCAGGACGGAAAGAACCTGGATCAAACGACTGGACAGTCTCTACCCAAGAGGACTGAATGAGGCGTGATGAAGTGATTTCTTTTTTTTGTCTTCTATCCATCCATTCATTCTTTACATTTCATCTCTTTCTGTTGAGAAAACCTTATATTTAATTTATTCTAATAGCCACAGGATCATTTAAATGAATATAAAACTGTGACTCTGTATTTTTCGGAAATAACATCTGACTGTCACACCAAAAACTTAGCCCTGAGTGACCATGTGGATGGTAGACACCTGACGGTTTTTACCCTCATGAGTACAATGATCTAACCTTGATCTACACACAGCCTAAACCTAAGGTCACTATAGCCCTAAGGAAAATTCCCCTTCATACCTTACACCTAAAAACGTTTACCCCTAGACAAAAATACCCCTAATGAATTAATTTGTTAAAACTAAAAGAGGAAACATCCAAAATACACAGACTAAATAGGATGAGTTTTGGTGGGAACTGAGATGAGGGGCTGAATTCAGGCAGACACTAGAGCGGGCAAGAAATGTAGGCCAGAGCTTAACCAAGGTCAGATTAGTCTGACCTTTGGAGATTTTTAATCCTTAACGGCCCTATAATATCTTTAACTAACCCTTGTGGTCACTTCTTCAGAGCCACTATAATGCGCTCCCCTCACAGCAAAACACAAGTGTTTTGGGACTGAAGGACAGTGCTGTTGTTTGGCACCGTGTCTTTCTATAAAGATGGTCGGACAGATGCGGTGCCCCTCATTTAATAATCTGCCTCTCTAATAAACTTTAGGATAACAGAGAACAGAACCGGGAGGGGGTTTAACTTTTAAAAAAGGAATATGCTGCCCTCTGCTGGACAACTTGAGACACAGACGTTCAGGCAAAACCAGCAGAGTGCATTTCTAATTTTTATTCGTTTCAGTTTAATTTAACACAAATCAGACAATCGCACATCTGTCTTAACCTAACTCCCGCAAAGTATAAAAGAACAATTCATATATTTCAATAAAAATCTTTATATGTAAAAAAATGCCAGACGCCGTGGCTTGATTTATTTTATGAAGGTTACATTTTTCAGGACCAAAATAACATATTCACAAAGAGTTCGTGGGACAGCTCGTGCTCAAATCTGAGACACTGTTTTGGGTTATAAATTGTTAGTAAGTAAACTTTAAACTCATGGTTAAATGTGTGTTTGCTTAATTAATTGAGTAGGCCTACAGTGCGTTTGCTGTCGTCATAATTCTAAAAAAAACTAGTAACATATACAGTATGTTCATATATGGAAACTTAAAAACAATTCTATAACACAGAAATCTTATATTATTTCAAATAATTTATTTAAAAAATGTCAGACTTCTGGCAGCAACAATAATAAAACTGAACTGGAAGCTGGAAGTGAACTGTTCTGTGACCTTTGACCTGGATATCTAAAACCACACTCCTTCTATGAAAAATAAGTACGTAGAATAAGTGAATTAAATCATTTCATCTAATTACCTCACAAATGCTTATAGATCATTCAAATGATTTTAAACATTAGACTGAAATGGACTGTGACCTTTGACCTGGATATCTAAAACCACACTCCATCTATGAAAAATAAGGACGTAGTATAAGTGAATGAAATCATTTCATAGAATTACCTCACAAATGACCAATCAGATCGATAATGCTAACGAGAGTGTAATTAATCAGGATTAAACTTCTTTATATCTATATACTTTCCTTAGAGACGTTCGCCACCTGAAAGATGACAGCTTCCCGGATCCAACGAGATCACTTACATCTAATTCGGGCATACGATTCACCAGATATGCACAGGTAAGCGTTGGCCAATCAGATGCAATATTCTAATGAGGGTGGATACAAATGAGGATGAAACTCGTTTTTATCTCTATACCTAGCTGCAAGTTAACCCCAATCTAACCCCTAACCCTGGCCCCCTCTAACCCTAGCCCTCAAAACCCAAAGGGGAACCTTCCTTCTATACCTGGACAGTTATAAGATTGAAGTCTATATCTATCTATTTATCTATCTATCTATCTATCTATGTATCTATCTATCTATCTGAAATAGCCCACATTATAAAGTGGAAAAAAGGAAATATATACATATATAAATATATTCTTTCTATAAAGAGGGCTTACGTCGCCCTCTCTTGGATGAAACGGTGAATAGCAGGTCTCAGTGTGCAGGACATTCTATATTTAATTTATATAAATGAGGATAGCAAATGAAGTAAACTGTGACATATTATACCCAAAAATGAATCCTACAGTGGACTAACACGTATATTGATATAAAAACTGAAACAACATACTGATTTTGACCTGTACATATCAAATGATAATATTGACTAAATTTGAATGCCTTTTAAATGACTAAAAATCCTTACAGACAAATGGCCACACATGTAAAATTACAAGAAATAATACCTCTTTTAGTACTTTTACTGGCTTTTGTGATATCAGTAAATTGTATTAGTTTGATATTTATTTCATTAGTATTATTAGTTTTTATTATTACATTTAACAGGTTGCAAATGAGCACACCGTTGCACCCTCTGATGTCCGCAAAACTGTTCCATAGCCTCTCTACTCCAGCTAAGTCCAGTAGGTCTTTCGTGACATGTAAACGGTGTGAAAGATTGCTATTTTTCTGCCTGTGATATTGTTTTTATTTTATTTTTATGTATCCTATATTGACCAGGCTGTGGATGAGCGCAACATTACAGAGTGGACAGCCTGGCAGAGTACTCGGTGGGACTGAGGAATGAAACTGGACAAACTCTTAACTCCCCGCAGGCCATACCATCATAGCTCTGTGGCAGAATTCTACCATATGACCAGCTGCGTGTGGCATACTCTGCACGGCACCAGTCACGTCTGACTGCAGGACGCTTCAGGTGCTCTAAAAAGAAACCTGAATTTATGCCAGGTGTGGAGAGCATGACACGTTGCGTCCTGGGATCAACAGGATCTCCTGCCCAGTGGCCAGATAGCTGTCGTCTGGTAGAGTGCATTTTTGTAAAACTCTGTGACATCCATAAAAGTCCAAAAAAAGAAGTGAATTCAATAATTTCATCTAATTACCTCACAAATGCTTATAGATCATTAAAATGATTTGAAACATTAGATTGAACTGGATTGTGACCTTTGACCTGGTTATCTAACAACACTCTCCATCTACGAAAAATGAGTACGTAGAATAATAAATTAAATAATTTCATAAAATTCTCACAAATGCTTATAGATCATTCAAATTATTTTAAACATTAGATTGAAATGGACTGTGACCTTTGACCTGGATATCTAAAACCACACTCCTATGAAAAATAAGTACGTAGAATAAGTGAATTAAATAATTTCATCTAATTACCTCACAAATGCTTATAGATCATTCAAATTATTTTAAACATTAGATGGAAATGGACTTTGACCTTTTGACCTGTACTTCTAATACTTACCAGACTCCATCTATCTGGACATAATAACGGTCACACTGGATTTAAATACAACACTCCTTCCCCCATCCATATAACTAGTATGCTTCCATCATCATCACATCTTTGTACAATTCATAACACATATATAAATAAACGATTACTAACAATTACAGGCTAATCGAGATAGTGGATTGCTTATGGGAACTAGGCCCAATCAAAGCAAGACAGCACTTATATTTATGTAAACATCGAAACGACATACTGATTATGAACTGTACATATCAAAATATATAAAATGAGAAGTCAACCAAGAAAATTGCTGGAAGCTTTTAGAAACAGTTAAACAAAAAAAGAAAGTATGCCCTCAAAGAAACACATTATTAAATGACAAAAAAGGAAATATATACAAATACAGCAGGATATTTCTATAAAGAGGGCTTACGTCGCCATCTCTTGGACTAAACTGTGAATAGCATGTGTTGAAAACTCTTACGGATTGAGAAATTTAGCAGAAAATAACAATATGGAAGATGCTGTCAGACTGATGACTTCACTCCTAGAAAGTCCATCCTTCTGGGGCCCGTTTCAATAAGGAGGTTCAACCAACTCTGAGGTTAAACTTGAACTCAGAGTTGACTTACTCTGAGTTTTCGGTTACAGAACAGCTGAATTGTGTTAGTTTACTCAACTCTAAGTAGGTTGACTCTGAGTTTAGCGCGTGCACCACGACTATGAAAAGTCATGATCAGTGGAGCTCCGAAATTACAATTCACCATGGCAACAGCTCCCGCCAAAAAGATGTCAGTGCGCATACTTCCGTCAATGCGTAACTTTAATTCTTAATAACTGTCAATAACTTAATAACTGTTATACTATCAGAGGTGAAAATCTTACTACATTTTAATGCTTTTTAAAGGATTAAAAATACTGACAGACAATATAGGATAGTGGCACATTTTAAAAATGTAAATAATACTGGGGGGAAAAAATTGGTTGCTCTTTTAATATGGCAAATTATAGACAGGCCATCCTTCAGTTGTGTCTAGCTGTTTATTAATCTATTTTCATTATTTTTTTAACGATCGATCTATCTATCTATCTATCTATCTATCTATCTATCTATCTATCTATCTAGCATTCATCTGAACCTACCGCCAGCTTCCTGTGTCCAACTTACATGCACATTGGGACTACGCGTCACGAGATATGACCAGGTAAGCTTTGACCAATCAGATGCAATATTCTAAGGAGGATGAAACTCGGTTTTATCTATATCTAAGGATGAACAAGAACCACACTAAAACGTATCCCTTAGTGTGGGAACCCTACAATATTCAAACCTAACTGTTTTGGCCCTGTAAGTTATAGACCTATATATCAGTCTGTATATATATGATGACTAACGATTACAGACTAATCGAGATAGTGGATTGCTTATGGGAACTAGGCCTAATCAAAGCAAGACAGCACTTATCCAGCTTTCCATCAGGAGGCTATTTTCTACATTCATAAAATAGAATGATCTATTAATGAATTTTCTGAAAAGTACATTTTGGCCTTGCAGGATGACTGAGCAGATGCAGGCACAGAGGAAGAGTTGGGAGATGAGGGCTTTGAAGATTCTGGTTTGGACCCCGCCGCTGGGCTACTGGACCCATCCCCTGGTCCATCACCTGCCACCACCAGCTCAGCCGTCATTCCAACTCCCACCTCTCTCCAGACCACCTTCGGGTCCTGCATCTGATATCGCTACAGCTGCACTTGAGCAACAACTGGTAATTATGCCTGTCACTTTTTTTTTTGATATCCTACTGTGTCAGTGGACTTCCCAGTTGCTCCGGATAATGTAGCCATTTTTAAAGACCAATTAAAGAAAAATAGAAATAAGACATCAAAGAAAGTTACTTTTTAATTCCTAATCCTCATTGGTCCCTCAGGACGGAAAGAACCTGGATCAAACGACTGGACAGTCTCTACCCAAGAGGACTGAATGAGGCGTGATGAAGTGATTTCTTTTTTTTGTCTTCTATCCATCCATTCATTCTTTACATTTCATCTCTTTCTGTTGAGAAAACCTTATATTTAATTTATTCTAATAGCCACAGGATCATTTAAATGAATATAAAACTGTGACTCTGTATTTTTCGGAAATAACATCTGACTGTCACACCAAAAACTTAGCCCTGAGTGACCATGTGGATGGTAGACACCTGACGGTTTTTACCCTCATGAGTACAATGATCTAACCTTGATCTACACACAGCCTAAACCTAAGGTCACTATAGCCCTAAGGAAAATTCCCCTTCATACCTTACACCTAAAAACGTTTACCCCTAGACAAAAATACCCCTAATGAATTAATTTGTTAAAACTAAAAGAGGAAACATCCAAAATACACAGACTAAATAGGATGAGTTTTGGTGGGAACTGAGATGAGGGGCTGAATTCAGGCAGACACTAGAGCGGGCAAGAAATGTAGGCCAGAGCTTAACCAAGGTCAGATTAGTCTGACCTTTGGAGATTTTTAATCCTTAACGGCCCTATAATATCTTTAACTAACCCTTGTGGTCACTTCTTCAGAGCCACTATAATGCGCTCCCCTCACAGCAAAACACAAGTGTTTTGGGACTGAAGGACAGTGCTGTTGTTTGGCACCGTGTCTTTCTATAAAGATGGTCGGACAGATGCGGTGCCCCTCATTTAATAATCTGCCTCTCTAATAAACTTTAGGATAACAGAGAACAGAACCGGGAGGGGGTTTAACTTTTAAAAAAGGAATATGCTGCCCTCTGCTGGACAACTTGAGACACAGACGTTCAGGCAAAACCAGCAGAGTGCATTTCTAATTTTTATTCGTTTCAGTTTAATTTAACACAAATCAGACAATCGCACATCTGTCTTAACCTAACTCCCGCAAAGTATAAAAGAACAATTCATATATTTCAATAAAAATCTTTATATGTAAAAAAATGCCAGACGCCGTGGCTTGATTTATTTTATGAAGGTTACATTTTTCAGGACCAAAATAACATATTCACAAAGAGTTCGTGGGACAGCTCGTGCTCAAATCTGAGACACTGTTTTGGGTTATAAATTGTTAGTAAGTAAACTTTAAACTCATGGTTAAATGTGTGTTTGCTTAATTAATTGAGTAGGCCTACAGTGCGTTTGCTGTCGTCATAATTCTAAAAAAAACTAGTAACATATACAGTATGTTCATATATGGAAACTTAAAAACAATTCTATAACACAGAAATCTTATATTATTTCAAATAATTTATTTAAAAAATGTCAGACTTCTGGCAGCAACAATAATAAAACTGAACTGGAAGCTGGAAGTGAACTGTTCTGTGACCTTTGACCTGGATATCTAAAACCACACTCCTTCTATGAAAAATAAGTACGTAGAATAAGTGAATTAAATCATTTCATCTAATTACCTCACAAATGCTTATAGATCATTCAAATGATTTTAAACATTAGACTGAAATGGACTGTGACCTTTGACCTGGATATCTAAAACCACACTCCATCTATGAAAAATAAGTACGTAGTATAAGTGAATGAAATCATTTCATAGAATTACCTCACAAATGACCAATCAGATCGATAATGCTAACGAGAGTGTAATTAATCAGGATTAAACTTCTTTATATCTATATACTTTCCTTAGAGACGTTCGCCACCTGAAAGATGACAGCTTCCCGGATCCAACGAGATCACTTACATCTAATTCGGGCATACGATTCACCAGATATGCACAGGTAAGCGTTGGCCAATCAGATGCAATATTCTAATGAGGGTGGATACAAATGAGGATGAAACTCGTTTTTATCTCTATACCTAGCTGCAAGTTAACCCCAATCTAACCCCTAACCCTGGCCCCCTCTAACCCTAGCCCTCAAAACCCAAAGGGGAACCTTCCTTCTATACCTGGACAGTTATAAGATTGAAGTCTATATCTATCTATTTATCTATCTATCTATCTATCTATGTATCTATCTATCTATCTGAAATAGCCCACATTATAAAGTGGAAAAAAGGAAATATATACATATATAAATATATTCTTTCTATAAAGAGGGCTTACGTCGCCCTCTCTTGGATGAAACGGTGAATAGCAGGTCTCAGTGTGCAGGACATTCTATATTTAATTTATATAAATGAGGATAGCAAATGAAGTAAACTGTGACATATTATACCCAAAAATGAATCCTACAGTGGACTAACACGTATATTGATATAAAAACTGAAACGACATACTGATTTTGACCTGTACATATCAAATTATATAAGATAATATACGTCAACGTACTAAATTTGAATGCCTTTTAAATGACTCAAAAACCTTACAGACAAATGGCCAATATAGGATAGTGGCACATTTTAAAAATGTAAAATTACAAGTAAATAATACTTGGGGGGGAAAAAAATGGATTGCTCTTTTAGTATGTTAAATTACTTTTACATGTCCCAGCTTTTGTGACATGTTGCATCAGTGGTGTTATTGTTTTGCTTGTAATTGTATTAGTTTGATATTTATTTCATTAGTATTATTCGTTTTTATTATTACATTTAACAGGTTGCAAATGAGCACACCGTTGCACCCTCTGACCCAACAGCTGTCCGCACCAGCCTAGCCTCTGCTCCTCCTTACTGTTCCATCGTCCCAGCCTCTCTACTCCAGCTCCAAGTCCAGCAGCACCACAGCAACAGCCGGTAGGTCTTTCGTGACATGTAAACGGTGTGAAAGATGTGCTATTTTTCTGCCTGTGATATTGTTTTTATTTTATTTTTATGTATTCCTATATTGACCAGGCTGTGGATGAGCGCAACATCCCAGGGATGGACAGAGTGGACAGCCTGGCAGAGTACTCGGTGGGACTGAGGAATGAAACTGGACAAACTCTTAACTCCCCGCAGGCCAGTACCATCATAGCTCTGTGGCAGAACCTTCTACCATATGACCAGCTGCGTGTGGCATACTCTGCACGGCACCAGTCACGTCTGACTGCAGGACGCTTCAGGTGCTCTAAAAAGAAACCTGAATTTAGGCCAGGTGTGGAGAGCATGACACGTTGCGTCCTGGGATCAACAGGATCTCCTGCCCAGTGGCCAGATAGCTGTCGTCTGGTAGAGTGCATTTTTGTAAAACTCTGTGACATCCATAAAAGTCCAAAAAAAGAAGTGAATGAAATAATTTCATCTAATTACCTCACCAATGCTTATAGATCATTAAAATGATTTGAAACATTAGATTGAACTGGATTGTGACCTTTGACCTGGTTATCTAACAACACTCTCCATCTACGAAAAAGGAGTACGTAGAAAAAGTCAATTAAATAATTTCATAAAATTCTCACAAATGCTTATAGATCATTCAAATGATTTTAAACATTAGATTGAAATGGACTGTGACCTTTGACCTGGATATCTAAAACCACACTCCTATGAAAAATAAGTACGTAGAATAAGTGAATTAAATAATTTCATCTAATGACCTCACAAATGCTTATAGATCATTCAAATTATTTTAAACATTAGATGGAAATGGACTTTGACCTTTTGACCTGTACTTCTAATACTTACCAGACTCCATCTATCTGGACATAATAACGGTCACACTGGATTTAAATACAACACTCCTTCCCCCATCCATATAACTAGTATGCTTCCATCATCATCACATCTTTGTACAATTCATAACACATATATAAATAAACGATTACTAACAATTACAGGCTAATCGAGATAGTGGATTGCTTATGGGAACTAGGCCCAATCAAAGCAAGACAGCACTTATATTTATGTAAACATCGAAACGACATACTGATTATGAACTGTACATATCAAAATATATAAAATGAGAAGTCAACCAAGAAAATTGCTGGAAGCTTTTAGAAACAAAAAAAGAAAGTATGCCCTCAAAGAAACCCATTATTAAATGACAAAAAAGGAAATATATACAAATACAGCAGGATATTTCTATAAAGAGGGCTTACGTCGCCATCTCTTGGACTAAACTGTGAATAGCATGTGTTGAAAACTCTTACGGATTGAGAAATTTAGCAGAAAATAACAATATGGAAGATGCTGTCAGACTGATGACTTCACTCCTAGAAAGTCCATCCTTCTGGGGCCCGTTTCAATAAGGAGGTTCAACCAACTCTGAGGTTAAACTTGAACTCAGAGTTGACTTACTCTGAGTTTTCGGTTACAGAACAGCTGAATTGTGTTAGTTTACTCAACTCTAAGTAGGTTGACTCTGAGTTTAGCGCGTGCACCACGACTATGAAAAGTCATGATCCGTGGAGCTCCGAAATTACAATTCACCATGGCAACAGCTCCCGCCAAAAAGATGTCAGTGCGCATACTTCCGTCAATGCGTAACTTTAATTCTTAATAACTGTCAATAACTTAATAACTGTTATACTATCAGAGGTGAAAATCTTACTACATTTTAATGCTTTTTAAAGGATTAAAAATACTGACAGACAATATAGGATAGTGGCACATTTTAAAAATGTAAATAATACTGGGGGGAAAAAATTGGTTGCTCTTTTAATATGGCAAATTATAGACAGGCCATCCTTCAGTTGTGTCTAGCTGTTTATTAATCTATTTTCATTATTTTTTTAACGATCGATCTATCTATCTATCTATCTATCTATCTATCTATCTATCTATCTATCTATCTAGCATTCATCTGAACCTACCGCCAGCTTCCTGTGTCCAACTTACATGCACATTGGGACTACGCGTCACGAGATATGACCAGGTAAGCTTTGACCAATCAGATGCAATATTCTAAGGAGGATGAAACTCGGTTTTATCTATATCTAAGGATGAACAAGAACCACACTAAAACGTATCCCTTAGTGTGGGAACCCTACAATATTCAAACCTAACTGTTTTGGCCCTGTAAGTTATAGACCTATATATCAGTCTGTATATATATGATGACTAACGATTACAGACTAATCGAGATAGTGGATTGCTTATGGGAACTAGGCCTAATCAAAGCAAGACAGCACTTATCCAGCTTTCCATCAGGAGGCTATTTTCTACATTCATAAAATAGAATGATCTATTAATGAATTTTCTGAAAAGTACATTTTGGCCTTGCAGGATGACTGAGCAGATGCAGGCACAGAGGAAGAGTTGGGAGATGAGGGCTTTGAAGATTCTGGTTTGGACCCCGCCGCTGGGCTACTGGACCCATCCCCTGGTCCATCACCTGCCACCACCAGCTCAGCCGTCATTCCAACTCCCACCTCTCTCCAGACCACCTTCGGGTCCTGCATCTGATATCGCTACAGCTGCACTTGAGCAACAACTGGTAATTATGCCTGTCACTTTTTTGTTTGATATCCTACTGTGTCAGTGGACTTCCCAGTTGCTCCGGATAATGTAGCCATTTTTAAAGACCAATTAAAGAAAAATAGAAATAAGACATCAAAGAAAGTTACTTTTTAATTCCTAATCCTCATTGGTCCCTCAGGACGGAAAGAACCTGGATCAAACGACTGGACAGTCTCTACCCAAGAGGACTGAATGAGGCGTGATGAAGTGATTTCTTTTTTTTGTCTTCTATCCATCCATTCATTCTTTACATTTCATCTCTTTCTGTTGAGAAAACCTTATATTTAATTTATTCTAATAGCCACAGGATCATTTAAATGAATATAAAACTGTGACTCTGTATTTTTCGGAAATAACATCTGACTGTCACACCAAAAACTTAGCCCTGAGTGACCATGTGGATGGTAGACACCTGACGGTTTTTACCCTCATGAGTACAATGATCTAACCTTGATCTACACACAGCCTAAACCTAAGGTCACTATAGCCCTAAGGAAAATTCCCCTTCATACCTTACACCTAAAAACGTTTACCCCTAGACAAAAATACCCCTAATGAATTAATTTGTTAAAACTAAAAGAGGAAACATCCAAAATACACAGACTAAATAGGATGAGTTTTGGTGGGAACTGAGATGAGGGGCTGAATTCAGGCAGACACTAGAGCGGGCAAGAAATGTAGGCCAGAGCTTAACCAAGGTCAGATTAGTCTGACCTTTGGAGATTTTTAATCCTTAACGGCCCTATAATATCTTTAACTAACCCTTGTGGTCACTTCTTCAGAGCCACTATAATGCGCTCCCCTCACAGCAAAACACAAGTGTTTTGGGACTGAAGGACAGTGCTGTTGTTTGGCACCGTGTCTTTCTATAAAGATGGTCGGACAGATGCGGTGCCCCTCATTTAATAATCTGCCTCTCTAATAAACTTTAGGATAACAGAGAACAGAACCGGGAGGGGGTTTAACTTTTAAAAAAGGAATATGCTGCCCTCTGCTGGACAACTTGAGACACAGACGTTCAGGCAAAACCAGCAGAGTGCATTTCTAATTTTTATTCGTTTCAGTTTAATTTAACACAAATCAGACAATCGCACATCTGTCTTAACCTAACTCCCGCAAAGTATAAAAGAACAATTCATATATTTCAATAAAAATCTTTATATGTAAAAAAATGCCAGACGCCGTGGCTTGATTTATTTTATGAAGGTTACATTTTTCAGGACCAAAATAACATATTCACAAAGAGTTCGTGGGACAGCTCGTGCTCAAATCTGAGACACTGTTTTGGGTTATAAATTGTTAGTAAGTAAACTTTAAACTCATGGTTAAATGTGTGTTTGCTTAATTAATTGAGTAGGCCTACAGTGCGTTTGCTGTCGTCATAATTCTAAAAAAAACTAGTAACATATACAGTATGTTCATATATGGAAACTTAAAAACAATTCTATAACACAGAAATCTTATATTATTTCAAATAATTTATTTAAAAAATGTCAGACTTCTGGCAGCAACAATAATAAAACTGAACTGGAAGCTGGAAGTGAACTGTTCTGTGACCTTTGACCTGGATATCTAAAACCACACTCCTTCTATGAAAAATAAGTACGTAGAATAAGTGAATTAAATCATTTCATCTAATTACCTCACAAATGCTTATAGATCATTCAAATGATTTTAAACATTAGACTGAAATGGACTGTGACCTTTGACCTGGATATCTAAAACCACACTCCATCTATGAAAAATAAGTACGTAGTATAAGTGAATGAAATCATTTCATAGAATTACCTCACAAATGACCAATCAGATCGATAATGCTAACGAGAGTGTAATTAATCAGGATTAAACTTCTTTATATCTATATACTTTCCTTAGAGACGTTCGCCACCTGAAAGATGACAGCTTCCCGGATCCAACGAGATCACTTACATCTAATTCGGGCATACGATTCACCAGATATGCACAGGTAAGCGTTGGCCAATCAGATGCAATATTCTAATGAGGGTGGATACAAATGAGGATGAAACTCTTTTTTATCTCTATACCTAACCCTAACCCTAACCCTAACCCTAACCTCTAACCCTGACCCCAATCTAACCCTAGCCCTCAAAACCCAAAGGTGAACCTTCCTTCTAAACCTGGACAGTTATAAGATTGAAATCTATCTATCTATCTGTCTGTCTATCTATCTATCTGAAATAGCCCTCACCATAACACACCTAAAGGAAGCTAGAAGGAGAAACTAAGAAAATTGCTGGATGCTTTTAGAAACAATTAAACAAAAAAAGAAAGTATGTCCTCAAAGAAACACATTATAAAATGACAAAAAATGAAATTTATACAAATAAAGCAGGATATTTCTATTTTGAGGGCTTACGTCGCCATCTCTTGGACTAAACTGTGAATAGCATGTGTTAGTGTGCAGTTTAGCAGAAATTGACACTATGCTGGAAGCTGGAAGTGAACTGTTCTGTGACCTTTGACCTGGATATCTAAAACCACACTCCTTCTATGAAAAATAAGTACGTAGAATAAGTGAATTAAATAATTTCATCTAATTACCTCACAAATGCTTATAGATCATTCAAATTATTTTAAACATTAGATTGAAATGGACTGTGACCTTTGACCTGGATATCTAAAACCACACTCCATCTATGAAAAATAAGTACGTAGAATAAGTTAATTAAATAATTTCATATAATTACCTCACAAATGCTTATAGATAATTAAAATTATTTTAAACATTAGATTGAAATGGACTGTGACCTTTTGACCTGGATATCTAAAACCACACTCCATTTATGAAAAATAAGTACGTAGTATAAGTGATTAAATAATTTCATATAATTACCTCACAAATGGCCAATCAGATCGATAATGCTAATGAGAGTGTAATTAATCAGGATTAAACTTCTTTATATCTATATACTTTCCTTAGAGACTTTCGCCACCTGAAAGATGACAGCTTCCCGGATCCAACGATACCACTTACATCTAATTCGGGCATACGATTCACCAGATATGCACAGGTAAGCGTTGGCCAATCAGATGCAATATTCTAATGAGGGTGGATACTAATCAGGATGAAAGTCGTTTTTATCTATATACCTAGCTGCAAGTTAACCCAAAGATAACCCCTAACCCTGGCCCCCTCTAACCCTAGCCCTCAAAACCAAATGTTAACCTTCCTTCCTTCCTTTTCTAAAAATAAAATGGCATCAATAGACATCAAAAAGGCAAAAACAATGGGATTTTTAAAAAAAATCACCAATACATTATTAGGTTTCAGGATTTTTTATTCTAAACTTTGTTTAAGGATGATTCTCAACTATGTTGTAAAATATATAACAAAATGATTTGATATACCATTTTGTTTTATGCAATAGGTGTGTAAAAATGTCCATAAACTGGTTTTCCCATTAAAGACAGTGTATCTATACTGTATCTAATTTGCATATTAATATGCTGCTGTTGGGACAGCATGTTGAAAAAAAGAATAGTCATAATGGGAGTAAAATTGTCCAGATTTTCATAATAATGTCTAATATTTCATACGCAAATTGATATATAATTTATTTTCCTATTTAATTGTAACAGTCACAAATCTGTTAACATGGTTTTTTTAATGTTGTAATTGTACTACCCACCATGAGGGGGCAACATGGAGCTATGTTCTCAGGTATAAAATGTGTGTAGGGAGTAGAAGTCGTCAGATTTGTAATGGAGGGAAGCAAGCATGGCTTATGGCTCCAAACGATCACTTGTCCTGATTGAGAAACCTTGAGTTTTATGCTCAATCTGAAGTAAGCATTGTTTCTTGTTTTGTATTGATGGAATGTTTCTGGGTAATTTGTGTAGAGTTATTTTTCTAATATGATTTATTTCATTTTATTTAGGAGGACTCCATATTCTGTGGGATTTATCCTCATATGCGTATGCCAGTTTTTGACCTGCATCATTAGGATGACTTTGAAGTGGGTTTTGAGGCTATGAATGATGCTTTCAACTGTTGTGGATCCTTGAAACGGATTATGCCACAAAAGTGACTTTAAAGACTTTCTCGTTGCTTGGACTGATATCTACACTAAGGATTACATGTTGCACTGGGGACATGATTGGATGATAATTTTGGACATTGGCTTTCATGGACATTGTCTATACCTGTGGGGAATGAACATTCAACACCAGTATCATTGTCATCATCATCTTCATCACATAAAAAACAGATAAGATTTTGACTTCTATGTTGTTCTGAGTTATTGTTGGCGAAATATGTCTGTTTTTTGTATTGTTTATTAAGGTGTTTGAAAGACAAAAGAAAGAGGTAAATGAATGAGAAGCATTTATTTGTTTTCTTCATAGATCACAGGTTTTGGTCAATGCTTGCAATATATGGAGCTAACTTCCCTTATTGATGTTTCCTGTTGTGCCTTAGACAAAATCTAGTTAGTGGTTCCCTCCCTATAAAACAGATTTATAACCAACACTTTTGTGAGGGCAAGGTAACGGTTATACAATTGTTATGTCTCCCAAAATGCGTAATAAACATGCTTTTAGTCCTGGTGTCCTCTACCGTGGACAGGTATGAAATGATGTCCTGTTTCATAACAGGAAGTCATATTTGAATTTGAAAACCCATAACATTTTCCTGAGATGTTGCTTTATGACAAACAATTTGAAAATTATTCAGGTTTAAATGACAATTACAAAATATAATCGTATTTCCATAAGGATGTAAAATTGTTCACTAAATTAAATGTAGCCATTTTTAAAGACCTAGGAGAGGGTGTGGTCATGGTGAAACTTCCAATCATGTAGTATCTCTATAAAGCCCTGAATGTGCTCTGTAGAGGAAATCCAGACTTAAAACTGTGACACGTGAGGTCTCAGAGAAATTCACTGAAATGGAATGTCCACTACAGAAGCAAAAACTCCATAGCTGGGTCTCAGGAGGATATACAAATACAGCACTATCTTTCTATAAAATGGGCTTACGTCGCCCTCTCCTGGATGAAACTGAATAGCATGTGTTCAAATGTGCTAAGGATTCAAAAAATGTAAGACATTCACACTATGCTTGAAGCTGTAAGTGAACTGTTCTGTGACCTTTGACCTGGATATCAAAAACCACACCCCATCTATGAAAAATAAGTACGTAGAATAAGTGAATTAAATAATTTCATAAAATTATCTCAAAAATGCTTATAGATCATTAAAATAATTTTAAACATTAGATTGAAATGGACTTTGACCTTTGACCTGGATATCTAACAACACTCTCCATCTACGAAAAATAAGTACGTAGAATAAGTGAATTAAATAATTTCATAAAATTATCTCACAAATGCTTATAGATCATTAAAATAATTTTAAACATTAGATTGAAGTGGACTGTGACCTTTAGACCTGTACTTTTAATACTTACCAGACTCCATCTATCTGGACATAATAACGGTCACACTGGATTTAAATACAACACTCCTTCCCCCATCCATATAATTAGTATGCTTCCATCATCATCACATCTTTGTACAATTCATAACACATATATAAATAAACGATTACTAACAATTACAGGCTAATCAAGATAGTGGATTGCTTATGGGAACTAGGCCTAATCAAAGCAAGGCTGGAAGCCTTGGACACACATATTTTAAATATACCTATACAAATAAACAACTGATTGATAAAATAGTGTACACAGGTGATACTGGATTGCTTTTGGGAACTGGACCTGACTGGGGGCTTTAATCCATCTAGGGCCTAACAGCAATCACACTAAAACCTACCCCTTAGTGGGGTTATCACACAATTTCTAAACCTAAGAATCTCAGCCCCAACAATAATTCTAGACCTAACGATTTCAGCCCTACAACTTTATTATTGATTAGAAGGTGCTCCTGAATGTCTTAAAGTAGGAGGACAAGCGCTCCTAATTACAAGAAGAAAAACACGGCTCTTAAACTGGGTGCGTGACAGATAGTGGCACATTTTAAAAATGTAAAATTACAAGTAAATAATACTTGGGGAAAAAATGGATTGCTCTTTTAGTATGTTAAATTAAAAACAGTCCATGCTTCAGGTGTGTCCAGCTGTTTATTGAATTTTTTTTTCATTGAATTTTTTAATCTATCTATCTATCCGTTCATCTGAATCTACCGCCACCTGAAAGTTGACAGCTTCCCGTGTAAAACCGTGCCACTTACATGCACCTTGAGCCTAAGCTTCATGAGATATCCCCCAAGTAAACTTTGGCCAAATCTTATCGATAATGCTAATGAGAGTGGAATTAATCAGGATTAAACTCCTTTTTATCTGTATACTTTCATTACAGACTTTCGCAACCTGAAAGATGACAGCGCCCCGGATCCGACGATACCAGTTACATCTAATTCGGGCCAACGATTCACCAGATACACGCAGGTAAGCTTTGGCCAATCAGATGCAATATTCTAATGAGGGTGGATACTAATCAGGATGAAAGTCGTTTTTATCTATATACCTAGCTGCAAGTTAACCCCAAGATAACCCCTAACCCTGACTCCTCTAACCCTAGCCCTCAAAACCCAAAAGTTCACCTTCTAAACTTGGACAGTTATAAGATTGAAATCTATATCTATCTATTTATCTATCTATCTATCTATGTATCTATCTATCTATCTATCTGAAATAGCCCTCTTTTTAACAGCCCTCACCATAACACACCTAAAGGAAGCTAAAAGGAGAAACTAAGAAAAATTTTGGAAGTTTTTAGAAACAATTAAACAAAAAATATAAATAAGATATCAAAGAAACACATTATAAAGTGGAAAAAAGGAAATATATACATATATAAATATATTCTTTCTATAAAGAGGGCTTACGTCGCCCTCTCTTGGATGAAACGGTGAATAGCATGTCTCAGTGTGCAGGACATTATATATTTAATTTATATAAATGAGGATAGCAAATTAAGTAAACTGTGACATATTATACCCAAAAATTAATCCTACAGTGGACTAACACGTATATTTATATAAAAACTGAAACAACATACTGATTTTGACCTGTACATATCAAATTATATAAGATAATATACGTCAACATACTAAATTTTAATGCCTTTTAAATGACTAAAAATCCTTACAGACAAATGGCCAATATAGGATAGTGGCACATTTTAAAAATGTAAAATTACAAGTAAATAATTCTTGGGGGGGAAAAAAATTGATTGCTCTTTTAGTATGTTAAATTACTTTTACATGTCCCAGCTTTTGTGACATGTTGTATCAGTGGTGTTATTGTTTTGCTTGTAATTGTATTATTTTGATATTTATTTCATTAGTATTATTAGTTTTTATTATTACATTTAACAGGTTGCAAATGAGCACACCGTTGCACCCTCTGACCCAACAGCTGTCCGCACCAGCCTAGCCTCTGCTCCTCCTTACTGTTCCATCGTCCCAGCCTCTCTTGCCACTACTCCAGCTACAAGTCCCTCTGGGCCAGCAGCACCACAGCAACAGCCGGTAGGTCTTTCGGGACATGTAAACGGTGTGAAAGATGTGCTATTTTTCTGCCTGTGATATTGTTTTTATTTTATTTTTATGTATTCCTATATTTACCAGGCTGTGGATGAGCGCAACATCCCAGGGATGGACAGAGTCGACAGCCTGGCAGAGTACTTGGTGGGACTGAGGAATCAACAGAATCAACAGAATTCTCAGTGGGTGTTTCACTGAGCGGGGCAAATCGATTTGTTATGGTAATCGGAACGGAAGAGTGGTTTTTTGATCCGCGACTTGAGCGATCCCTCACTGTCACCCATTTGCCTTGCTGCACAGGCACTAATTCAGCCGGAACCAAATCATGTAAAGAGTTCACTATGCTAGGCGCATCCAAAATAGTATCTAAAGCTCTAGCACTCTTACTATCCTCAATTAAAGTTTGGATGCGTGTCTCTAGTTCTGAAATCTTCTCCGTCAGCCTGACTGTCTCCTTGCATTTATCACATATAAATCCTATATTGCCGACAGAAAAGGCTATGCTAAACATGTGACATGAAGTGCAGGTGACAATAACAGGACAAGACATTACTCACCGTGTTTGCTGACTGATTCTTACTCACCTGGGCTTTTTATGAACTCAAAGGCGCGGGCGCACGAGAGAAAAATAAATAAAAAATGACTGAGCGCACGGGTGGCGCGTTAACAGGCTAGCGAATTACTAGCGTGTTGTGCTAATAATAACGGAAGCTAGCGATGTCAGGTTAATCTGAGATGTTGGGTAAGCTGTATTTAGTAGTATAAACAACTAGAAATGATAGTAAATGATGGTTCAAAACAAAGAAATACGAGGCTAAGACGGAGCTTACAGCACCGAAGCAAACAAACTCACAGCAGGCAGCGAGGCAGACAGGAGCAATCGATCAGGAGCACAGTGAGGTCATGTGATCAAAGGGCACCTATTATGCAAAATTCACTTTTACATGGTGTTTGAACATAAATGTGTGTTGGCAGTGTGTGTACACAACCACCTTATAATGATAAAATTCCACCAAGTGCTTTTTTTTAAATCCCCATAAATCATAAGCACTGTCTCAGAACGAGCTGTTCTCAGATTCGGATCAATGTGACGTCACTTTGCACAGGCCCCTCCCACGACTGTTGATTGACACTGCAGTTTGAGCATAGACTCGCCCTGAGTAAGCTGGACACAGTCCGCCATTGTTTTGATGCTAGATCAGCTGTAGACAAGAATGTCTCCTAAGCGATTGAGGTGTTTTGTTGTTGGATGTAAGAATGAACTTAGCAGTCTTCATTTACTCTCGTTGTTACTCGAGGATGGATCTGTACTGTTCGTGATCCTGCTTACAGTCTCCGGAGCGACAGGCCTAACGTTACTGATCACGGCCAAAATGAAAGTGAGAGCGCGCACTTTATGACAGCTCATCCAGTCGTGGATATACAGTTTACCAGTTGATTAAGCACCCACTGAAAAGGTGTGTATATATTTGTTTACTGTTAGTTCTAACGAGTGTTTTGTGTATTTCGCTGTGTATGTTCCATGATAATGAATGGGAGAGAGAGAGAGTTTATGGATAAGACTTTAATGCACACTTACATACTGTGTTTATTCGGCTCTTACAGTGAATTTCTGGAGTAAAACTAAGGCTTCATCTTTTGTGTGAGGTACAATAAACTTAGTTGAACTCATCAGTATATTTTGGTCATCATTCGGACAGGGTCTGCTACAGCAGGCTTGTATTAATAGTGGATAAAAGCAGATGACAAATAACCGTAATTAAACTAAACTATTCCTGTTCTATCTCCATAGAGCATATATTCTCTGGCTCTGTGGGCATTATTGTCCGACTGTGAACACCACTACTGAGAGTTTCTGTTTTGATATTATCAGATGAGATTGTCCTGGCTCTTAGCGCGAGCTCATGAGGCTCCGCCCCCTTGGCCAGCAGCAGCAGCAGTTAATTTGCATTTAAAGGGATACACACTAAAACGGCGCGTTTTTCTGAGCCCCAAAGAATGACAATTGAAACATGCTGTAAAAAATTATCTGTTGGGTATTTTGAGCTAAAACTTAACATACACACTCTGGGGACATCAGAGACTTATTTTACATCTTGTGAAAAGGGGCATAATAGGTGCCCTTTAACATTGTAATAGAAACAAACTGATTTGTTATTATGGCAGTTATGTTTTCATTATAATATGTATACTGGCTTTAAACCTTTGAAAAATATATATATAACCCTTCAGGACTTACGTTGGGTATTTTTTGCCTCTATGTTAATGTTGAGATTTTGACAGCTGCTTCTCCCAACATGCTTTTGGGGGATGTAAACCATAGACAGTCAAATGTAGACTTCGACGTAGACCAGTGAAGTCTATTAGAAGCACTTTTCCGGTAATGGCTGAGCATACTGCACAGCCTCAAACTGAGCTTAAAGACGCAGATGTGACGTGAGCAACCTGTCTAAAAGTTGTACGTTTTCTGGTAGCGGTGCCAAGAGAAATCCAAATGTCATATGAATTCACCAAAGTATTTCCAATCCATCAAAACCTTGCTGAAATATTTTGTTCCGATGCTTTCATGGACTCTCTATGGGCTTCTCCCTTGACTGTATGCCTCCACGTCCCCCCGATTGCCTGCAAATTTCTCCTGACTATACGGTAATTTCTTTACTGTGCGACAGAAAGTTGCGTGGTCATGACACAATCGTTAGCCTATTTTTACAAAAACGTCTGCTATGGAGCCATAACATGAGATACAAGGTAATGGATCTTTTTATGCATTAATTATAAACAATGGACAAAGAGTCTTTAAACGCTTAAGATGTAAAGTTATTCGCTGTCAAAGTGACGCCAAAATGAATGGCAGTCAATGGAATGCTAACAGAAGGTGATGGCTTGTAAGCCTTAGAATCTCCCTATAGGAGGTACGCTTTCCGGATGCTCGCTTACCCCCTTGATGTAAACATAAAATATTATGTTGCCATGGAGAAGATCAGTTAGCCATTGGTTACACCTGAGCTGGGGTTCTTTTTTCCCTTTTGTTAAGCAACTTTTAAGCACACAGACTATTCAAAGCGCTCTAAGGCAAAGAAAACGGGGTTCAAAATTAGCTCCATCTAGCCAAATGCTGGTAAAATATGCAAGTGGCTGGTAGATTTGCTTCACTCAGCAGCCGTAAAAACAATGGTAATGTATTGAATGGCTGGTTAAATTTGAACATTTACTAGCCATTTGGCTGGTGGTCGAAAAAGTACATTTCGAACCCTGAAAGAAAAACATTTAAAAATGAAAACAGAATAAAATGTATAAAATAAAAATATACAGAAATACGGGTAGAGTACAGTTGCCCCAAATTCAATAAAAGGATTTAAAATTCCACAAAGAAAAAAATGTAATGGCACAGCAGAAGCCTACTGTATAGTATATTGGCAACACTTTAAGTTAAAATACACAGACATGTGGAACAATAACACACATGATACTTTATTGTTAGGAGAACATCACAAAAGCAAACATTAAGAACAAACTTTACAGTGAAGTAGGAGATATCTCGTGTTCAGCACTTACACTTTTATAATGAACAACATATACTTATTCAAAGACTTATTCAAAGAAGGAGCAGATGTAATTTTAAGGATTTTTAAACCCGAAACAGGACTAAAGTATTTCAGATGCTAGACATTCAAAGCAGCAGAGTATTTTATGTCTTAAACATGTAACATGCAGGTGTGTCAGGAGAGCACCATGACATCACTGTGCAGCAAAACACAGTGACATGCAGTAAAGGGCCAAAGGTCGGAGTCAAACCCAGGCCCAGTGTATCGAAGAGTACACCTCTATATATGGGCGCACGCTCTAACATCTGAGCCATCCGGGCGTCCTTATCAACACCAAATATCTAAACTAACCTGCTGCTGACGGCAGAGTGAATGAACCACGTTCATGGATTCGAGAGTTGAGATTGTTCTTGATATTTAAAAAATAACTCTTTAAACCTTTGATCGGTTCATAATTTGAGTAAACAATATCCATAAAAGTCGTCAGAGCTTCTGGAAAAATACACGGGCTAGGATTTGCAGAATTAACATTCCTTCTTCCACAGCTTTTAATTTCATTATTTTGCATATGACATTCCATTTTGCTGTAAGGATAGCTCCAGTCAGCTACCTGTCTAAACATATTTGAATTGATCTTGTAGGTGTTGTATTTCTCCAGCAAATTATCCAGGTACCGTAAATACACATCGATTGCAGCTTTGATTTCATTAACATAGACTGATGCAGGTTTACCAGTCTGGATATCCAATCGAGCCTCATGGATCAACATCTGGACGTGGAAGGCGGCTCCGTTGACCCAGATTTTGAACCCACGGCTGCTTATCTGTCCGTCCAGCAGCAGGGAGTTTCTGAGGATGGTGAGATGGTTGCTCAGCTGCTGTTCCAGTCTCCTTATTTCCCCCCGTAAACGCTGGTCATTGTTCATGTACACTTGATGGCGTTTCAGATACTCTGACATTGTGTCTCGGACACTCGAAGCTTTCTCTTCACCAAACACACGTTGTAACAGGCTGTATGTGTCATCACTTGTCTGAGTGCTGCCCTTGATGATGATCTCTATGATCAAGGAAATCACCAAAGCTCCAAGTCCAACAGCATTCGGGACTGAATTCAGAGCACCAATGGCAGATCCAAAACTGCCGACGTAACCTGGCGCCGTGTTGAGCATCTCATTAGAGTAAACCTGCAGCACAGCGTTAGAGTCGGAACCAGAATATTTCAACAGAGACTCATCTATGCCTACATCTGGTAAGAGGCATGGTTGATACTGTAAAATGTTCTCATAAATATAAAGAGCAGACCTCTCATAGTCCTCTTGTGAGTATGTGGAGCCCATGATTTTCCCTCTCGATCTGTGATCGCTCACACAAAGTTCAGATGTACCCCGACCAACAGACTGAACACCACATAATCAGAATGTACTGAGATAAAATCCAGCCAGCTCTGACTTGTTCATGTGCAACTCAGTGGCGGTGAGAGAGAAAGGGGGCGGGAGCGGGTGTGATCAAACGAGCCGTTTTATTGGTTGGTGCCTAGCCAATGAAATGGGACTTCTATTGTATGTGATGTCACGAAACCCGCGTCCTCGGGGACGTTCTGAAACGCTAACATGGCTTAATGCAAGACTGATATTAAAATAAATAAATGATATTAACTCAGTGGTCCAAAACTCAGTAAACACCATACTAATAATGCATACTATACAGAATAACAGATGAGCCCAGAATATGAATGCAACTAGTTTAAAGACAGTGGTATTAAAACACCATACTAATAAAGTGTACAGAAAAGCAAATGAGCACAGCATATGAACGCAACGCGTTAAATTGTACGTTATTCATTTTCCTCCCATAGAAAACCAAGAAAACGCTTAATTTACGTTTATTAATTTAGCAGACGCTTTTATCCAAAGCGATTACACATGAGAACAATAGAAGCAGTGAAACTAACAGTAGGACAACAATATGCAAGTGCTATGACCCTTCCCAGTTTAATCTAACGCAGTATGTGTACTTTTTTTTAATGAAGCTTAATGGACCAACAGTTATAAAAATAAATAAACAAACACAATTCGTTATACATTATTAAGAAAACACAGGCAGCAGGTTTATTTGCACTGAACTCAAATTTGCTTTCTTTCGTCATATTCTGGGCTCATCTGCTTTTCTGTACATAGTAGGCTATGCTTAATTAGTATGGTGTTTACTGAGTTTGATAATATAATATATATTTTTTAAATATCAGTCTAATGAACGGCAATCTCCGAGGACGCGAGTTTCGTGACATCATCACGTACAATAGAAGTCCCATTTCATTGGCTAGGCACCAACCAATAAAACGGCTCGTTTGATCACACCCGCTCCCGCCCCCCTTTCTCTCTCACCGCCACTGAGTTGCACGTGCACAAGTTAGTTTTGCATCTGATATATCGCGAAAAGAGTAGGAAAAGTCAAGGCGCAAAATTTGAAATTGCAGTGACAGATTTGAGAAGTTGCAAGTGCCTAAGTGAGGTTGTACTGCAAATGTGTATGTAAGAATAAGTGCAAACATACATTTCTAGTTTGTGTCTGTCATTGTATTTCTGTAAATGGCATTTTACACATTTGTGACAACTTGTCTGCAGCTTCAAATTTAGAATACAAGTTTGCGAGTGCAAATTTCAACATTCAACTTCAGATTTTTATTTGACAGGTTTTCACATTGGAGCTGTGAGTGTAAATTGTAGCGTACACGTACGAATATTTATTGTACAAGTTCTCAAATTCACATCTACATACTCTCGAGTTTTGCTACTCTTTTACCTTCATAGCTCCCTCACATATAACCAGGATGAAAACTCCAACAGCCAATCAGACTTCTGGAAAATGGTTAGGCGTATTTGTTGACTTGTCTCTAAAGTCCAATGTGTTCAAGGTCCAGAAAAACAAATTGTGCCGCATGAATCTACATTTATAGTTTGCTATTCAAATACAACCCTAATGCAATGATTTGAGATTGTTCCTTCATGTGCATTTATAAGTGTTTTATAAGCTACTTAAATAAAGAAAACCTTAAGAGACTCCACCTCAGAAACAGGACAAAGCCAAAAACATGAACAGGATATTGACTTAACCTACGTCAGCATTTATAATATACAATATTTTGTGATAAACGGGATTCTTTGACTTTTATTTAGGTCTTTATAAAGGCATCGTGTTTTTTAACTGGATCTGTGCAACCAAGGATTTTTTTCACGTGAATAGTTATTTTTGTTTTAAACGAGTTTATTAAACAACAATATATAACAAACATTTACACACACACACACACACACACACACACACACACACACACACACACACACACACACACACACACACACACACACACACACACACACACACACACACACACAGACACTAACACACACACACACACACACACACACACACACACACACACGTGATTCAGCCTATCCTAGAATATCTCCAGGTGTTGCACACAAGAGCAAACAATCTCACAGCAATTACAGTTTTTCTGAATTTCTAAAACACATTTCTTGAAACCATCACTCACTTTCTCAAAACCTTTAACACAAAACCAAATTTTCAAACCACATTCAGAGAACTTCTGACACTTCTGGCAAAATCAAACAATTGCCTCAAAACCATTTTATCTATGCTCAAAATCAAACAAAACATGACATTAGTGATATGATTTAAAACTTCAGCTTTTTACATTGGGATCATAATGGATGCTCAATTATGACAGATTTCAAACAGAGGCATTGAAGGGTTGCATTCACTTACATTTTTTTTTAGAAGTTTGCTTGTTCATATAATCTTTGAGTATGATGAAGGTATGTAGATGTGACATGCTCTCCAAGATAGAGGGCTCAAGATACAACTCCAGCTGTAAAGGACTACTTAAATAAGTTGTAACAAATGAATAGAAATAAAGCATATGAGCAGTGGAGGGTTGGAGGAAGAACTGTCATGGTAGTGAGGAAAGCAGCTGGCTATATACTTTTGCAAAATAAAAAAAAATGATATTAACAACAAAAATGTAATAATGGCATAAAACTGCTTTGCATAATTATCAATGAAAATGTTTGGCAAGATGATAATACATTAGAAAGTATTTCAATGACCTTCACTACCGTTCAAAAGTTTAGGGTTGGTACATTTTTTTTAATGTTTATGTTATGAAGGCTACATTTATTCAGTCAAAAATACAGTAAAAAACTGTAATACTGTAAAAAATTATTGCAATAACAAAAATGTAATTTATTTCTATTTCATCTAATTTATTTCAAAGACATTTTAATACACACGGTAAAGAGGATACCCATTTCATGGACAATGGATACCCTAAAACAGTCCAAGAATCCCAGTGTGTTGATAAGTCCAATGTGAGTGTCCACCCGTGTATATACAATCCTCTTTACCGTGTGTATTAAAATGTCTTTGAAATAAATTAGATACAACTAGGCACCCCCATGCAGGCACTAGTTTGCTGGAAGGTATTGGGGAACCTAGTTGTATCTAATTTATTATAGGATAGGTGTAAATACACCTATCCTATTTAAACCAATCTCCTTTTATGTCTCATTCTTTTAACCACTAGTCATCTCTCACAGTTAAATCCGACCCCATTTTACTCTTGTAACTTGGCTGAGAAGGCCGAGCGTTACAAAGGGGAAATTTGTCCATGAATGGCTTAAATGAACAACTACTAGTCGACTAGAAAAAAAACAATTAGTCGGAGGCAGCCCTTATTCCACATATTTTCGAACCAGCAGGCCATTCTGGGTTGAGCGAGCGACCCTACGGGAATGAGCGAGCGGAGCGGAATATTCAGAAATGCGCTCTCCACTCACGAGCTCTGATTGGAACAAACCCGAACCACTGTCTGCTGAACTTGCGCAGAAACATCAAAATAGACAAAACCAGCTTTTTAAAATTGTTTTTAAAACTAAACATTTAGACTATTTTTGTACAAATTATGAGCTTATTGACGTTTTTTTATAATTCTTGACAAAATTAGAATATATTAAGTGTTTTTTTTTGTTTTGTTTTTTTTGTGTTGGCCTGTTGAAAAGTGGGTGGGCCTAGGTCCGTCAGGACCACCCATGACGCCGTGCCTGGTATAATGCATTTTTTGCCCCCAGTTTTTCCGTGGTGAATATGATTTTCGTCTTCATTTTTTTTGTAAATTTATGATCGAACCTGCATTTTTTTTTTTTTTTCAAACATTCATACTATTGTAACGTCTTACAAGGGACTATTGGCCTTGAAGGACAAGACAAGGGAGGCGTTTCTGAACTTATATTCGGAACGCAAGAACCACAGTGTACACAACGCACAAGCCGAACTCACTCGCTCGTTTCTCTCTCTACCCGGCCTTTTCCGAACTCACCGCATTAACCCAATAACTGCTGGTGCAAAATAAAAACACCAATTTCACAACAATTATGGAGAGTCTGTGCGCTGCTACACTATTAAAAGTTATTAATTCATGTTGGACACCACTGAAGGCCTAGGTTTGAAATGCACGGCCCACCACTGATTTGCACTGAATATAAAATGATTGAAAAATACAATGAATTACAAGGCTGTAGAGAACAGTGCACTATTGCAGACTTTTATACTGAGGTTTTAATTACATTATTTTAATATAGTCAGTCGTGAAACTCCAGGGCTGAAAATGAGTCCCACTCCGGCCCTGATCATGTGACACTAAAGACTGGATTAATAATGCAAAAAAATCACTTATGAAATAGAAATAAATTACATTTTTGTTATTGCAGTAATTTTTTACAGTATTACAGTTTTTTACTGTATTTTTGACTGAATAAATGTAGTCTTCATAACATAAACATTAAAAAAAAATGTACCAACCCTAAACTTTTGAACGGTAGTGAAGGTCATTGAAATACTTTCTAATGTATTATCATCTTGCCAAACATTTTCATTGATAATTATGCAAAGCAGTTTTATGCCATTATTACATTTTTGTTGTTAATATCATTTTTTTCTTTTGCAAAAGTATATAGCCAGCTGCTTTCCTCACTACCATGACAGTTCTTCCTCCAACCCTCCACTGCTCATATGCTTTATTTCTATTCATTTGTTACAACTTATTTAAGTAGTCCTTTACAGCTGGAGTTGTATCTTGAGCCCTCTATCTTGGAGAGCATGTCACATCTACATACCTTCATCATACTCAAAGATTATATGAACAAGCAAACTTCTAAAAAAAAAAATGTAAGTGAATGCAACCCTTCAATGCCTCTGTTTGAAATCTGTCATAATTGAGCATCCATTATGATCCCAATGTAAAAAGCTGAAGTTTTAAATCATATCACTAATTTCATGTTTTGTTTGATTTTGAGCATAGATAAAATGGTTTTGAGGCAATTGTTTGATTTTGCCAGAAGAGTCAGAAGTTCTCTGAATGTGGTTTTAAAATTTGGTTTTGTGTTAAAGGTTTTGAGAAAGTGAGTGATGGTTTCAAGAAATGTGTTTTAGAAATTCAGAAAAACTGTAATTGCTGTGAGATTGTTTGCTCTTGTGTGCAACACCTGGAGATATTCTAGGATAAGCTGAATCACGTGTGTGTGTGTGTGTGTATGTGTTAGTGTCTGTGTGAGTGTCTGTGTCTCTCTGTGTCTGTGGTGTCTGTGTGTGTGTCTCTCTGATTCTGTGTGTGTGTGTGTGTGTGTGTGTGTGTGTGTGTGTGTGTGTATGTGTTAGTGTCTGTGTGAGTGTCTGTGTCTCTCTGTGTCTGTGTGTGTGTCTCTCTGATTCTGTGTGTGTGAGTGTGTGTGTTTGTGTGTGTGTGTGTGTGTGTGTGTGTGTGTGTGTGTGTGTGTGTGTGTGTGTGTGTGTGTGTGTGTGTGTGTGTGTGTGTGTGTGTGTGTGTGTGTGTGTGTGTGTGTGTGTAAACGTTTGTTATATATTGTTGTTTAATAAACTCGTTTAAAACAAAAATAACTATTCACGTGAAAAAAATCCTTGGTTGCACAGATCCAGTTAAAAAACACGATGCCTTTATAAAGACCTAAATAAAAGTCAAAGAACCCTGTTTATCACAAAATATTGTATATTATAAATGCTGACGTAGGTTAAGTCAATATCCTGTTCATGTTTTTGGCTTTGTCCTGTTTCTGAGGTGGATTCTCTTAAGGTTTTCTTTATTTAAGTAGCTTATAAAACACTTATAAATGCACATGAAGGAACAATCTCAAATCATTGCATTAGGGTTGTATTTGAATAGCAAACTATAAATGTAGATTCATGCGGCACAATTTGTTTTTCTGGACCTTGAACACATTGGACTTTAGAGACAAGACAACAAATACGCCTAACCATTTTCCAGAAGTCTGATTGGCTGTTGGAGTTGTCATCCTGGTTATATGTGAGGGAGCTATGAAGGTAAAAGAGTAGCAAAACTCGAGAGTATGTAGATGTGAATTTGAGAACTTGTACAATAAATATTCGTACGTGTACGCTACAATTTACACTCACAGCTCCAATGTGAAAACCTGTCAAATAAAAATCTGAAGTTGAATGTTGAAATTTGCACTCGCAAACTTGTATTCTGAATTTGAAGCTGCAGACAAATTGTCACAAATGTGTAAAATGCCATTTACAGAAATACAATGACAGACACAAACTAGAAATATATGTTTGCACTTATTCTCACATTCGCAGTACAACCTCAATTACGCACTTGCAACTTCTCAAATCTGTCACTGCAATTTCAAATTTTGCGCCTTGACTTTTCCTACTCTTTTCGCGATATATCAGATGCAAAACTAACTTGTGCACGTGCAACTCAGTGGCGGTGAGAGAGAAAGGGGGGCGGGAGCGGGTGTGATCAAACGAGCCGTTTTATTGGTTGGTGCCTAGCCAATGAAATGGGACTTCTATTGTACGTGATGATGTCACGAAACTCGCGTCCTCAGAGATTGCCGTTCATTAGACTGATATATAAAAAATATATATTATATTATCAAACTCAGTAAACACCATACTAATTAAGCATAGCCTACTATGTACAGAAAAGCAGATGAGCCCAGAATATGACGAAAGAAAGCAAATTTGTGTTCAGTGCAAATAAACCTGCTGCCTGTGTTTTCTTAATAATGTATAACGAATTGTTTGTTTATTTATTTTTATAACTGTTGGTCCATTAAGCTTCATTAAAAAAAAAGTACACATACTGTGTTAGATTAAACTGGGAAGGGTCATAGTACTTGCATATTGTTGTCCTACTGTTAGTTTCACTGCTTCTATTGTTCTCATGTGTAATCGCTTTGGATAAAAGCGTCTGTTAATTAATAAATGTAAATTAAGCGTTTTCTTGGTTTTCTATGGGAGGAAAATGCATTTGTGCTCTGAATTCAGTCCCGAATGCTGTTGGACTTGGAGCTTTGGTGATTTCCTTGATCATAGAGATCATCATCAAGGGCAGCACTCAGACAAGTGATGACACATACAGCCTGTTACAACGTGTGTTTGGTGAAGAGAAAGCTTCGAGTGTCCGAGACACAATGTCAGAGTATCTGAAACGCCATCAAGTGTACATGAACAATGACCAGCGTTTACGGGGGGAAATAAGGAGACTGGAACAGTAGCTTAGCAACCATCTCACCATCCTCAGAAACTCCCTGCTGCTGGACGGACAGATAAGCAGCCGTGGGTTCAAAATCTGGGTCAACGGAGCCGCCTTCCACGTCCAGATGTTGATCCATGAGGCTCGATTGGATATCCAGACTGGTAAACCTGCATCAGTCTATGTTAATGAAATCAAAGCTGCAATCGATGTGTATTTACGGTACCTGGATAATTTGCTGGAGAAATACAACACCTACAAGATCAATTCAAATATGTTTAGACAGGTAGCTGACTGGAGCTATCCTTACAGCAAAATGGAATGTCATATGCAAAATAATGAAATTAAAAGCTGTGGAAGAAGGAATGTTAATTTTGCAAATCCTAGCCCGTGTATTTTTCCAGAAGCTCTGACGACTTTTATGGATATTGTTTACTCAAATTATGAACCGATCAAAGGTTTAAAGAGTTATTTTTTAAATATCAAGAACAATCTCAACTCTCGAATCCATGAACGTGGTTCATTCACTCTGCCGTCAGCAGCAGGTTAGTTTAGATATTTGGTGTTGATAAGGGCGCCCGGATGGCTCAGATGTTAGAGCGTGCGCCCATATATAGAGGTGTACTCTTCGATACACTGGGCCTGGGTTTGACTCCGACCTTTGGCCCTTTGCTGCATGTCACTGTGTTTTGCTGCACAGTGATGTCATGGTGCTCTCCTGACACACCTGCATGTTACATGTTTAAGACATAAAATACTCTGCTGCTTTGAATGTCTAGCATCTGAAATACTTTAGTCCTGTTTCGGGTTTAAAAATCCTTAAAATTACGTCTGCTCCTTCTTTGAATAAGTATATGTTGTTCATTATAAAAGTGTAAGTGCTGAACACGAGATATCTCCTACCTCACTGTAAAGTTTGTTCTTAATGTTTGCTTTTGTGATGTTCTCCTAACAATAAAGTATCATGTGTGTTATTGTTCCACATGTCTGTGTATTTTAACTTAAAGTGTTGCCAATATACTATACAGTAGGCTTCTGCTGTGCCATTACATTTTTTTCTTTGTGGAATTTTAAATCCTTTTATTGAATTTGGGGCAACTGTACTCTACCCGTATTTCTGTATATTTTTATTTTATATATTTTATTCTGTTTTCATTTTTAAATGTTTTTCTTTCAGGGTTCGAAATGTACTTTTTCGACCACCAGCCAAATGGCTAGTAAATGTTCAAATTTAACCAGCCACTCAATACATTACCATTGTTTTTACGGCTGCTGAGTGAAGCAAATCTACCAGCCACTTGCATATTTTACCAGCATTTGGCTAGATAGTGCTAATTTTGAACCCTGTTTTCTTTGCCTTAGAGCGCTTTGAATAGTCTGTGTGCTTAAAAGGTGCTTAACAAAAGGGAAAAAAGAACCCCAGCTCAGGTGTAACCAATGGCTAACTGATCTTCTCCATGGCAACATAATATTTTATGTTTACATCAAGGGGGTAAGCGAGCATCCGGAAAGCGTACCTCCTATAGGGAGATTCTAAGGCTTACAAGCCATCACCTTCTGTTAGCATTCCATTGACTGCCATTCATTTTGGCGTCACTTTGACAGCGAATAACTTTACATCTTAAGCGTTTAAAGACTCTATTTGTCCATCGTTTATAATTAATGCATAAAAAGATCCATTACCTTGTATCTCACGTTATGGCTCCATAGCAGACGTTTTTGTAAAAATAGGCTAACGATTGTGTCATGACCACGCAACTTTCTGTCGCACAGTAAAGAAATTACCGTATACTCAGGAGAAGTTTGCAGGCAATCGGGGGGACGTGGAGGCATACAGTCAAGGGAGAAGCTCATAGAGAGTCCATGAAAGCATCGGAACAAAATATTTCAGCAACGTTTTGATGGATTGGAAATACTTTGGTGAATTCATATGACATTTGGATTTCTCTTGGCACCGCTACCAGAAAACGTACAACTTTTAAACAGGTTGCTCACGTCACATCTGCGTCTTTAAGCTCAGTTTGAGGCTGTGCAGTATGCTCAGCCATTACCGGAAAAGTGCTTCTAATAGACTTCACTGGTCTATGTCGAAGTCTACGGGGTCGCTGTGTCCATTAATTTGACTGTCTATGGTTTACATCCCCCAAAAGCATGTTGGGAGAAGCAGCTGTCAAAATCTCAACATTAACATAGAGGCAAAAAATACCCAACGTAAGTCCTGAAGGGTTATATATATTTTTTTCAAAGGTTTAAAGCCAGTATACATATTATAATGAAAACATAACTGCCATAATAACAAATCAGTTTGTTTCTATTACAATGTTAAAGGGCACCTATTATGCCCCTTTTCACAAGATGTAAAATAAGTCTCTGATGTCCCCAGAGTGTGTATGTTAAATTTTAGCTCAAAATACCCAACAGATAATTTTTTACAGCATGTTTCAATTGTCATTCTTTGGGGCTCAGAAAAACGCGCCGTTTTAGTGTGTATCCCTTTAAATGCAAATTAAGTGCTGCTGCCGGCCCAGGGGGCGGAGCCTCATGAGCTCGCGCTAAGAGCCAGGACAATCTCATCTGATAATATCAAAACAGAAACTCTCAGTAGTGGTGTTCACAGTCGGACAATAATGCCCACAGAGCCAGAGAATATATGCTCTATGGAGATAGAACAGGACTAGTTTAGTTTAATTACGGTTATTTGTCATCTGCTTTTATCCACTATTAATACAAGCCTGCTGTAGCAGACCCTGTCCGAATGATGACCAAAATATACTGATGAGTTCAATTAAGTTTATTGTACCTCACACAAAAGATGAAGCCTTAGTTTTACTCCAGAAAATCACTGTAAGAGCCGAATAAACACAGTATATAAGTGTGCATTAAAGTCTTATCCATAAACTCTCTCTCTCTCCCTTTCATTATCATGGAACATACACAGCGAAATACACAAAACACTCGTTAGAACTAACAGTAAACAAATATATACACACCTTTTCAGTGGGTGCTTAATCAACTGGTAAACTGTATATCCACGACTGGATGAGCTGTCATAAAGTGCGCGCTCTCACTTTCATTTTGGCCGTGATCAGTAACGTTAGGCTTGTCGCTCCGGAGACTGTAAGCAGGATCACGAACAGTACAGATCCATCCTCGAGTAACAACGAGAGTAAATGAAGACTGCTAAGTTCATTCTTACATCCAACAACAAAACACCTCAATCGCTTAGGAGACATTCTTGTCTACAGCTGATCTAGCATCAAAACAATGGCGGACTGTGTCCAGCTTACTCAGGGCGAGTCTATGCTCAAACTGCAGTGTCAATCAACAGTCGTGGGAGGGGCCTGTGCAAAGTGACGTCACATTGATCCGAATCTGAGAACAGCTCGTTCTGAGACAGTGCTTATGATTTATGGGGATTTAAAAAAAAGCACTTGGTGGATTTTTATCATTATAAGGTGGTTGTGTACACACACTGCCAACACACATTTATGTTCAAACACCATGTAAAAGTGAATTTTGCATAATTGGTGCCCTTTGATCACATGACCTCACTGTGCTCCTGATCGATTGCTCCTGTCTGCCTCGCTGCCTGCTGTGAGTTTGTTTGCTTCGGTGCTGTAAGCTCCGTCTTAGCCTCGTATTTCTTTCTGTTTTGAACCATCATTTACTATCATTTCTAGTTGTTTATACTACTAAATACAGCTTACCCAACATCTCAGATTAACCTGACATCGCTAGCTTCCGTTATTATTAGCACAACACGCTAGTAATTCGCTAGCCTGTTAACGCGCCACCCGTGCGCTCAGTCATTTTTTATTTATTTTTCTCTCGTGCGCCCGCGCCTTTGAGTTCATAAAAAGCCCAGGTGAGTAAGAATCAGTCAGCAAACACGGTGAGTAATGTCTTGTCCTGTTATTGTCACCTGCACTTCATGTCACATGTTTAGCATAGCCTTCTCTGTCGGCAATATAGGATTTATATGTGATAAATGCAAGGAGACAGTCAGGCTGACGGAGAAGATTTCAGAACTAGATACACGCATCCAAACTTTAATTGAGGATAGTAAGAGTGCTAGAGCTTTAGATACTATTTTGGATGCGCCTAGCATAGTGAACTCTTTACATGATTCGGTTCCGGCTGAATTAGTGCCTGTGCAGCAAGGCAAATGGGTGACAGTGAGGGATCGCTCAAGTCGCGGATCAAAAAACCACTCTTCCGTTCCAATTACCATAACAAATCGATTTGCCCCGCTCAGTGAAACACCCACTGAGAATTCTGTTGATTGTGCCCTAGTAATTGGTGATTCGATCACACGGAATGTGAAAATAGAGACACCAGCCACCATAGTCACATGTTTGCCGGGAGCCAGAGCGCCTGACATCAAAGCAAATTTAAAAGTGCTGGCTAATGCTAATCGTAAATTCTCTAAGATTATTATTCACGTTGGCACTAATGATGTTCGACTCCGCTAGTCAGAGATCACTAAAATTAATATTAAAGAGGTGTGTGAACTCGCAAGTAAGATGTCAGGCACTGTAATTTGCTCTGGCCCCCTTCCTGTTCGCAGGAGTGATGAGATAGTTAGTAGATTGTGTTCACTAAATGGCTGGCTGTCGAGGTGGTGTCCGCAAAATAATATAGAATTCATAGACAATTGGAAAAGTTTTTGGGGCAAACCTGACCTGTTGAAAAGAGATGGTATTCATCCATCCTGGGATGGTGCTGCTCTTCTCTCTAGTAATTTGGCTCATAGTCTTAGAGATAAAAAATGACAAATTGGACACCAGGTCAGGAAGCAGACAGACTGGCTTAACCGACTGTCTGCTAGCGGCCTCGCGTCATCAGATAAATCCCATCACATAGAGCCTCTTTCACCTAGCTATCATCATATAGAGACTGTGTCTGTTCCCCGAATTTGGAAATCCAAAAAACGTCCAAACCCATCTAAGGTTAAAAATGTAATTGATGTTCAACAAATAAAAAACAGATATAATACAGATGAGCAAATGCTAAAGCTTGGGTTGCTGAATATTCGATCCCTTACTCCAAAAGCACTCATTGTTAATGATATGATTTCAGATAATAACCTAGATGTGCTGTGTTTGACAGAAACCTGGCTAAAACCAAACGATTACATTACTTTAAATGAGTCAACCCCACAAGATTACAGTTATAAACATGAACCTTGTCTGAAACGCAAAGGGGGAGGTGTTGCTGTAATTTATAGTAATATTTTCAAAATCACTAAGAAATCAAGTTTTAAATATACTTCTTTTGAAGTGCTGGTGCTTAATGTAAAAATATATAGTGTAAACGATAAATCACGTTTGAGATTTGTGCTGGCTACTGTATACAGGCCACCAGGGCACCATAAAGATTTTATCAAAGAATTTGCGGACTTTCTATCAGAATTAATATTGACTTCAGATAAAGTACTAATTGTTGGTGATTTTAATATACACATAGATAATGAAAAAGATGCATTGGGATTGGCATTTAAAGACATTGTAAACTCAATTGGAGTTAGACAACACATGTCAGGACCTTCTCATTGTCGTAATCATACCCTAGATCTAATATTATCACATGGAATAAATGTTGATGCCGTTGAAATTCTGCAGCAGAGCGATGACATCTCAGATCATTATCTAGTCTCATGTAAATTACATTTAGCCAAGGCTGCAAAGCCGACTCCGTGTTATAAATATGTTAGACCTATCACTTCTGACACTAAAGATTGCTTTATCAATATTCTTCCTAATCAGTTTCATCATCTCAGCATCCCAGATAGCTTAGAAGAACTTGATATTGCAACAGAAACTTTTAACTCTCTCTTTTCCAGCACTTTAGACACAGTTGCTCCGTTGCGCTTAAAGAAGATTAAAGAAAATAGTCCAACGCCGTGATACAACGAGCACACTCGGGCCCTTAAGAGAGCAGCCAGAAAAATGGAGCGCAACTGGAAGAAAACAAAACTAGAGGTATTTCAGATTTCATGGAAGGAGAGCTCGATTACTTACAGAGAGGCCTTAAAAGCTGCTAGATCTGCTTATTTTTCAACCCTATTAGAAGAAAAAAAAACATAATCCTAGGTATTTATTTGAAACAGTGGCTAAACTAACGAAAAAGAAAGCTTCAAGCCCAGAACTTTCCAAGCAACACAGCAGTAATGACTTTATGAACTTCTTCACTTATAAGATTGATAATATCAGGGACAAAATTATAACTATGCATTCGTCTACTACAGTATCGCATCAGGCAGTGCATTGTAGTCTCCCTGAGGAAAAATTTGATTCATTTATTGCTATAGGAGAGGAACAATTTTGCAAACTCGTTAATTCATCTAAATCGACAACATGTATGTTAGACCCTATACCGACTAAGCTACTGAAAGAGATGCTCCCAGAGGTGATAGATCCTCTTCTTAATATCATTAATTCGTCTTTGTCTCTAGGATACGTACCAAAAACCTTTAAGCTGGCTATGATTAAACCGCTTGTTAAAAAACCGCAACTTGATTGTACAGAATTAGTCAATTACAGGACGATCTCGAATCTACCTTTTCTGTCAAAGATATTAGAAAAAGCAGTATCCTCACAACTGTGTTCCTTTCTTGAAAGAAATGAAAATGAGGATTTTCAGTCAGGATTTAGACCGTACCATAGTACCGAGACAGCTCTCGTTAGAGTCACAAATGATTTGCTCTTATCATCCGATCGTGGTTGTATCTCTCTATTAGTGTTACTTGATCTTAGTGCTGCATTTGACACTATTGACCACAAAATTATTTTAAATAGACTTGAAAACTATGTTGGCATTAGTGGAATTGCACTAGCATGGTTTAAATCATACTTATCTGACCGTTATCAGTTTGTAGCAGTAAATGAAGAGTCTTATCGATCACAAGTTCAGTATGGCGTACCACAAGGCTCAGTACTAGGACCGCTGCTGTTCACTCTGTACATGCTACCATTAGGAGATATCATTAGGAAACATGGAATTAGCTTTCACTGTTATGCTGACGATACTCAACTGTATATTTCTTCAAAACCTAACGAAACTTACCAATTCACAAAATTAACGGAATGCATAGCTGATATAAAAAATTGGATGACTAGTAATTTCCTACTACTTAATTCTGAAAAAAACAGAGATTCTAATTATTGGACAAAAAACTTCCTCACGTAATAACCTAGAATACTGTCTAACACTTGATGGCTGCTCTGTTAAGTCTTCGTCGTCGGTTAGGAAACTGGGTGTGCTCTTTGATACCAATCTTTCATTTGAAAGTCACGTGTCTAGTATCTGTAAAACCGCATTTTTCCATCTTAAAAATATATCTAAATTACGTCATATGCTCTCATTGACAAATGCGGAACAATTAGTTCATGCGTTCATGACCTCAAGGCTAGATTATTGTAATGCTCTACTGGGTGGTTGCCCTGCACGCTTAATAAACAAACTACAGCTAGTTCAAAACGCAGCAGCTCGAGTTCTTACCAGAACCAGAAAGTATGACCATATTAGCCCAGTTCTGTCAACACTGCATTGGCTGCCTATTAAACATCGCATACATTTTAAAATATTGCTGATTACTTACAAAGCACTAAATGGTTTAGCTCCGCAGTACTTGAGCGAGCTCTTAACGCATTATAGTCCTTCACGTCTATTGCGATCTCAAAACTCCGGCCAGTTGATAATACCTAGAATATCAAAATCGACTGCTGGCGGTAGATCCTTTTCCTATTTAGCACCAAAACTTTGGAACAGTCTTCCTAACATTGTCCGGGAAGCAGACACACTCTGTCAGTTCAAAGCTAGATTAAAGACACATCTCTTTGACCTAGCATACACATAACACATTATAGATTTCTATAATTCAATGTCAGGCTGCATAGATTAGGTCAGCCGGAACAGGGAACACTTCCCATAAATCCTGATGTACTCGTTACATCATAAGAAGAATGGCATCTAGCTAATTTTAGTGTCTTTGTTTATCCCGAGGTTTTCCCGCAGCCTGCCGGATCCAGGCCGTATCCAGATCTGATGAAGGACCTTCGCCTGGACCCGATGACAACTCAGTGCTGAAGTGCCAACTAGTCTCTCCCTATGGAGGATCCTTTTACCACTCTACAGATAAAGCGTTGCCGGGAAAATTTGTTTCGCGTATCTACCCCGAAGTGACAAAATAAAGCAAAATAAAATAAAATTCTGTATCAAAATTTATAAGGAAAGACCAGTACTTTGTTTAGGCTTGGTTTGTAGGGAATTACAAACCTGCGCACATATATTCAAATGCACATAACTATAGAACCAATTCTTAATGCGCATGTGAACGCCATCAGCGTTTATCACAGGTTCGCGTTTAAAGTCTGTGTAGAGAGAATGGTGTCGTCTTAGTGGCCCCTAATTTAATAACAAATGATCGTTGATTGAATCAATCAACGATCAAATTGATTCGGAAGCGAATCAATCAAAACTAACTTTAGCTGGAAAATAACTATTAAAGAACCGCTATAAAGCCAAAGCAATCTCTGTTACCTTAAATTATACGTTTATCTCTGTAAAGCTGCTTTGAAACAATCTACATTGTTAAAAGCGCTATATAAATGAAGATGACTTGACTTGACTTTTATTGGCATATTTAAAAAGAATCTTAATTCTTCTTAAATCAGCATCTGTGACAGATTCCCCAGCTCACTCAGTCATTATCACAAAAGGCTGTTATTTAAATGGATATATAATACTTGCCTTTGTATAATTGTATAACTACTGTACAATAATCATAGAAATTTAAATACCCCCACACACACACATATATATATATATATGTGTGTGTGTGCGTGTGTGTGTATATATTGTGTATATATATATATATATATATATGTGTGTGTTTGTGTGTGTGTGTGTGTGTGTGTAGCCTATATATAATATTCATCCGAGCTGTTTCCGCTCAAGCTGGTGTTGTAGCGTTCCTGACAGTATTTATCATGTTACAGTTCACAGAAGAATTGTATTGCATTTATAATAATGCATTTTTCATAGTGACCAGTTACAACCACAGTGTGTGCAGTTTCACAAACCTGGAAGAGCTTCTGAATGGATATAAGCCGTGTAAGAAGAAGATAAAATAAGTAGTAGTGAGAATCAATGAATTATGAATAATTAACTGTCATTGTAAGAATAACATGTAATCATGTAATAAAAAAGTAACTGTAGTCTGGAAATTGCCGGGAAATTGCCAGAGTGTCTTCTGTGTGAACGCAAACACGTCCCGGGATCGATGCAGGGTTGGGGACCTAGTAACATTATCGGTGTTAAACAGAGCTTGACTAGATACCGGCTAAAGACAGAGAATAAACATGCTTCACACAGGTTGCAGTGAGAACACACTATCAATTGTTTATTGGTACAAGTGCAGCTTAAATAGAACATCACATGGCATAGTCTCATGACAAACACACCTGAGAGGAATCCACAATAATTGGGAGTATACTCATTAACCAATCAATCAATTAACAACCGGTATATCAGTCCCGGAATGCGCTCTCTGTGTACAAAAGCCGTAATCAATGCCGTAAGGTGTGTGTCAGGGGCGGATCTACCGGGGTGGCATAGGGTGGCAAATGCCACCCTAAAAGAAAGCCTTGCCACCCCTGCTGCCACCCCAGTTGGCAGCAACGAATTAAAAGTTATGGCCAATTTGACAATTTATGAGCGCGAATCTCCAATGTCCGACTGCAGTGAATGCAGCCAGCACGAGATGACACCAGAGCGGCAAGAGACCAAGGGTGCCGCACAAGCCCTGAAAAGTGAAGCCAAAACATCTCGATCGCCCCCCCGGTGACTGGTCCTAGTATAGGTCATAAACCCCACCTCCCCGAGTTATTCAACGGGACGTGAGACCAACTAAACAATTAAATTACACTTCAAAGGTGGTTTCTGTCATTTACTGTAGTTTTTATCACGCCGATGTAAGTTCAAGTGTCTGTTTTTAAAATAAGTTTGTTTTTAGTTAGTTACGCGATGCTATAAAAACGGTGGTGTCATGATTGACAGCTGTGATTGACAGGTTCTCTGAGCGAAGTAGTCACTTAAGCACCAACTGACTTTTTTTCGAGAAACGTCGGATGACTGAGGAGATTGTAATTACTTTATTTTAAGAAGCCTCTTGTACTGCAATCAACAGACATCAAAATTGGAGCAGAACGGAGGAACGGAGCAGACATAGGCCACTTAAAAAAGTGCAGGGAGAGTACATTCTGCGAGAGTGAGGGCGGGGCGTTGATTTAGCGGCTTTGCTTCCTGCTCACTACTGCGCAGACTCAAGTCCCAAGATGTCAGCGCCATATCGGGACACTGGCGGCTTCAGTTCTTACCAATGGAAGAGAGCGAAGGGACGTCGTCCATCTTTTTTTACAGTCTATGCAAGAGACTGATTTGTTTGGAAAATAGAGTGGTGCGAAGCGAGGGAGCCATAGTCGCGAGGAAAGGAGATACAGGAGGAAAGAGGTAAAAATGGATTAACTATCTATCAAGATATGAAATTATAATGAAAGCACAGTGCTAGCATAGTTGCGATGCTGATTTTGAGATGATAAAAATCAGATTGAAGAATGTTATTTCGCTACATAGGCCTATAGTTAGGTCTGACATTTGTTCTGTGTAAAGTAGGCTACAAAAGCTAATATTGATTCAACGTCTGTCAAGGAAAACATTGTAAAGTTACTTTGAATCTTACAGAAATGAAAAGGAAAGGTAGCATATGTAGTTTTTCATTAGATCTAGATACATTTGTGAAGCATTTTGCTGAGCAACATGGAAATTGCCGCATTCAGCTGTTATAGGCATGACAACTTCATGTTATGCTCACCGGTGAGCCTTTACAAAGCTGTTAAAATGATGACCTCAACAGAATCTGTACTTTAAATTTCTGTGTTTATATCTTTGTTTTGGCAACTGAGAACCTTTAATAAAACCAAAAGTGTGAGAAACAAAGTTTAAAATGTGACACTGGTGTAAATGGTGTAAATCCTGCTGAACATGAAGCAGTGTTGTTATTGTTGTTGTGTTATAATGTTTCTTCTTTTGTATATACAGTAAACAATATACTACTGAGTAAACAATAAAAGCGATAGCCTGGTTCTACCAGACTCTCGTACATTTCATTTGTACAGAGAGTCTGGCCTCTCTCCATTGACAAGTGTTAACTTCCTTGAAGGCGGGAACTCTGTTGAAGTTTAAAACTATTGGATCTGCCCAGAGTCACTCTGGATCTGCCGTAACCAATCGCTAACCTTTGGTCGTGACGTAACCCTACAACTCAAACTAGCGCACAACCTCAACGTCATCGTTCTCAGCCACTCCCTCTGTTCGCTGATTGGACCGCCAAAAAAATGATCGGAGAAAACCAAAGAATACACCACAATCCCAGACGTAGTACTGAAGGGAAATAAAATTGAGCGGAAGTACGCAGGAGGGTGGAGCCAGGCTATAAAAGCGATGTCCAGTACCTTGTTTGAGTGCCGTGACCTATTTATTTCCACAGTGTATTTATGCTCACTTTAGTACAGCTCAGTCCATAGATCTTCATGGGTAAGTTTTTCTTTGTATAGTTTCTTCTTGTACAAATGCTGCCTGCAACTCTGCCTCTCTGACGCAGTCAAAAACTGTTTGCTTCCCCTCTCACACATCTGCCACTCATCACCAGTGTCTTACCTTAATGCCTTTCCTGTGATAATGCCCCTAACTTCTATCATACTTCTATCTCCTATTAAGTGAGATCACATTGTATGGTCACTTATTCCTAATATGAACTGTTTCACATGAAACCTCAAATGCAAGACATTGATTGCATGAGATTAAGTTTGTCTGTATGAGTTTGTAAATGGCAGCCTGTGCCTATTTCTCATCAAACTGTGATAACTGTGATTAAATTCAGTATATATACGTCTGCCATATGTTGCCACCCTTCAAAAATTCCTGCCCCTCTCTCGCCACCCCATAAATATTTTTCTAGATCCGCCCCTGGTGTGTGTCGTAGTGATGACGCTGAAGCTGGGATCGTTCGCCAGCTAGTGAAACGGTATGTAATGCGCTAGTTTATAATCGAAGCAGAAAAAAAACAAAAATGCACTAGCGAGAGAGAAATCGCAGCTCATAAGCAAACTTAAAGGGTAACTAAACCCCTGGTCAGAGCCTGACTCCACCCACTGGCAATATTTGAAAAATGCTGGAAAAGTAGGCAGAGCCCAGTGGAGGGGGGGCGTGCATCTGAGACGTGTCTCTCTGTAGGCAAGGGCGTGGTTAGCTGGTGCCCTCTGACGTCAGAGGGAACCACAACTTCCAATAAGAAAATTCAACTGCAGTAGCCACCGTTCAACCTGAAGAGGGCAGCACTCAGGCGTTTTAACACCATATTTTGTAGAATTAAAACACTTTAAACACAAATGTCAAAAAAAAATTGCAGTCTTACATTAACTAAAAAAAGTAGTTTTAGGGTTTAGTTACCCTTTCAGACGCTGGACTGGAGACATTACATGTCACATCAATGTCACGTGTCTTTACGGGATCTTTACGGGTTGTGTGAACGCACTCACAGATTCCGGAAAATTACTGGCAGTGTGAATGTAGCAAAATCAAACAATCCCGGGACAAATCCCGGATCACATTATCCGTGTATTTTCCGGAATCTCTGTGTGAAAGGGGCTATAGTTAAGTTCTTAATTTTTGGAATCTGATTACATAATCCAGATCACATGTAATCAGATACTACCCAGCACTGATAGCAGAATACATAACAAATGCTAGTGAAAAAATTAAAACATTGTTCAGTGTTAGTGAAATTCATTCTTATGCGTTACATTCCACTGTTCGTTTATTTTTGTCATGGCCACAACAGAATATCATAGCATATGGAGGCCAAAACATATTAACTTGTGGGAATTTGAGTTAATAAGTAAAAACATTGTGCTGTTTTTTTTTTGGACATGTAGCCTACTATGGCAGTCATAGTGTTATTGAAATATGCTGAAGTAAATGTTACCGGCCTCAGACCTAGGGGAATCTGGGCAGGTACAAAGCCACAGGCTGGATAGCACTGTGGGTTGGAAAGAAGTGGAGATACAGAAATTATGTCTTTCTCAAGCGCTGGATGTTTATTTCTTTTTCTTTTGGATCAAATATCTCAATACTATGAGATCATAAACTGTAACTTCAGCCATTACATGGACCATATAATATAGAAATGGTCTATAACTATACTGAATAAACAATAAACAAACCAATATGAAAAGCATTGGTATATATCAGATAAAATACAAAACCCATTAATAACATATTGTGAAATAGATACCATTCTTACTGTATAATATATCAAATATACATCAACATAGACCATATAATATAGAAATGGTCTATAACTATACTGAATACAATAAACAAACCAATATGTAAAGCATTGGTATATATCAGATAAAATACAAAACCCATTAATAACATATTGTGAAATAGATACCAGTCTTACTGTATAATATATCAAATATACATCAACAAATGACACTATATATTATATTATATCTTGAACAATTGCTTTAGCACATTCAAATATGTAGACATTACATCTTACACTGAAGTGAACAATGTTCACTTGACACAACTGTTTACAGTCAGTACAAAAAGACGAGAGAACGGAACCTTCACTGACGGTGACAGGCTAACTTCAACTAACTCGCTAGCTAAAGCTGCAAGCCAATACAGTATAAACACAGCATAATAACCTTTCTACACGGAACATGACAACATACATCACCTAAACAACCATATTGGTGATATACTCTTTCGATACCTTTTGACAGAGATTGGAAAGGTTTAAAATATACCTGTGGGTTGGAAAGAAGTGGAGATACAGAAATTATGCCTTTCTCAAGCGTTGGATGTTTATTTCTGAGCGCTCAAGCTACCGTCTCCACGGCAACCCACTACGGTGAAGCAGTGCAACAGCGCCATCTACCGGCATGAAGTGAAATACATTGGAATGTTATCTTATATAAAATATATATAAATATAAATATATAAAATATAAATATAAATATATATAAAATATCTTATGTATAATAAAAGTAAAAAAAATAGAAGAAGGCTTTTTTTTTTTTTTATTAAACTAATATATGTGGCCATTTTCTCTACCCATTACATAAACACCTGAAATATACCACATAAATAGTAGGCTAAATAGTAATCATTCAGTATTATGGTATTACCATCTGATACCAATCAACCTACCAACACAGTACAGTAAATCTTTGTATTGACGCATTGATTTAGAACATTGTTACTGTTTGCAGGTGCATAACCCTTTACGCTTTTGGAAAATATATCATAATTGACAGTATTCATCTTCCAGTGGCCGTAAAAAGTGGAAGGATCAAAAACAGGCTTGAGGCATATAAAGAAGAGGAGCAGCAATGGATATTGATGTAATTTGAGAATCATACATGAAGTATCTTTCTAGCCTGTATGCGGAAACATGACAGTTATCTGATGCAGAGGTGGGTAGAGTACCCAAAAACTGTACTCAAGTAAAAGTAAAAGTACTTGTAGAAATATTTACTCAAGTAAAAGTAAAAGTAATAGTCTGAATAGTTACTTGAGTAAGAGTAAAAAAGTATCGGATAAAAAAACTACTCAAGTAGTTAGTTACTAGTTACTTTGGATCATATACTGAATATAGTCTATTTTTATTTAGATATATAGATATTTAGATAAAATTTATACACACACACACACACACACACACACACACACACACACACACACACACACACACATATATATATATATATATATATATATATATAATTTATTTCAGTGATGCAAATCTGAATTTTTATCAGCCTTTACCCCAGTCTTCAGTGTCACATAATCCTTCAGAAATCATTCCAATATGTTGATTTATTATCAATGCTGTTCTTTTTAGCTTTCTATTCATAAAAGCCGAAGAGCTGCGGGACCTCGGTTTGCTCCGGAGGCCTACACCATCACCGACCCCCACTACTGCATCTCGCCCACAGCGGAGGCGCTACAAGCGGCGTGAGAGGAAGCAGAAGAGGGGTAAGCGCGGAGGTATCCGAGCTAGGCTAGCGGCTAACCCACACAAGCCAGCTATCCCCTCCATCGTACTGGCGAACGTACGCTCTTTGGACAATAAACTGGACCACATCCGACTACTTCGCTCAACTCAGAGGACTGTAAGAGACTGTTGTGTTTTTGTGTTTACGGAAACATGGCTCAACAACAGCGTTCCGGACTGCACCATTCAGCTCGAGCAGCTAACATGCTATCGAGCAGACAGAGCTCTCGTCGAGGGAGGTAAGAGACGCGGCGGCGGGCTTTGTGTTTACATCAATAATGTATGGTGCCGCGACGCTGTTGTGGTCTGCAAACACTGCTCACCCCTGGTGGAATTTATGATTATTAAGTGCCGGCCGTTCTATCTACCGAGGGAATATACAGCCATACTGCTCGTTGCTGTATACATCCCTCCCAGCTCTAACAACAATAACAGGAGTGAGGCACTGAATGATCTGTACCAGCACATCAGTGGGCAGCAGACAGCCCACCCAGATGCTTTTCTCATCTTGGCTGGAGACTTTAATCACGCAGACTTAAAGAGTGTGTTCCCAAAAATTCAACAGCATGTTGACTTTCCAACCAGGGGAAAAAATACGCTGGACTTTGTTTACACCACCCAGAGAGGAGCATACAAGGCTCTCCCCCTCCCCCACCTCGGAGCCTCAGACCACATCACTGTCATGCTAATGCCTGCACACAGACCGCTCGTTAAAGTCATCAAACCAATACACAAGCAGATACAAGTGTGGCCGGAAGGGTCGTCAGAGGCACTTCAAGACTGTTTCGACACCACTGACTGGAATATGTTTAAACAGGCTGCCACATACAACAACACCACAGACCTCCAAGAGTACTCAGAGACTGTCACTGCCTACATCACCAAGTGTATTGATGATGTAACGGTCACAAAGACTATCACTGTCCGGGCCAACCAGAAGCCGTGGCTGACAGGGGAGGTCTACAGACTTCTGAAGGCTCGGAATGCTGCCTTTAGAGCTGGAGATGAGGAGGGCCTAAGGACAGCTAGGGCCAACCTATCCCGCGGCATCAGAGAGGCCAAGAGACAGTACTCCAGGAGGATAGCCCACCGTTTCAGTGACAGCAGAGACACTCGGAGCCTGTGGCAGGGGATTCAGACCATTACGGACTACAAGCCCCCACCACAGACCTGTGACAGCACCATCCCCCTGCTGAACGAGCTGAATGCCTTCTTTGCTCGCTTTGAGGCACAAAACAGCACCACTGCACAGAAGACTCCACCTCCTCCAGGCGACCAGATGATGACGCTGTCCCCGCACAGCGTGAGGAGATCCCTCAGCAGGATCAATGCACGCAAAGCTCCGGGTCCTGACAACATTCCTGGGCGTGTACTGAGAGACTGTGCAGTGGAACTCACTGATGTCTTCACAGACATTTTCAACATCTCACTAAGCCAGGCTGTTGTCCCCACATGCTTCAAAGCTACCACTATCATTCCAGTCCCGAAGAAGTCATCTCCATCCTGCTTCAATGACTACCGTCCAGTAGCACTCACTCCTATTCTCATGAAGTGCTTTGAACGGTTAGTCATGCAGCACATCAAGTCTGTCCTCCCCCCCTCCCTGGACCCCTTCCAGTTTGCATATAGGTCCAATCGCTCGACCGATGATGCCATCGCCACTGCCCTCCACCCAGCCCTCACACACCTAGACAAAACGGACACGTATGTCAGATTGCTGTTCATAGACTTCAGTTCAGCATTCAACACAATCATCCCTCAACAGCTCATCCATAAACTGGTCCAGCTGGGGCTCAATACGTCGCTGTGCAACTGGCTGTTGGACTTTCTGACCGGGAGACCTCAGGCAGTACGGGTCGGCAGTAACACATCCAGCACCATCACATTGAACACAGGGGCCCCCCAAGGATGTGTGCTGAGCCCCCTCCTCTTCACTCTGCTGACCCACGACTGCACACCGTCACACAACTCCAACCGCTTCATTAAATTTGCGGATGACACGACTGTGGTGGGTCTCATCAGCAACAGAGATGAGACAAACTACAGGAGCGAGGTGAGCCGCCTGGCCGGGTGGTGCAGTGACAACAATCTCTCTCTGAATGTGGAGAAGACGAAGGAGATTGTCGTTGACTTCAGGAGAGTGCACACTCAGCATGCTCCTCTGACCATCAATGGTGCGACCGTGGAGAGAGTGAGCAGCACCAAGTTCCTGGGTGTACACATCACAGAGGACCTCTCCTGGACCAACAACACTGCAGCACTAGCCAAGAAAGCACAACAGCGTCTCTACTTCCTCCGCAAACTAAGAAGAGCCAGAGCCCCGGCCCCCATCATGTGCACCTTCTACAGAGGCACCATCGAGAGCATTCTGACTAGCTGTATCACTGTGTGGTATGGCGCCTGCAACGCGTCCTGCCGCAAGTCCCTTCAACGGATAGTGAGAGCAGCTGAGAAGATCGTTGGTGTCTCTCTCCCCTCCCTCCAGGACATTTACAACACCCGTCTCACCCGCAAAGCCCTCAGCATTGCAGGTGATCCCACCCACCCGACACACAACTTCTTCAGTCTGCTTCCATCAGGGAGGAGACTGAGGAGTCTCCAAGCCAGGACAAACAGACTGAAAGACAGCTTCATCCACCAGGCTGTCAGGAAGCTGAACTCCCTCCCGTCCTTGCCCCCCCTCCCCTCTCTTACCCCACGAATCACTGAACTCGGACCCCCACCCCACCACCACCACCACCACCACCCCCCACACGAACACACACTCACACACACACACACTCACACTCACACTGAGACAAGCACCGGTCACTTGTACAGCATTGGACTGACCTCATTCATTCAACTACCTCGTCTGGCAGTCTGAATAAAAAAGACTGCTCCTTGTCACTTTAAATAGTCTTATAAGCTCTTTGCACTACACCATTTATATTCTGCACTGTCTGTTTGTTTGTTTATCTCACTGATTTGCACTATCTGCCATGTGCCCTATGCCACTTTATCCATTTTTTTTTTATATTCTTATTTTTATTTTCTTTATTTAATGTTTTATTTTTTTCCTACATGTCCTTATTTGTATATTTGTAATAGTTGCATTTTTGTGTATGTGTGTGCATGTATGTATGTATGTGTATATATATATATGTATGTGTATATATATGTATATGTGTATATATATATATGTGTATGTATGTATGTGTATGTGTATGTGTATGTGTGTGTGTATATATATATATATATATATATATATATATATATATATATATATATATATATATATGTATATATATATATATATATATATATTGATTTGTACTTATCTGTATTTTTGCGTTCTACTGTTTGTGATTAGTGTTATCTGTATGCACCAGGGAGTAAGAGAGTAACGCAATTTCAATTCTCTGTATGTATGTACGGTACATGTGGCAGAATTGACAATAAAGCTGACTTTGACTTTGACTTTGATAAAAGAATCCTGAATAAAATGTCACAGGTTCCAAAAAAAGCAGCAAAACCCTGTTGAAAAAACCAGCATATGCTGGTATAGGTATGTTTTGAAGCATGGGATGCTGGTTTGAGCTGCTTTAAGCTGGTCCTTTGCTGGTTTATGCTGGTCCTTAGCTGGTTTAAGCTGGTCATGTTCTGGTCCTAAAATGGTCCGACCAGCTTAAGACCAGCACATGACCAGCTAAGGACCAGCATAAACCAGCAAAAGACCAGCATAAACCAGCATCCCAGCTTCAAAACATACCTGACATATGCTGTTTTTTTTTTTTTTCAACAACACTGATAATAAATCAATATATTAGAATGATTGCTGAAGGATCATATGACTCTGAAAACTGGAGTAACAGCTGATAAAAATTCAGATTTGCATCACTGAATGAAATTATATTTTAAAGTATATTAATTAATTATGTATTATTTATGTATGTATATAACCTCTGACACGGAGAAGAGAGAAATCTCCTCACATGACCGCTACAGAATATCTGAACATAACTGTCAGGGTTCTATCACTTCGGTCTAGTGTTATTCATGGTTTTGTGACAGAGCCCTGACACTCCCTTCATGTCATGTTTTTATGTGAGTGCGCGGCTTCGAGTGTGCTCGAGCCGCGCACTCTCTCGTCTGCGTGCCTTGTTTTGTGTTGGAGCGTGGTGTTCGGATCCCGGCACTCATGTCTTGAGTTTCGGTTTCGTGTCGGGGTTCGGACACTCGCGCTCCATGTTCTGTCTCATTGTGTGAGCGTGCGGCTCGAGTTCGCTCGGCCGCGCGCTCTCTTGTCCACGTGTGTTGTGTGTGTGTGTGGTTTTGCACGCAGTTCGTGTTTTTATCGGCTGCGTGCATTCATGTTATGTCTTGTGCTGTGTGGCACGCAGCTTGTGTTTTTCATTGGCTGCGTGCTTTCATGTTGTCGTGTCTTGTGTGAACACGCGGCTTATGAGTATTCTCATTAGCTGCGTGTTCGTGTCCTGTTTTGCACATGGCTGGTGATTTGTTTTGCTGGCCATGTGCTTGTGCTTGTGTTTTGTGTGAGCACATGGCTTTTGTCTTAGTTTTCTGTGTGCCATGTGCTCTCATGTCAATTGTCTTGACCCCACCCATCTTGTTACCTGATTATTGGTTAATTTGCCCCACCTGTGTTTATCTCATTACCCTCCTCATTTGCTCCCTTTATAATCTCCTTGTGTTTGCAGTCCCGTGCTGGTTCATCGTCGAATGTCCTCAAATGTATCCTGTCGTGTCCTGTCTGCCTTGTCCTGTCCAGCCTTGCCAAGCCTTCCAGCTGTCCTGTTTTTCCCCTACGGGGTAGTTTTAGTTTGTTTGTTTTGTTTTATTTTTGTATAATAAAGCCCATTTTCTGCACCATTGAGTCCTCGCCTCATCCCTTTACCTAACCCTGACAATAACGAAATAAATGCATATGACGGATCTTCTTCCGTCTGTTCTGCAAAATGTAAACAAGTGTAGCCTTTATTTCTGCAAGCGTAAATATTAAATATCAATATTAATTGTGTCTAAGCAAAGGCATTCCTCCTGGAACTAACAGGGGTTTGGCGGGTGTTCATTTCATACTCTGTGACAGCTTATTTAATGAATAAATTCTAGATTGTATTTAATGTATAAGGTACATTTACAACAAACTGGTAATGTCATAGTAGTGTCGTGTAGTGTAATCAAATCTGTACCTGTGTGGAACCACAGCACACGCAGTGTTCATCTAATAAAGATCTTCATAGCTAGCAAACCACAGCCTTTGCAGATTTGCTTTCAACTGACTGTAGATCCAAAGCCATGTCTTCAACGCTCTTGATGTTCTTAAACTTTATGTTATCTGAGTGAGAACCGCTTCAGCGACTCAGCGCGTGCGGCAGGGAACTGAATGAATCATTCAAACTGATTCGCGAACCGATTCACTGGTTTGCCAATGGGTTCGATCGAGCCTTCGAACAGAATTGACTCAAAAGAATGGATCATTCGCGAACGGGCATCGCTCATTGCCCAGAGAAAAGTAGACGGCGCGTTTGGAATAAATTGAAGCATTTTTTACTTTATTATTAAGATAAAGTAACGAGAGGAGCGTCGCCCACAGTAACTAAGTAAAAGTACCGTTTTTTCACTAAAAATGTACTTGAGTAAGAGTAAAAGTACCCATTTTTAAATATACTCTAAAAGTATTAGTTACCCAAGAAAATTACTCAAGTAAATGTAACGAAGTAAATGTAACTCGTTACTACCCACCTCTGATCTGATGGTGTTTTCTTACTCATATCTTCTTTCGGGAAGTGCTTTCTCATTCCACCTGCACTCAGCAGATCTGCCTAAACATGCCTTTTTTTTCATTGATAAAAACCTTTTCATGTCTTCTTGGGAACTGTATGATTATGGTATCTGTTTTGTTTTCTTTCAAGAACTTCTTTTATTGAACACTTCTTTTATTTTTACTTGTATAAAGAAACATAAGTCAAAATCAAAGTTCTTAAAACTTCTTTCATGCATAATCTTGTCCAAATTGCCAGCATTCAAAAGAGAATAATTGACAGTTTCCTCATTCCATGCATGTTTATTGAGCCTCTGAACCTCCTGAATGGGCTGAGACAGGCACTATTGGCTGTCAGGAAACCTGCGGGTGTGAGATGAATGATGTCTGACAACTTTTACTACAATTCCTTGCAATTTTCATGCCCTTTTTTAGGAGGTTTCTCCACAGCATAAACTACCAAACAGTGTTTGGTACAGTCTCAGTCTCCATGTGCTGTTAGTGCAAGCAATTATAAGAAAAAAAAGTCAGAATTGTGAGATAAAAAGTCACCCTTTTTTATTTTTTAGTTTGTGGCAGAAACAAGCTTACTATACAATACTAACCAAAAGTACAAGTCAATGAATACTATTTGCAGGTTATCAAAAAAGCTATGATAAAAAAGATTATGATATTTTTATACATAATCTTTTAACTGGTATATCTCGCTTTAGTTTAAAGGTTTCAGTTCACAGAGATTTTCAGTCTCCCATGCATTCTTTTTCTTCACTTTCCTTTTTGTGTGTTTGTGCTTAATAAACACCACTGCAAGCACCAGAAGAACACCGCCCGAGACGATCATCAGGCCCAGGCCGCAGAGAAGAACAAGCCAGGCGTTTGATTCGCCTCTGCAGTCTTTGACAGGTAGTGGCTTCGGAGGCGGCAGCGACGCCGGCAGGTACTCTGGCACTGAGCTCACCTGACATTTCTCCAGAGTCTCGTTGACCAGCAGGTTGACCCACACGGTGGTCTGCAGCGGGTCTGGCATTCCTCCATCACGAACAACTACGAAGAGGTGGTGCATGCCGTAGTCCTCGCCGCTCAGGCGCTGGACCAGTGTGATGTTTCCTGAGTGCTGGTCAGTCTGGAAGGGGCTGTGGAGAGCCGGTTCACTCGCAACAATTTGGTAAGTGATGTCCGAATTCATTCCTGAGTCCTCATCAATGGCGTATATCTTTGTTATCATGCTCCCTGCTGTGGTAGCTGGAGATATGGTCAGACAGGAGAGGTTGCTGCTAGGAAGAAGGACCTGGGGTTTATTATCATTGACATCCTCAACAAAAACGGTAATTTTCACCGTAGTGGAAAGAGCCGGTCTGCCGCCATCAACGGCTACAACCAGAAGCTCATAGCGATCCTGCTTCTCACGATCGACCTCACCAGTACTGTGGAGCGATCCCTGCACCAGGTCTATAGCAAAAGGGACCTTTTCATTTAAAATACGCACATCCATTATTCTTCCATTGTCTCCATCATCGGCATCACTTACTGGGATTTTCCCAACTTGGGAAAGTTGTGGAAGGCTCTCAGGCACAAAGAAATAGAAATGCGGGGTTGAAAAGGCTGGTGGATTGTCATTCAGATCCAGTACGTTCACGGACACAACAGCAAAGCCCTCCTGTGAAGGATCGCCACCGTCTCGGGCCAGAACAGTCAGGATGTACGTCTCCTGCTGTTCTCTATCCAACGACTCTGCTACCGAAATCACGCCGGTCTCTTCATGAATACTGAAAGGCCCCCCGTTTGTAAGCCTGTACTTTACTTTGCCAAACTGATCTGCGTCTGCGTCGGTCGCCTGCACTTTCAGCAGAAACATTCCAGGCGTGTTGTTCTCCTTGATGTCCTTTTCATACCGTGTTTGATCAAACTTCGGGGCATTATCATTCACATCTTCAACCACCACTTTTATGACTTTCCTTCCATGCAGCCGTGTGCCGTGAGGATCAGAAATAACTACTGTAACATCATACTCCCTGCGCATCTCAAAATCTAGAGGTTTTGATGTTGAAAGCAAATAGCTGCCTGCTTGCGGTTTCAAAGAAAATGGCATGCTGTCTGCTTCTAAGGACAGAGTACCTTTATCACTAGAGGTGTCTTGTATCTCCAAGAGGGCCAAGACAGTGGGGGGCTCGTTCTCTAGTAACACGATCACTTGGTCTTTATGCTCTGCGACAAACCTGATCTTTATGGTCAACTCTGGACTCGCCAGCGGCTTAATGTCTACGGTTACCTGAGTTTGAGCAGGGGGGCAAAGTGGGCTGATCGCAAGGACTTTCAACATGTGCTTCTCAGAACTGTCAACCTGCACGTCAACAGCTAGGCTGATCAGACCTGTGTGTCCGTCCACGTGAAAGAGCGTTTTGGCCCTGTCTGAGATCTGATGGCTGAAGGAGAAAGTGATCTGGGCATTTTGGCCCAGGTCTTTGTCTGTGGCTTTAAGCTGTGCCACCGCAGCGCCCTTGATTCCTAATCCTGCCACAGTGGCTCTGATGGGGCTATCGGCGTCAAACTCTGGGCAATTGTCATCAACATCGGTTACAGTTACAATGAGATTAGCTGTAGCGCTGAGAGGCACTGAACCTCCATCTACTGCTACAAGAACCAAGAAGTGGTTTTCCTGAGTTTCCCGGTGCGGAGGGGGGTGGGGGGAAGGCCGCGCCGGTGCCTCTCAGCCGACCCCACACCCGCCGCCCCGCTGCTTTCACAAAGGGTTTCCCTGGACCAAGTCGGGCCACACAACGGTAATGATCCTTCCGCAGGTTCACCTACGGAAACCTTGTTACGACTTTTACTTCCTCAAATAAGTACTGAGTAGGCCGTGGTCGGAAGGTGCGATAGGTGCGTGCTGACCGGCCCAGTTCCGTTACTCCTGCACGGTAGATGAGATGTCCCGGCCTGCGGATTCTGCGCCTGGTTCCCTGAGGCGGGTAGAGGGGGTGCAGGAGAGTGGGCCCCCTCTGACCGAGCGTCTGGTTGCCTGAGGCAGGCAGAGGGGGTTGCGCAGGGTGCACCTCCTCTGGCCAGAGTCGTGGTTCCCTAGAGCGGGGAGGCAGGGATCCCTTGGGACCCTGGAAGTCCGAGGGCGAGGCGGCCAAAACTTAAGTCGATGCCGGGTGACCAGTGGTAAATCGCTTCCAGAGTGACCAGTGGCCCGGTTCTCTGGAGGGCGGGGTTGGCTGAGTCAGTAACCCGGGCTTAAGTGTGGGATGCCCGGGTTCGCACGGTGGACGGGTGGGGGTCTCTCCTAGAGGTCCTAGGGGGACCTCGGCGGATAGGCGGCCGGGGAGGAGTGAGGTCTGAGCGGGCAGAGGGGGTGCAGGAGAGTGGGCCCCCTCTGACCGAGTGTCTGGTTCCCTGAGGCGGGTAGAGGGGGTGCAGGAGTGTGGGCCCCCTCTGACCGAGCGTCTGGTTCCCTGAGGCGGGTAGAGGGGGTGCAGGAGAGTGGGCCCCCTCTGACCGAGCGTCTGGTTCCCTGAGGCGGGTAGAGGGGGTGCAGGAGAGTGGACCCCCTCTGACCGAGCGTCTGGTTCCCTGAGGCGGGTAGAGGGGGTGCAGGAGTGTGGGCCCCCTCTGACCGAGCGTCTGGTTCCCTGAGGCGGGTAGAGGGGGTGCAGGAGAGTGGGCCCCCTCTGACCGAGCGTCTGGTTCCCTGAGGCGGGTAGAGGGGGTGCAGGAGAGTGGGCCCCCTCTGACCGAGCGTCTGGTTCCCTGAGGCGGGTAGAGGGGGTGCAGGAGAATGGGCCCCCTCTGACCGAGCGTCTGGTTCCCTGAGGCGGGCAGAGGGGGGTGCCCACGGTGCACCTCCTCTGGCCAGAGTCGTGGTTCCCTAGAGCGGGGAGGCAGGGATCCCTTGGGACCCTGGAAGTCCGCGGGCGAGTCGGCCAAAACCTAAGTCGATAAGGGGGTGACCAGTGGTAAATCGCTTCCAGGGTGACCAGTGGCCCGGTTCTCTGGAGGGCGGGGGTTGGCTAAGTCAGTAACCCGGGCTTAAGTGTGGGATGCCCGGGTTCGCACGGTGGACGGGTAGGGGTCCCTCCTGGAGGTGGTAGGGGTCCCTGGGCGGATTGGCTGCCGGGGAGGAGAGAGGTCTAGGCGGGTAGAGGGGGGTGAGCGAGGCGCCCCCGCCGAGGCGGGAGTCGCGGTCCTCTGGAGTGGCCAGAGGGGGGTCACGGAGGCAGCCCCCTCAGGCCGGAGCGGCGGTTCCCCAGAGCGGGGAGGCAGGGAGCTATTCCCGGCCACATTGCGGGGGCTGTATCTCCGGCCCCCGAGGGACGTCAGGCTCGGGGAAGGCGGCGTTGGATAGGGGCCATGGAGCTCTAATTTCACCCCGAGTTTGGTGGAGTTCCCCACCGCCTAGGGCGAGTTATTCGTGGTCAAATTTTGGAGTTTGGTGGCCTGTATCTCCGGCCTCCGAAGGAAGTCAGGCTCGTGGATGGCGGCGTTGGATAGGGGTCCCCAAGCTCTAATTTCACCGCGAGTTTGGTGGAGTTCACCCTGGCCAAGGGTGAGTTATTCACGGTCAAAATTTGGAGTTTGGTGGCCTGTATCTCCGGCCCCCGAAGGAAGTTAGGCTCGGGGACGGCGGCGTTGGATAGGGGCCGCGGGGCTCTAATTTCCCCCCGAGTTTGGTGGAGTTCCCCGCCGGCTAGGGCGAGTTATTCCCGGTCAACCTTTTCAGTGCGGTGGGGTGTCCGAAATGCGTTTTTCGCTCATAACTCCGCGAGGCGGGCCTCCTCGGGGCTGAAACTCGGGGGCCTCGTAGGGCTCTCCGGGCCCGTCCGAACACGACCGGCCCGGACTCCCGGGGTGGTCCGGTCCCGGAGTTACGGGGGTCTTTGTCCGAAATTTTGCTGGCCCATAGCTCGGCCGCCCGTAGGACTATCGCCTCGGGCTGGGCGTCATCGGATAGGGGGCCCGGAGGCCTGTCGAACGAGCCCAGCATCGTGTAGAGTTATTCGTGGTCAAACCTTCAAATTTGGTGGCCTGTATCTCCGGCCCACCGAAAGAAGGTCGGCTCGGGGACGGCGGCGTTGGATAGGGGTCCGCGAGCTCTAATTTCCCCCTGAATTTGGTGGAGTTCCCCCCCGGCTAGGGCGAGTTAGACGCGGTCAAAATTTGGAGTTTGGTGGCCTGTATCTCTGGCCCCCGAAGGAAGTCAGGCTCGGGGATGGCGGCGTTGGATAGGGGTCCCCCAGCTCTAATTTCCCCCCGAGTTTGGTGGAGCTCCCCCACGCCTTGGGCGAGTTATTCATGGTCAAAATGTGGAGTTTGGTGGCCTGTATCTCCGGCCCCCGAGGGACCTTAGGCTCGGGAACGGCGGCGTTGGATAGGGGCCCCGTGGCTCTAATTTCTTCCCGAGTTTGGTGGAGTTCCCACCCGGCCAGGGCGAGTTATTCGCTGTCAAAATTTGGAGTTTGGTGGCCTGTATCTCCGGCCCCCGAGGGACCTTAGGCTCGGGGATGGCGGCGTTAGATAGGGGCCGCGGAGCTCTAATTTTGCCCCCAGTTTGGTGGAGTTTCCCCCCGCCTAGGGCGAGCTATTCCTAGTCAAAGTTTTCAGTGCGGTGGGGTGTCCGAAATGTGTTTTTCGCTCATAACTCCGCGAGGCGGGCCTCCCCGGGGCTGAAACTCGGGGGCCTCGTAGGGCTCTCCGGGCCCGTCCGAACGCGACCGGCCCGGACTCCCGGGGCGGTCAGGTTCCGGAGTTACGGGGGTCTTTTTCCAAAACTTTGTGGGCCCGTAGCTCGGCCGCCCTCGGGGCTATCGCTGGGCGTCGTCGGATAGGGGGCCCCGAGAGCTGTCGAACGAGCCCGGTTTGGCGTAGATCGCCCCTGCCTATGCGGAGTTATTCCCGGTCAAAATTTGAACTTTGGGGGGCGCTATCTCCAGCCCCCGGGGGGGTATCGACTCGGGGTCGGTGGCGTTCGATGGGGGCCGTCGAGGTCTACCCGCGTGCCGAGTTTGGAGTCGCTGGGCCTCGGCGTTCCGTTTTGGGCTCGGGTCGAACTTCCACCCCCCTCGTCGCCGGCGGCCTTGCCCGGGAGAGCGCACCTTTCCCGGCCACGGCTCCGGCGCGGCCCGCGGTCGGGAGGTCGGTCCTTCAGTGGAAGCCGATCCGAGGTGCCATCGGGTTAGGGTTCTGGGGGTGACCAGGCGCCCCTACGTCCGGTTCTTTATAACGATGAAAGCTAAGCTCAACAGGGTCTTCTTTCCCCGCTGATTCTGCCAAGCCCGTTCCCTTGGCTGTGGTTTCGCTAGATAGCAGGTAGGGACAGTGGGAATCTCGTTCATCCATTCATGCGCGTCACTAATTAGATGACGAGGCATTTGGCTACTGTCTGGCCACACCCTCCCTTCGCAGGACGAGCCGTCGCCTGGTACGACCCGTGGGGGTGCGACTTTCCGGTCGGGAGGTCGGTCCTTCAGTGGAAGCCGATCCGAGGTGCCATCGGGTTAGGGTTCTGGGGGTGACCAGTGGTGGATATCGACTTAGGTTTTGAACGCTAAAAAAATTCTGAAAAACGACTAAGTCCAAAAAGGGCCGTTTTGGGTCAAACATCCACCCTCTCCGAGGTGCTCGGGCAAGCCTGGGAAGGCGCCTCGTCCCCGGGTAGGTTCCGGATTCGGCCGCGATGCCGGAGGTGGGTCCGTTAGAGGAAGGCGTTTTAAGGTGCCGTCTTGGTTTGAGCGAACGCCTGATTTTGTGGACTTAGGTTTTGAACGCTTCAAAAGCGTAGCTCCCAGGTGCTTTTCCGAGCGACGCCGGGCCCAGAGACAGGTCTCCCCGGCGCCCCTCACTCCAGGAATTGACGGTTCTCTATAACGATGAATGCTAAGCTCCAGGGGCTTTTTCGAGCGACGCCGGGCCCAGAGACAGGTCTCCCTGGCGGGGTGGGTACCACCCCAGCGCCCCTCACTCCAGGAATTGATGGTTCTCTATAACGATGAATGCTAAGCTCCAGGGGCTTTTTCGAGCGACGCCGGGCCCAGAGACAGGTCTCCCCGGCGGGGTGGGTACCACCCTGGCGCCCCTACGTCCGCTTCTTTATAACGATGAAAGCTAAGCTCTTCTTTCCCCGCTGATTCTGCCAAGCCTGTTCCCTTGGCTGTGGTTTCGCTAGATAGCAGGTAGGGACAGTGGGAATCTCGTTCATCCATTCATGCGCGTCACTAATTAGATGACGAGGCATTTGGCTACTGTCTGGCCACACCCTCCCTTCGCAGGACGAGCCGTCGCCTGGTACGACCCGTGGGGGTGCGACTTTCTGAGTTGTGAGGGAGCTCGTCTCCCATATTAACACACATATAGGGGCTTGAGAGTCTCAAGCGCCTAAATGCTCCAGACTACACCTAAGGTGTCGCTGAAATTCAGGGTTGGTCCAAGACAAACTGTGTTGTTGTTGCAGTGCGTGTTAGTTGGTAAGACACAGTTAGCTTTTTCTGCTTTAACTACTGATGAGTGTAAAGAGTATGATACTGTTAAGTCGGCAGTGTTAAAAGTGTATGAGTGTGTGCCTGAAACCTATCGTCAACGATTTAGGTCATGCAAGATGGTTTCAGGCCAGACCCATTTGGAGTTTGTACGAGATTTAAGGCGACATGTTACACGTTGGTGCGCATCTCTTGATGTGGAAACATTTGATAAATTGCTTGAGTTGATTATAGTTGAACAGTTTAAAACCTCTGTTTCGGATCAAATTGCGACGTATGTCAATGAACACAACGTTCAGTCTCCAGAGGAGGCTGCTTTATTGGCTGATAACTTTGTACTTATTCACAGGACTACTGCTGCTGTTTGGCCAGCACAATTTTTTTCCTCCCTGATTTGTTTTCTCTTAATAATGTAAATATATCATTGCATTTGATTGGTTTGTTCTGTGTTTGTTTGTTCTTGAAAGCATCATCAATCTTCAGAATCTCATGTTCCTGATTAACCTCTTTCATATCTCCCTCTGTGATGAAGAGTTCTGTGTAAAGAGCCTTGAGATGTGCTTCTTCTTTGCCCTCAAAAATACATTCTGCTTTATTCTTCATGTTGGATTTGTGAGTTTCCAAGAATTTTTTAATAATCAAATCTGCTGTTTTAAAAGATGATTAAGTTAATAAAACATACGAGAAAAGCAAGAAAAGAAAGATTTCCTTTTTTTTTAAAAAGACACGTGACAAAGCTTTTACATCAACATGATCTCTTCAGAATTCATTCAACATATTGTAATTAAATTAATTTTGAAAGCAACACCACAGACTTTAATAATACCAAGATGGTGCACATTTAATACTTGAATGGGAGAAAGAGCAGCGCACAATATTTTGCAATAGTCCAGCTTCTAAATAAAAGAGCCATTGTTAATTGGTAAAGTCATTGCGTCACTGCAGCTGCACTAAGAAGCTCCGATTGCTATAGAAACAGTCAGCATCCTGAGACGCTCTTAGGGCTGTGTATGTGCAGTGATTGGTCTAGCCTGAATAATAAGCTTTTTATCGCCATTTTAGCATAAGAAAAAAATCTTATGAGACACTTGTTGTCAGATTTCATTGTTGATTTCAAATGTAATCGTAAGCTTGGTGAACAGCTTTGGAGAATTCAATGTTTCCCCATTCCCCATTCCCCAGAGATAGGAGCTGCACTTGCTTGATTGAAATAGCTGCTTGAGAGGCGTTTCAACGAAGGTCGCCGAGTAAAATGACTTGCCTTAAGGCAGCGGTTCTCATTCCAGTCCTCGTGCCTTTTTTGCATGTCTCTCTTAGTTAACACACCTGATTCAGTTAATCTGCTCATTAGAAGTGAGCTCCGTGCATGAACTGTGTTCCGATTGATATAATCCCTACACTACCTGAGAAGGGGAAATATGTTGAAGTTTACTTTACTTCGGAACATTCATTCATGGATTTGCGCTGCGCAACGTCTTCACACACGGACGAGTGTGACATAATATACCTCTGTAAATATATACAATTTAAATTCATGTCTTGCACATTTCAATGCACTTTGAACATTCACTTCGAACTGGAATCTTGGCGGAATATCCTGTGATGTCCACTTCGCAGGGCACTTACGTTCAAATAGAACAAATGTCTGAAGCGATAAGTGAATCATACAAAATGTGCAGAGCAGGGGGCGCGAGGACTGGAATTGAGAACCGCTGCCTTAGGGGGACTTTGGTAATACAGTCCTGAGGTTTTCGATTTAATTCACTAAATTTGTCATGTCTCCCATGGATTTATGCATTCAAATCAAGTCATCCAGGCATATTTACTTATTTCAATGTCTAATTTGTAAACTCAGTGCAGAGGACAGGGCTTCAGGAATAGCTGGCAGTGAATGCACTGTTTTTGTGTATATAAGGTATATTGGCGTGGTCATTGGTGGTCACATGTGGTGGTTGGCTGAAGTTTTTGGCTGTTAAGGAGGTCAGACTGGTTATATCTGGTGATGCAGTACATGACCTCTCACATTTCACCTCTGTTCTAATAATAATAATGCTCCCAACCATGATCTGTCCAACATTATGAACAACACCATTGCATGGCACCATTTAACTGTAATTTATACCTGAGAAAAGATAATGCCAACCCCTCAGAGGATGCTCAGACAACATACATAATTACCAAATACCAGAAATACCATAAGTTATATATATATTAAGGTTCTACAATATATAAATATATTGTGGAAACTTAAATTCCTGTAGAGCTGCTTTGCAACGATTTGTATCGTAAAAAGCACTATACAAATAAACTTGAATTGAATTGAATTGAATACAATGAAAAAACAAAACAAACAACCAAAAAAAAAAAAAAAAAAAAACATTGTTTTGAAAATGACTGATAAGACTGCACTTTGTTTTTCAGTGTGTTTCTCTGCTGTCCCTGTCCCTGAGTTTTTTTGTGGCTCTGTGAGGAGAGAGAAAAAGGACAGAAGTAAAAAATGTGAGGCAAAATAAAGATACATGAAAGAGAATAACGTAGTATGTCTGCCTATGAACAACATGACCATAAATTGACTGTAATATTTAGAATCTCTCACAGCACTCCCTGTTATTCTCCTCCTGAGTGTATTATGAGTCACCATTCACTTTCCTTATGTTCAGTCACCATTAGGTGCTTTCGCTTCGTGTAGGAACTCAGTTCTAGTAACTAGCCAGCATGGTGGTTCCTAGAGAACCAGTTTAACCTTCGGGTCATTTTCCTGGTTTCATTTGCACCAGCAGCAGGAAATCTTAAGCAGCCAACAGCGATGCCTTTATTTGCAGTAATCATAAATGTCAACAACCGGTGAATGGAGGATGTCGTGATCGGAGCTATTTTTGTTGTGGGTTTTTTGCGATAACTGAGATGGAATGTAAACACACAATTTACACAATTGAAAGAGCATGAAAATCTGACTAAACCGCCTATGACAACTTGTAGTATTACATATCACTGAGTCTAAGAAAGAACACAATGCTGCAGACAACACAGGGCTGTTTCATAAAAGACGCAAAGAAAAGTGGGGATTAAAGTCCAAAACCTGACTTGAAATAACCTAACAAATCAATCGGGACTAAAGCGGTTTCATAAACAACAATTCAAGTTAACGCAATCTGACTAATTTGATCCAGGTTCAATGAGTCAGGATAATGTGATGTGCACGCTTATTCTGAAGCAGCCCTTGATGTCGAACATGGATCAGATCCATCCAGCATGGCAAACTGCAAATATTTGTGCTGTTAAATGAATTTGAAACATTGTGTTTTCCCCAGTGCATAACTGACACGTCACAGGTATATTTTTACTCTGTAAATGTTAGAAAGTCATGCAAATATATCCATTTTGCTGTCAGGAGTGGGTGAGGCTTACGCGAGTGAACGAGGATGCGCGCTACACAGACGGAGCAGGATAGAGTAATAACGCAAGAATTCTGAATAAAATATACATTCTGCTAAAATATTTGTTGTTGGACATTAAATGTGACAGAATAGAATTTTAATCCTACATGTGTATTTTTAACTGTTAATCAAATGTAAGCTGGCTAATACAGCCATACTTGCTCAAATGAGATAAATGTGTGTTCCTCTTATCAGTTAAAATGTACTCTGATTTCTATTATTTATTTTAATTTTTAATTCAGTGATTGTAACTTTTGATTTAGTGTTTTTAATGCTTTAAAGAGCAATTTTAGATTGTAATGTTTTAATGTTCTAATAAGCATAAAAGGTACAGCTGTCATAAAATCAGAGAGAAAGGCTGCATGGCTAGAAACTTCTGATCAGCTGAATGCACAAGTAGCAACTATGTTAAAATGTCATTAGCCTACATTTTGGGCACAATACATTAAATACAGTTGGTTTTAGCCTTTTTTTAATTTATTTGATTATTTAAGGTGAATTTTCTGTATACTTTTATTTTTGGACCAAAAATAATGTCAACTGATTGTATGTGAGAGAATCAGTGGTAATATTGATGCATTCCTATTGGTCAGAGTTAGAGGAGCTCAGCTTAGCCGGACAGTTAGCCTGCTCCTGACCAGGTTAGTTTCCCAGCATAAGTTGCCACAGTGACTGAGCTTGAGCTATGGTAATTTTGCTTTCAGAAACCAAATCAAGTGAAAATAAGTCAGAATTACTGAAATGAGCCTGGCTTATTTGGTAAACTAGTTTTATGAAACAGCCCCCAGGTGAATGCCATTATTGCTGTTTTCCATGTTAATTTGGCCAATCAGAGAACACTTATGTCACTGGTAGTTCCTATACAATTGATTTATATCCTACTCTGAAGTAGGAGCTAATTTAGTTCCCCAAATGGAGTTCCTAGAACTAAATACGTTCTCAGTTCCGGCAATGTGAACACACCAAAATTGGGAACTTCCGCCAATAGTTCTAGGAACTATGAAAAAGTTCCTCCGGTGTGAAAACACCTATAGAAAACATGCATGAGAGAAGAAATGTCACATAGCCTCCCCTTTGGAGTTATCTTTCAAATGATGTATGTTTGTTGTCCTTTTATTTCGACCTGCTGCGTTATTGTTTTTCTATGTTCAAGGTTTTATTCCATATTTGTTACTTCCATTTATGGTAACGAGTAAGAAATTAGTCCGTTTATGGGTTTATCTTTGTATGCTTAAGACAGTTCATTACACATCCACACAGACCACTGATGGCTGAGAGGGACTGAAAGCAATCGTTAATGAACTGACAGTGACATCTGTAAAAATTTTACTTGCTTCGGGTAAAATTTCAATATTCTTCTTGATGTAGAACTCTACTCTTATTAAAATGAACTCTTGGTCTTCCATAGTATCATACATTTAAATCATGATAACCAAAGGCAAAAGCAGAGCATTTCAGAACAGATATTAAAATTGGAGGTCAGTGCTTTAATTCATGTGAGAGGTGAATCATCAGAAGCAGGCTAAAAAAAAAAAAAAAAAAAAAAAAAATATATATATATATATATATTATAAATATATATATATTCTTTAACGCATGCGATTAATCTAAAATTTTTAACGCATTAATATTTTTTTAATGCAAATTAATCGTTTGATAAGGTTTGACCCCAACTTCTTGTTGTCATCGCAGCGCGGAAGGTGATCATTGCCTGTGTCCCAATGTGTACACCATCCATCCTAAATTCTATGTGATATTAGTCATTTTCAATACTATTTAGGGCAGATAGAGTGGATAGTATTGTGTGATTATGAGGCGCCGGGCTCGACGAAAGTGAAGCGAATGCGGAGAGAGAGAGCGAGTGTGTCCGAGAGAGAGAGAGAGAGAGTGCGCGAGAGATATGTATACTCATATGTGATAAGGGCACAGCGAACCAGTGTTGCCAGGGTCTTGGTTTTCCCGCGTAATTGGGCTGTTTTGAAAATATTCAAAAAATCTCGTGAAAAATTTCAGAGCCGTGGGTTTTTTGGGCTACTTTTATAATGTACCGCGTCCGCCCAAAGTAGCCTATACACATGTGATCGCAAAAGGAAGTTATTACAAACACTCCATGGTGGTTTAAAGTGAGTTCTGAGTAAAAGTGTACTATTAATCTCATAAATTGTCTTATGTAGCATGATGCTAATGTTAGCTCTAATGCACCTGCAGAACAGGTCCAATTCTTCTTCATAATGCATTTTATCATAATACTTAATGTAAGGTCGCAAGAAAATGATTTGTTATATTTATTTAGAAATACTTTTGATAATAGTTGGGTAAATGTGTGCTGGGATTGAAGCAATGTGGCTTGGTAAACGTTTTATTGTCAGTATAAAGGCTGATAATGGATGAATTAAAACAAAAGAATAATAAGGATTATGTTTCATACTTTGCGGAGATGTGAAAGGTTGTGTTTCCTTAAACTAGTTTGTCATGCATTCCTTTATTTCAACACATTTACAGGTAAATCCTAGTATTATAAATTTGCGATTAATCGTGATTAATCACAATCCAGGACTGTGATTAATGCGATTAAATTTTTTAATCGATTGACAGCACTAATATTATATAAATATATATATATATATATATATATAAATATATATATATATATATATATATATATATATATATATATATAAATATATATATATATATATATATTAGCGGTGGCACGGTACCCGTATCGAACCATACGGTTCACGGGGCAAACTCCAAATGTAAATGATCATCCCTATCCCCTTGGAGTGGGGACTTTGGAATGAACATGGCACGTGTGTGCCATTATTTAGTCGTTTGGAATGCACTTGGTAAAGGGAGGAACTAATTTACTTGTAATCTTCAGCTGGGATGTTCCCGGGAGAACGCAGCATGGTGCCCATCAGCAGGGATGTTCACTTCCATTTGGAATTTGCCTCGTGAACCGTACGGTTCAATAGACGTACCGTGCCACCCCTAACATATATACAAATATATATATATATATATATATATATATATATATATATAATTTTTTCAAAAATGTAACAAAAATGGCCAAATTTATATTAATTGAAACTATATTTACGTAAATATAAATATATTTTAATGTATAAATATATTTTCAAAAATACACTGTAAAATTCTATTTTTTACAGAAATAACTCAATTTTATTACTCAACTCTGTAAAATTACTAACAATATCTGTAAAATTAACAATTCACCTGTTATTTTAAGTATTATATCATTATCAATACAGTACAGTAATTCTCATTTTTTAATACAAAAAAATACTGTATTATTTATAGTTTATTATAATAGCTCACAAAATCAAATTGCACTGTTGCTCACACAGTTAAATAAATAAACGTCAAATGACTGGCAGCAAAATTATATAAATAAGTATAATATCCTAATTTAAATGCAAAAACTTCATTTAAACTTTAACACTGTTATTTTACAGGTATTTTGTGAATTATCACGATCAAACACCTTCAAGATATGACTACATTTATACATAAATAAAAAGTCAAATGACTTTCAGCTAAATAACATTAAACACTATCATCTTCAGTACCTTCACTTATCACTAACCAGTTTCACTTCATGTTATACTAAAGTTCTTATTGAGAATTAACAGAGGTTCAGATGGTTTTTTTGAAAATAGTAAAGTTTAATGTCACCATGATAGAGATCAGTGTCTGCTTTAGTTGGGTATTTTACAATGAAGAAAAAAAAGAAAAAAAAACAGTAAAATATCAGTGTTTTTCTGTTAATGTGTTTAATGAAAATTTCTGTAGAAATGTTTGCACTGTCAATTGACCGTTTTTTTTTTTTTTTTACCATTTTATTTTAGAGTAAAGGTATTTAATCATAATAATTCAGGAAATACCTCTTTTGTAAAACATTTAATGAAAATTTCTGTAAAAGTTTTTTTTTGCATATTGTTTAAATTAGGATTTTTGTTTTCCTTTTCTTTTTTTTATGTATACAAAAAACAGCCAAAGATATATTAGTGAAAAATATATGTATGTAAATATATTTCTAAATATATTTTAACAAATATATATATTTGGCCATTTTTGTATATTTTGAAATATATTTTAAAAATGCTGTATGGGTTGCTGTATGGGTTTGTCGACTGAAAGAGAGAGAATGATTTATGATACTTACAAAGATTTACAGACTTTTATATAACATATATACTTTTTGTATTTGTAGTTGTACTGACGCCTTGATGATACTAAATGATTTCACCTACTGGTCAAGCATAAGAAATAATTATCACAGTATAAAAAGTTTTAATTAGGACTTTTAGTCTGTTGTAAACTGGGGGTCACAGTTATGTGAACTTTATTCGTGTAAGACCTGCTGCTGTTGTGCTATGCCCTGCAATTGCTGTTTTATTTCCTCTTGTTTCTGTGTACAAGCAGTGATTGTTATTTACACTGTCTCTCTTTCGGATGAGCTCCAGCAGAGTAAGATGGCTTCATATTGCCTGCAGACTGAGCTGTGTGTGTGTGTGTGTGTGTGTGTGTGTGTGTGTGTGTGTGTGTGTGTGTGTGTGTGTGTGTGTGTGTGTGTGTGTGTGTGTGTGTGTGTGTGTGTGTGTGTGTGTGTGTGTGAGTGTGTGTGAGTGAGAGAGAGAGAGAGAGAGAGAGAGAGGATCAGTCACTGGGAAACATGAATCACACAAACACATCAGCAGAGCAAAGAGGAAAGTGTAAGTCAAACAGTCACACTGCTAAACACTGACTACGTTTATATGGACAACAATAATCCGATTTTAATACGATTTAGACAATACTCTGATTAAGAGTCTACCATGTAAACAGAGATTTTTGATTACCTTAATCCGGCTAAAGTCATAATCGAAATAAACACAAATCGAATTAAGACATGTGGAGTATTCCTATTTTAGTCGCATTATTGAAGTGCAGTATAGAGCTCCAGCAGTCACGTGACCCATTCTGTTTACAGCACTATGCTGGCAGGCAAGAACAGCTGGGAGCGAATATAAAATGAATGGCGCCAGCGTAAGTTTCAAGGCAACAGAGTTCACTGTGCACTTTAATTCAAAAGACAGACCTGTACATAGCAAAACTTAACCCTCTACAGGAGTAATTGTGAATTTACAGCTTAAAAAATAACTGACTTTATATTTTACATATATTTAGGAGTAAAAACATTTTCCAGAATTTGTTTTCTTCATCTGACCTTTGACCATTTTTTTTTAGAGATCCGTCATTTATAACTGACGTTGTCCCATTAGGGTAAATTATTTTTGCCAAATTGTCAAACTTCACACACAATCAAATGCTTTTTCACCATCTTAAAAGAAGTGAAAAGGTCTTACTGGTTCAAAAAACATTAAAAATCTTTATGAACATTCAGTTTTTTTCTTGTGCTTTGGAACTTGTGCGTGAAAATGTCTAAAAGTTGACACAAATTCTGATGCTATTTCACTGCCTGAAAACCATGTCTTAGTGTTTCAAAACCATTAAAACAACTTTAACATTGTGTTTCATCTTGGAATTTCAGATTAATTATTAAAAGTCAACAAGACTCTTCTTTTTCAGTCATCATTGGAGCATCGCTGCCTGTCAGTATAGTAATGCCAATAAACACTGGCATCTTTCCTGACCTCTGGTTGTTGTATGGATCACATCTTTCAAACTGGCATACAATAATGTACCCAAACGCCTGATTTCCATAACAACCTGTTCTTCATCACTGCTCTCACCCTCATTGCTTCTATCCTCCTTGGTCCTCAACAACTTCTTTTATTACTACAACCTGATTTTCTGATGCACTCATATCACAATACCTTCTGAAATAAGTACAGATTTGTCTCTCCATCTTCCAAAAATGAACCTAAAACACATGCATAAAGGCTATTACACTGCCTGACAATGCTACAGTGCCAGCTACAGCAAATGTGCATCGCATAATAGGACTTTGTCAGTTATGCATGACACTCAGATTTGTTTGTCTCTAAGTTGTTGTTTTTATAAAAGTGCATTAAAAATGAAAAAAACTTTAGAAAACACATTTGGATGTACAATTATATTTTTTATAACTTGAATTTATATGTATTTTGTAGTCTAAAATTAGCTCAAAATGGAGCCTTGAGAGCATGTGACCTAACATGTCCTAACATGTCTCTTTTACTACTTAGTTACCAAAAATGTGAAGCACATGGCTAATACTTTTAAATTTTACTGGTTGAAGGGGATGTCATTTGACATCACTAAAATAAAATTTTGTTGATTGAACATTAATATTGTATTTTAGATGCAATTTTTCTTAGAGTCATTTATAAATGACGATGCCCTATAGAGGGTTAATATATTAAACATAACAGATTAACCTGTATGTCACGAATCCTGGTCTATGCACTTCCGTTTACTCATCACCAGAGGTCACTCGCTCACCACATGGACTCTTGCACTACACTAACCGTTGCACGTTACCTAAGACTACATTTCCCATAATCCATTGCACTGACGACACACAGCTGATTACACTGATCACAGCTGATTGCACTGATTACTCAGCTTACTTAAACCATGGACTTCCTCAGTCATATCGCCGAGTATTGATCTGCGTATAGCTCTCTTCTAGCGCTAGCTGCCTTACCGTGCCATTCCGTGTTTCTGTTTAGTTGCAGTATTGTCCTGTGTTTATCACTCCCCTAGTGTTCGCAGCGATTTGGAACCCGTTTTTTGTTTTCTTGTCTGTGTTCCCTGGATTTACCCGTCTCCCCGTTCGGACTCTGTTTATGCTCTGCCTGGATTATTTCTGTGTACCTGGACTTTCTCTCTGCCTTGCCCTTTCGATATTGTTTGCGTCCTGCCTGGATTATTGCTCACGTCTCGGATTACCTCTCTTGTTTAGCCCTCTATATACCTGTTTGCCAGTTGTTCAACCCTGTCTGTATTTTTGACCTTGTTTCTAAATAAAGCCTGCACTTGGATCCGCACGTCTCATGTCTCGTTCGCCCCGTTCGCCCCGTTACACTGTATTAATATATGAACGGATAGATTTCCTGACATGCAGTATCCTGATATGCAAGTTACAACCACCTCATCAACTTTCCCTCCTAACGTTACTCCAGAGACTCTTTAAAAGCCTACAAAAGCCTGGAAGGTACAAATGGATGCAATCTAATTTTTTGATGAATATTCAGGGGTCTGCCGGCTAAAACCAAAGACTATAAAAATGTCGTCACTGGAAGGTTAAGTCAACTGTGTTGTTAGCTAACGTAATCAACCCTTACTGTCCTAGGTATTCAGCATAATTATATCACTGTGAGTACAGCAGACATCATAAATGTCATGAAATCTTACCCGTTTAATCCCAAATGTTGTGTGTTAGCACGTTTTATTGTCTATCGAATGCGATAAAATGATTTCCCCTTTGCTTTATGGGACAATCGCGTGTGTGTATATAGGAAAATGCACATTTTCAATTAAAGATAACTTATAGATTTAATATGGGCTCCTTTTGGTGCTGGATACTTTTTTTATTGGTCATTTTGTGTGTTTTACGAATAAGATAGGCTACAAGGTTAAGAAGCTTAAATGTAAAATGTTTTTTCCCTATTTTGTAGTGAAAGACGGTTTCCCATATTGATCATTTCTGGGCTAGATTGCATGTTTTCTTGTGCAGCTGGATGTTGGACTCATGAAAAATAATCACGTTGTTTGTATTTGCCAAAATAGAAATTTTCTTTAGTCAAAACACTGACGGGATTGGCATTATTAGCGCGAGCGCCGCTTATTATGAAGCAGGAGCGGCCAGACGGCAGATGATTCTGCAACCTTCCTTGAACAGTTATGTTCAGGACTTTCTGATTTACTTAACGAATACTGTGTGAGGGGGCGAGAAACTGGCCAAGGGAGGTCACGTACATAACTAAATTAAGCCTAATATACAGGACGCCCTGGCTAATACGGCTTTCCCCTGCATGTTCTGTCACCCTGGCGCACAGCAGCTGTCCAGCATGTTAAAATGGTGTAAATAGTCTGGTTTTAAATGAATGTTCTATGGCCACTCTAGCGCTCTCCTGGTTGCCTGCCAAAATGTTGGAGTGTAGATTGCGTGACGTCAACCACCGGAGCTCTATAGACATGTAAACACCTTAATCAAACTATTACTGTCGTGTAGGACTTTTCGCCGCATTTTATGACAGGATAGTCAAGTCAAGTCAAGTCACCTTTATTTATATAGCGCTTTTAACAATACAGATTGTGTCAAAGCACTTAACAGTATCAAGTTGGAGGATAGAGTGTCAGTAATGTATAATAATAAGATTAAACACTCAATTTTCAGTTAAAGGCATTTCATTATTGAATTCGGAGATGTCATTGTCTAGCTAAGTTTAGTTTAAATAGTATCTGTGAAATCAAATTTACGATAATTGCTAGAAATTAAGTGTCCCCAACTGAGCAAGCCAGAGGCGACAGCGGCAAGGAACCAAAACTCCCTCTGAGACAGAATGGAGAAAAAAACCTCGGGAGAAACCAGGCTCAGTCGGGGGGCCTGGGGTCTGTTCTTCGTACCTCGCTTAATACATCTGAGATGATTTGAAAGATGCCAGATCTTCTAATCGTGATAACTGATCTCTGGCTAATTTGGTTCTTCAAACGAATTTGCTTATTAGATTAAAATATCCAGATTAAGTTGTCTAAGATTACTGCGCGTTCTCGTGTCCCCCGAAAAGGGTAGATGTATCGATACTCGAAACCACGATCAGCAATGCAGTGATTGGCTGGCGGCAAGACAGCAACGTAATGACATCATATCATTAAAAAAGACACCTGACGAAAGAGTTGACAAATTTCTGGACCATTATAAGGAAACAGCCAAGTGAACAAAACTAAATGTATAGATATAAATAGATAAATGAGATGTAAATAGATAAATGAAATTTGCACTGTTTTTAGTTTATTTGTAATTTTTTTTTACATGATTCCCAATTATTTATATTTATGACTTCTAGTATTTGTACAGGCTTTACATTTTTATTTCAATGTTGTAATTAGCAATTCATTTAATTGTATCTTTGAAGAAGATTTGTTACGTGACAGCATTAATTAAAGTTTCTTAGAGATCATGTTATCTGCATCTCGTGCGCTCCATCAAGCCCCTCCCATAATATCTGTCATCACTCAGATTAATGCACGGCTCAGATTAACTGTATAGCATGTGTGTGTAAGACTCCAATACAATTATAAAGTAATTATTTCATCAATAATAACTCTTTCATTGGGTAAAACTGGCTGTGTCTATAGTATTATAGACTACACAACATTGTTATCTTATTTTCAAATTCATTTTTAAATGATTATTATTTTAAATTATTGTCCCTGGACCAGTAGGGTACTCTTGTAATAAAGTAGCGGTGGCTGGGGCAGATTTTAAGTATCAATTCTGCTTAAAAAGATGCAATCTAATCCTGTTTACATGAAATAAGCCTGCTCCCGAGCAGGTTTAAGCTTACGGGCCTGTTGCTATGACAGCAAGTCCAGGATGAGCTTCGAAGAACCAAATGATCCAAGATCAAGCGAAATCATCAACAATCAAATCCAGCTAACTGAGTTAGCGACGTACGAAGAACGGACCCCAGTTCTCCTCTGGCCAGGATATTATTGTTTATTCATTGTTTACTTATTGTTTTAATTAAATTTTTAAATGTATAAATGTATTATATTTCTATTTTTATATTGTTGCAATTTCTAACAATAATAGTATTATGTAGTTAGGTATTTTATTATTAAATTTTTAATTATTTGTTTTATTTTTAGCTTTATTGTATTTTAGTCGAGGTCTTCACTGGGGATATGTCTCTGGGGCTCATCGCTGACGATCAGGGCCGCAGACATCATCTCCCGGCGCCGATCCACCATCTGATCCGGACACGGACTGAGAAACAGAATAAGAAAGAAACAAATATTAGCGTAGATACCAATCTTCTTACGATGTAACGAGTACATCGTGTGTTATGGGAAGTGTTCCCGGTTCCGGTTGATCTAATTAATGCAGCCTAACAATCCTTTAACGTATTTGAATAATAGAAGTGTAGTAGTGTGTTAGGTGTATGTCAGGTTAAAGAGATGGGTCTTTAATCTAGATTTAAACTGACAGAGTGTGTCTGCCTCCCGAACAGTGTTTGGTAGATTGTTCCAGAGTTTTGGTGCTAAAAAGGAAAACGATCTGCCGCCCGCAGTTGATATTGATATTCTAGGTATTATCAAACGGCCAGAGTTTTGAGAACGCAGCGGCCGTGGAGGACTATAATGCGATAAGAGCTCACTCAAGTACTGAGGAGCTAAACCATTCAGGGCTTTATAAGTCAATAAGATTTTAAAATCTATACGATGTTTAGTAGGGAGCCAGTGCAGTGTTAACAGAACCGGGCTAATGTGGTCATACTTCCTGGTTCTAGTAAGAACTCTAGCTGCTGCATTTTGGACCAACTGTAGTTTGTTTATTAAACGTGCAGAGCAACCACCCAGTAAAGCATTACAATAATCTAACCTTGAGGTCATAAACGCATGAATTAATATTTCTGCATTTGACGTTGAGAGCATAGGTCGCAGTTTGGATATGTTTTTGAGATGGAAGAACGCAGTTTTACAGATGCTAGATACATGGCTTTCAAAAGAAAGATTGCTATCAAACAGCACACCTAGGTTCCTGACTGATGAAGAAGAAGAATTGACAGAGCAGCCGTCAAGTGTTAGATAGTGTTCTAAGTTATTACATGTGGGGTTTTTAGGTCCGATAATTAACACCTCTGTTTTTTCAGAAATTAGCAGTAGGAAATTACTCGTCATCCAGTTTTTTATATCGACTATGCATTCCGTTAGTTTCTCAATTTGGTGTGTTTCACCGGGCCGTGAAGAAATATAGAGCTGAGTATCATCAGCATAACAGTGAAAGCTAACACCATGTCTCCTGATAATATCTCCCAAGGGTAACATGTAAAGCGTGAAAAGTAACGGCCCTAGTACTGAGCCTTGAGGTACTCCATACTGCACTTGTGATCGATATGATACCTCGTCATTCACTACTACGAACTGATGGCGGTCAGATAAGTACGATTTGAACCATGCTAAGGCACTTCCACTAATGCCAACAAAGTTTTCTAGTCTATTCAAAAGAATGTTGTGATCGATAGTGTCGAACGCAGCGCTAAGATCCAGTAGAACTAATAGAGAGATACAACCACGATCAGATGATAGGAGCAGATCATTAGTAACTCTAATGAGAGCAGTCTCAGTACTATGATACGGTCTAAATCCTGACTGGAAATCCTCACAGATATCATTTTTCTCTAAGAAGGAATATAATTGTGAGGATACTACCTTTTCTAGTATCTTTGACAGAAAAGGAAGATTTGACATCGGTCTGTAATTAACTAGATCTTTGGGGTCAAGTTGTGGTTTTTTAATGAGAGGCTTAATAACAGCCAATTTGAAGGTTTTGGGGACATATCCTAATGACAATGATGAATTAATAATAGCCAAAAGAGGATCTATGACTTCTGGAAGCAGCTCTTTTATTAGTTTAGATGGAATAGGGTCTAACATACATGTTGTTGGTTTAGATGATTTAACAAGTTTATACAATTCTTCCTCTCCTATAGTAGAGAATGAGTGGAATTGTTCCTCAGGGGATCTATAGTGCACTATTTGATGCGATACTGTAGCTGACGGCTGCATGGTTACAATTTTATCTCTGATAGTATCGATCTTGGAAGTAAAGTAGTTCATAAAATCATTACTGCTGTGCTCTTGGGAAATGCCAACACCTGTTGATGCTTTATTTTTCGTTAATTTAGTGACTGTATTGAATAAATACCGGGGGTTATGTTTGTTTTCTTCTAGAAGAGACGAAAAGTAATCAGATCTAGCAGTTTTTAATGCTTTTCTGTAGGATAGGATACTTTCCCGCCAAGCTAAACGAAATACCTCTAGTTTTGTTTTCCTCCAGCTGCACTCCATTTTCCGGGCTGCTCTCTTTAGAGTGCGAGTGTGCTCATTATACCACGGTGTTGGACTCTTTTCCTTAATCTTCCTTAAGCGTAAAGGAGCAACTGTATCTAAAGTGCTAGAAAAGAGAGAGTCCATAGTCTCTGTTACATCATCAAGCTGTTCTGAGCTGTTGGATATGCTGAGGAATTGAGATAAATCAGGAAGATTACTTACAAAGCAATCTTTTGTGCTAGAAGTGATGGTTCTACCATACTTGTAACAAGGAATAGAATTTACAGTTTTAGCTATATGGAGTTTACACAAGACTAGATAATGATCTGATATATCATCGCTTTGCTGCAGAATTTCAACACCACTAACATCAATTCCATGTGACAGTATTAAATCTAGAGTATGATTTCGACAATGAGTAGGTCCTGAAATGTGTTGTCTAACCCCAATAGAGTTCAGAATGTCTATGAATGCTGATCCTAATGCATCTTTTTCATTATCGACATGGATATTAAAATCGCCAACAATTAAGACTTTATCTGCAGCCAGTACTAACGCAGATAGAAAATCAGCAAATTCTTTAATAAAGTCTGTATGGTGCCCTGGTGGCCTGTATACATTAGCCAATACAAACATCACAGGGGATTTATCACTAACACGTGTTTCTCTAGATAATGTTATACGCAGCACCATAACTTCAAATGAGTTATACTTAAAGCCTGCCCTCTGAGAAATACTGAGAATATTGCTATAAATTGTAGCAACACCTCCCCCTTTGCCTTTTAGACGTGGCTCATTTTTATAGCTGTAATCTTGGGGGGTGGACTCATTTAAAGTAATGTATTCATCTGGTTTTAGCCATGTTTCTGTCAAACAGAGCAAATCTAGGTTATGATCATTAATCAAATCATTTACAAAAAGTGATTTTGTAGAAAGGGACCTGATATTCAGTAAGCCAAGTTTTATAAATTGTTTCTGTGTGTTGTAAACATTTTTTATTTGTTGAACATCAATTAAATGGTTACTCATAAATTGGTTTGTACGTTTTCTGTATTTTCTACTTCGGGGAACAGACACAGTCTCTATAGTGTGATATCTAGGTGAAGGAGTCTCTATGTGCTGAGAATTAACTGACTTCTGTGACGTGAGGCGGCTAGCAGACGGTCGGTTTAGCCAGTCTGTCTGCTTCCTGACCTGGGCTCCAATTAGTCAAGTATGAACTCTAAGACTATGTGCCAAATTTCTAGAGAGAAGGGCGGCACCACCCGAGGAGGGATGAACACCATCTCTTTTCAACAGGTCAGGTCTGCCCCAAAAACTCGTCCAATTGTCTACAAAACCTATGCTATTCTGCGGGCACCACTTAGACATCCAGCCATTGAGTGATGACAGTCTGCTATGAATCTCATCACCCCGGTAAGCAGGGAGGGGGCCAGAGCATATTACAGTGTCTGACATCGTACTTACAAGTTCACACACCTCTTTAACATTATTTTTAGTGATCTCCGACTGGCGAAGTCGAACATCATTAGCGCCGGCGTGGATAACAATCTTACTGAATTTACGTTTAGCATTAGCCAGCACTTTTAAATTTGCCAAGATGTCAGGCGCTCTGGCTCCAGGTAAACAATGGACTATGGTGGCTGGTGTCTCTATTTTCAGGTTCCGTACAATAGAATCGCCAATAACTAGAGCACTTTCACCAGGTTTCTCAGTGGGTGCGTCACTGAGTGGGGAGAACCTGTTTGATGATCTGATCGGAACGGAAGAGCGGTGTTTTGACCCGCGACTAGGCCGCCTCACTGTCACCCAGTTGCCCTGCTGCGGGGGCGCTAACGTTACCGGAACCGAACAATGTACAGGAGTCCCTGAGCTAATCACATCCAAAGCAGTATCTACAGCCCTCACATTCTTACTGTCCTCAACTAAAGTTTGGATGCGTGTCTCTAGTTCTAAAACCTTCTCTGTCAGCCTAACTATTTCCCTACATTTATCACATGTGAATCCCTCATCGCTGACAGAGAGAGATAAACTATACATGTGGCAAACTGTGCAAATAACAATAGCAGGAGAAGAAGCCATTACTCACCGTGATTGATGAATGATACCAACTTAACTTACCACTTACCACCTACCACTTACCACTGTTGTTTGATGAACTCGTGAAAAACGGAGCGAGAGAGAAATGAAAACGGAGCGATTAAAAAGAAAACAATAATAGGCGCGAATGGAACCGCGAGTGACAAGCTAACCGGCTACTGAATGCTAACGCGCTGCAGTCGCGGTTTTAAAAGCGAGCGATCAGATTAGTTTGATAGATAATACCAGAAATATGGTGGGAATTAAGTTATATATTATTACTTTAAACAACAGACAGTGAAAGTAAGGTAAATATTCAATAAAAAGCGGAGCTACAATTGCAAACCTCTCAGCAGTACAGCAGTACAGCAGTACAACAGACAGGAACAGACTGAAGCAATCGATCAGCAAAACAGGAGCAGACTGAAGCAATCGCAAGATTGAAGCAATTTCACAATATTCTCACATACATACACACATGAGTGATCAACTGTTTGATGGCAAATAAAAGAGCTTCAACACCACCGTCGTCTGTATGCACGTACAAAAAAATGAACTGCACTTGAAGCTTTAATAACATTAAAAATGAAACATCCAAAACTGTATATGGCATTATTACAAAGATGAACTATATGTTTATACGTGAAATTCTGGCTAGGACGTTGGATGGTGTCACGTGGGGACATAATGACGCATGCCATTAATCGATCTATGGACTATAACATGTAAGACGGGAACATGACATGATTATTCTAAAAGCAACTCATGTAAGCACCTTAATCATAATATTGTCTTATTCCGAATAAGGCAAATAATTAGATTACTGATGTCCATGTCAGTTACAGGTTACAGCTGATGTTACAGTCACTGTGAATTAAACGTTACCTTGCTTGTGTTTGTTCTCCAGCTGTTCAGCCAGATCGTTCTGGTTCGTTTTCCTCAGGATCTCGACCGTTATCTTCACAGCTACTTCTGGTCCAAAACATGCCACCATCTTATCCACTGTTTTTAACCGATCTGCATTCTCCATTTCAGATGTTGATATACACTTATGTTACTTTAAGTACCACTGAAATTTCTTCAGTTCAGCTTCTACCAGTTCCTCCAGTGAGCTCAGAAGCAGCTCTTCAACAGATGCCATTGTCCTTCACCGATTCACAGCTGCAGGACAAGGAGAAGAAGAAGAAAATGATCTGAAAGTGAGTTGTGTGTAAATCTGCAAAAATTAAAAGATTAAATAAATGCTTTGAGTTTGGAGTACACAATGTACTGTGCCATCTGATCTAGTCTAAAATGAATGGCTGCAAGACACTTTTAAATCTGTATATGGCAGTATTTTATAAAGAACTATTTCAGAAATTTAATGAAACCAGTTTTTTAAAGAGACTCAAGAAATGGGAGTAAAACCCTGAGGAAAATCTTTATCTGTTTGTCTTTAAAAGACCTACACACAGTGTATCTATCATACCACTGAGTAAAATGATTGAGAAAACAGAGGTGACAAACACAGAAAAATACAGATAAACAGAGGCAGACAGACAGCCCTGAAATAAACCGTTAAGAGAAGAACAGACAGACTGCAAAGGTTCCTCTGAACTCTGAGCAGCATTATCAGCAGATGTGTTCAGCAGCACCTGGTCACGAGAACTAGAGACATGAAGACATTCACACATAGTTCACTCTCAGTAGGAAGACCAGAGACTGGCAGAATCTAATCAGTGAACTGATGCCAGCATGTTCATATGCCCAATACAATACAATACTTCATCTTAGTTCTTCATATGCCAGAGATGGAAACTCGAGTCTGCGACTTGGACTCGAGTCGCACTTAAGTCGCATAAATAAAGACTTGGGACTTGACTTGGACTCGTGAACAGCTGACTCGAGACTTGACTTGGACTGGTGACTCGTGAGACTCATATAAAACGCAAGTCATTTGGTATAGGAGTTTATATGAATGTATCTCTGAGGGAAACTGGCTGTCTTAAAAATAGTTTAAATGGTATTTTCTTTTCATCTTGCCTCCGTATAATGCATTTTAGTGTTCATAACCGCAGCACTGCTTTGTTTACAGCGGAAACCAAGAAAACGATGTTTAATTGATGTTCAAGCGCCACCCGCTGGCAGAGAGTGAATCTGCATTAATTCAGCCCGTCTTCTCTGTCTGCTGAACTTGTTTCGTACAGAGATGTTTTATGTAGAATAGTTTCACAAAACTAAAGTCAGACCATTTTGTTTTTGCTTCAAATTTCGAAATTATACAATCCAATTTAGATGAAAAACTGCTCATGCTGGATGTATGGATTGAGTTGTGTTTAAAACTCAGTGGTTGCCTCTAATTTTAAATTGAAAAAGAGCAAAGACAAAGCCTTAGTTTGTTTATATGAGATTTATTTAATTTGTGTAATTCATTTGATTAATTGGGGTTTGTTTTAAAATTTAGTTTTGTTGTTTAACATATTTCAATTTTACAAAGAAATGTGCAGCATTTTATCTGACAATTAATAAATGGACACCTTTTAATTTTTTGTCTTAAATTTTGTTAAAGTTTTTTTTGTTGAGAAAATCATATCGTGAAATCAGTATTTCAAAACTGATTTAGCCTCAATAACTAGCTGAAAGAACTGCTGCTAATAAATAGAACAAAGACTTGAGACGTGACTTGGACTCCACCTCAGAGACTTGAGACTTGACTTGGACTCCGCTTTAAAGACTTGAGACTTGACTTAGACTTGACCTCAGAGACTTGAGACTTGACTTGGACTTGGACCTCAGAGACTTGTGAACATGTCTGTCATATGCTGTTATATCAGGATGTGGAATCAGCAGATCTGTAATTTCACAGTCCTTTTTGAGTAGTTCTAATAGCTTATCTACAGTACATTCAGAAAGTATTCAGCTCTTTATTTATTTAAACATTTTGTTGCGTTGCCCAGTGTGCACTGAGAAATATAATGTGCTATTATTTGAGCAACAGAACACACATAATAATATTCATAATTTTACACAGCATAATAATATTCTTCCTCCTGCACTAAAGTGGAAATGAACACATCTGGATGCAGGACTTTGAGCTGTGGTCAAACAGTAAATGCAGTAAATGGTCATTGCACACTGAGTCCGAAATTTTCACATGCGCTTTTCCGTTTTTTGTATTCGTCATCCTTTCCTATCAAAATGCATGCTACGGATGCGAAAACGCAGAAAATCGAACCTGATCCAAATTTTTTTATGACGCCCGAAAGTTTGGGAGGCAGAGTGTAAATGTGATTGACACAACGTTAGGTTGTATTTATTTTTTAACGGACTCAGTGTGCAATAACCTTCACAGTTCAAGCAAATAGTCAATGCAGTAAATTATATTAAATGGCAAGACAGACCGTTGTTTCATAAGTGTGATGTTATGCCTGATAACATGCAACATCCACACCTTCCCTGTCTTTATTGAGGTCTTCTTGACTGCCAGAAGAGATGCATTTCAGAAAGAATCTCTTTATTTCTGTAACAGCTCTTCTTTTAAATCTTATAGTTTTCTCTTCATGTCCAAAGAGTTTTTATGGTACCGATGACACTTTTAGATGCATATCAGGATGTTTCACATGTAGGTGCATTCTCACACCCTTCTTGTGTTACTTACGAACTTCTCTACAGAGTGCCATTGTAACCGTATTGATTTTGTGCCTTAAATGAAGAATGTAACAAAATACAGTTACATTTTAATGCTTTTCACATACAGAAAGCCATTGTCATTCTGAGTCATCACTTCAATCCATTCTGTGTATATAAGAGTGCATGTTTTCATTCTGTGAACAAACAGAAATCATCTTAGATTTAAAAACATACAATGTCAAAAAAGGCATTTTTCCCCTCAGAATCTGCATACTGTGAGATGGTATTTTAACAATGGTAGGGGTTGAATACTATGCATATGTCCTCCAAAAATGCATTTTAAAGGACAAAATCCATTTGGACATACTGTATGTAATGCAATCTACTGTCAGAAAGATTGTATTTAATTGAGTTAAATTCACATAATTGCAACCGCAAAGTCACATTTACCAGTGAGAAACTTGTGTTTTAATTCAAAGATGTTGAATTAAACATACACACAATCAGCGTTTCCACACGTTTATACTGGCCCCGATAATCAAAACTTATACTTAGCGCTTGCTCCATTTCTGCAAATCAGTTTTTGTGAATGAATGACTTGATCTACATATGGCCTTCATCAACAGCCGCGTGCTCCACCTGCTGGTGAGCGGCTGACATCAGCTGGAGATCATGCATCAGTGCTCTACTGCTATTCCTGCGGGTCCCGGATGTGTACCGCTGAATTTTCTGCCGAATTTTAACCACTGAGTTTGTGGCAGCGAATTTGGAAAGTGAAATAAAATGACTGAAATTCGCCTGTCAAATATTATAAATCGTATTTTTAAACAGACTGAATATTTTGGAAGTGAATTCTGGAAGGTGAATATGAATTATTGAATTTTTAATTATGAAAATGTGTGTGAAATATTTTGAATTGAAATATTCACAGCTTAAATAAACAACTGTTAAATTTCAGGACCTAAAAATGCAAGCCCTGGAAATACAAGGCATTAAAATGCAAGCGCTGTTAATTGCAATGCATCTTTTTTTTCAATTTGTGGGATTTGGCATGCTTTATTTTTCAAAAACTGTTTTCCCTTGGTCATTATTCTGCTTCCATAGTAGTGGCATTAAATCAATGTTACAATGTGATGTTGGTTCCACATCATGCATGCACTCTCAAAAAAAAAAAAAAAAAAAAAACAACAATTACAACTGACTTAAACAATTAACACTAGGAAAGTTCCTCCAATATTGTCAAATTTATGGTCAAAAGAGAACACATTGTGACTCTTAGGAGTAAAATCATGAGTGAACGCAAAAGAGGGTTGATTCCTTTTCCAGTTCAGAGACTCCAGACTGAGACTCCCTCTGAGACCTTTGAACTCTTCCTCAAAATCCTTTACCACAGAGATTGCCTTTACATATTGAAAATGCATAAGGGCATCCCAAAATGTTGCTAAGAGGATTTGTAACCAAACACCATTCCATTGCACGACTCCACATCATGTCTGTAACCCACACATTAGACTATCATTTTTTTAGCGTATGGGAGAGTATGGTAGTTGACATACCCTAGCATTCAGAGTCATACCTGTGTCAAGTGTCAACCCTCCCATTTTTCCCCGTAATTCTCCCGTATTTTACCATTCTATCCGGCTATCATCCCGTTTAAATATTTTCCTGTATTTCTCCTGTATTTTAATCTTTCTAAAAAAAAAAATCCCACTGGGCATATTTGATTATCATACACGAAACTGCAGGGTGCACTTGTACAGAAAGTTCAAAACATAATTTATGACATATCCCTAATATGGACAAAGGTATCCAGCTATTGCTGTAGCAAAGCTTAATAAAAAATGTTAAGGCAATGCATTTGTGTGTTTTTCAAGTTATTTCTAGGTAATAAATTAAGTATTTGGATACTTATATGGTCTCCCGTATTTAGGTACCCAAATGTTGTTGACAACTTAGCGGGGTGTGTGTGTCACGATGAGAGCTGCTGTTATGATAATGGCGACTTCTCTGATTGGATCCCGCTTCAGGATTGTGGTTAGCATAGTTTTTATCTGTGTTTTGGTCATAAAAATGTTTTATTATTATTATTATTATTTTAAAAACATAGAAATAATAATGGCAGATTTTACAAGATCATATAAATTATTAATAATTTTCTCTGTGAAGTGTGCGCAATCGCAGTTTGTTGCATCAATTACCGCGCGTCTTTTTGATTAGCTGTCAAATTGAAGGGTAAAATTGAAAAGAAGCAGGCATATTCAATCCTCCCTGGATGCTTTTTTAACAGAAAAATTAAATATCAGTCAGAATCAGGATAATGGGAGCAGCAATGAAGAAAAGGAGGACTATAGCAGTGCTTTCAGCGAAACATCATCTGGGCCTACAGTTTCTAATATAAATCCTACAGAGAACGTTTCATCAACCAGCATTAGCTGCAACCCAGCGGAGGACATCAGCAAAACTAAAAATGAAGATCCGAGGCAACCTCGGCTATTAAACTTTTCAATCCGAAATGGGAGACGATTTTCATCACAACTTTACAAAATTTATGAATGGATTTAATATTCAATTTCAGACAATGCTGTGTTTTGCTTTGCCTGTCGGCATTTTGGCGGTTTGTCACTTGGGCCAGGAGAAAGAAGTGGAGCTCGGCCATTCATAGAGAGAGGTTTTACGTGCTGGAAAACATGCATTCACAGTTAAAGGAACACACCGAGCGGCCTTGACACCGAGATGCAGTGAAGGCATGGGCAGATTACAAGGATATATGTGCAGGTAAAAAACCATCGATAGCAACAGCTATTACAAGCAACAGAACTGCCGAAGTCAATGAAAATCGAGCTCAAGTGAAAACTTTGCTATGCGCAACAGGTTACCTGAGACGTCAAGGTCTGCCCTTCCGTGGACATGATGAAGGGAAAGAGTCAATCATACGAGGAAATTTTTGTGAACTAACTGATGTTTTTGGAGAAACAGACAGTGCACTGAGAGCAAGAATGGAACGAACATATGGACATCATACATCGAAGGAGAGTCAGAACGATCTCATCACAGTGTTTGGGAACTAAATTGTTAAGACAATTGTCGACGAAGTCAAAGAGGCCACGTTTTTTGCACTGTTAGTGGATGACCTTTTTACCAAAAGGTCCAAAGACCTTTTTAAAAAGGAGCAGCTTGCAGTTTTTTTTGCGGTACATACACTCTGGTGTAATTAAAGAGCGTGCTCTAGGAGCTTTTTATATGCAAGACCTCTCTGCTGCTTCACTTTCTACATGGAGTTCAGGCTAAAATTAAAGAGAAAGCTTATACTCACTGCTATGCTCACAGATTGAATTTAGTTCTTGTGAACACCATTAGGAATATTCCCGAACTGTCAGACTTTTTTGATGTGCTGCAAACTTTATACACTTTCATCGCAAATAGCAACACACGGCACATAATATTTGTGGAAGCGCAAAAGCACCTGGGACAAAAAGTGCTACAGCTGGAACAGACAAGCGCAACTCGGTGGCTATACTGGTTGAGAGCGGTACAAAAAATAGTATTGCGCTATGGAGGCAGTTATGGCTGTTTTGGATGCAACTGCTACAGACACAGGGATGGGTCAGTCAAGGCTGCTGGACTTAAGGCAAAATTGGAGTCATACGCTTTTATTGTCAATCTTCACATTGTTGAAAAGGTACTGGCTATCACATTTGGTCTATCTGAACAGCTTCAGGAGTCTTGCCTTGTTGTCCTTAAAGCAATGGCTGTGATCAGAAGCACCAAAGAGGACCTTTTTACCATCAGATCCGACACTGATTGTCGGATCCTTTGTTGGAAAAAGCAAAAAGCTTTGCTGTCACACTAGGTATTTCCCCTGAGTATGCAGCCACAGTATCCAAGTCCCGGCCTGCAAGACCAGTCAAGTCAAGTCAAGTCACCTTTATTTATATAGCGCTTTTTACAATACAGATTGTGTCAAAGCACTTAACAGTATCAAATTGGAGGATAGAGTGTCAGTAATGTATAATAATAAGATTAAACATTCAATTTTCAGTTAAAGGCATTTCATTATTGAATTCAGAGATGTCATTGTCTAGCTCAGTTTAGTTTAATTAGTATCTGTGAAATCAAATTGACAATAATCGCTAGAAATTAAGTGTCCCCAACTGAGCAAGCCAGAGGCGACAGCGACAAGGAACCAAAACTCCCTCTGTGACAGAATGGAGAAAAAAACATTGGGAGAAACCAGGCTCAGTCGGGGGGCCAGTTCTCCTCTGGCCAGGATATTATTGTTTATTTATTGTTTTAATTAAAACTTTAAATGTATAAATGTATTATATTTCTATTTTTATATTGTTGCAATTTCTAACAATAATAGTATTATGTAGTTCGGTATTTTATTATATTTTTAGGTATATGTTTTATTTTAAGTTTATTGTATTTTAAGTTATTTTAAGCAAGACTACAGAAAGCATCATCACTTTTGAGTGGGTATCTCACCGCTTCGACCACTGGATCGAGAGAGACCATGGGAGCAGGCAATGTGAAAAGGGCGTACTTCTCTGTCATTGATTGTTTTGTAGCAGAATTCTGTCGCCGCTTCAGCGACAACGATGCCCTTTTACCGTCTCTCGAGGCCTTTGACAAAAACTTGCCTTTGTTCATGGATTCAGTGAAAATTGCTGTATTTGTGGACTACTACTCTGCACATGTTGACGAAGTCATCCTTGAGTCCCAGGTCAGCTCTGCAAGGATTTTTTTTAAAGTGTAATGAAAAACCAACAAATTACAACAATATTTTGTCAGATTTCATTCATTTGCAGTCTTTGCCTGTGGCCTTCAGTGAATTAATGAAACTAGTCCAAATCGTTCTCACCCTACTGATCACAACAGCTTCCAACGAATGTTTTTTTTCTGTCCTTAAACAAGTAAAAACGTATCTGAGGACAACAATGGGCAATGAGAGATTGAGCCACTTAATGCTCATGTCTGTGGAGAAAGAGTTGGTGAAATGTTTTGATTTGGATGAGCTTGTCACCGACTTCGCACTGCTCTGACCTCGCCACTACCCACTTATGCAATAACTGCCCAGACACGGTAAGACATGTGTTTTTATATCTAATGCTGTTCTCTATGAATTGTATTTAAGAGTGCATCGTGTACTATGTTTAGGTACAATGTATGTGGGTTTATAGTTCAGGAATGTTGTTGTTGTATGTATGGCCACAATTATGCCATACCCTAGGTTTTCGTGAAAAGCCGCCACTGCTCAACACTGATTACTGTCAGACTTTCAAAGTCCCTTATCAACTGAATTAAGATTATAACATTTTAATTTTAAAGGAGACATTGGATGTAAATATCTTCATTTGCATATAAATGTTTCTTAGCAGTTTGTGGACACAACCACCCTACAATGATAGAAATCCACTCCTTTTTTTTAATCCCCCAAAAACTTAAACAGTCTTAATTATCAAGGCATTTTGATTCTGGAGTGAATAACCAGCGCTCTCTTCCACCTTCAACACCACGACTGAGGTGAGACCCTTGAGCAAGGCACCAAACCCCCAACTGCCCCTGAAGCTGGCTGCCCAGTGCTCCGGGTGTGTGTGTGTCAAGTCAAGTCAAGTCAAGTCAAGTCAAGTCACCTTTATTTATATAGCGCTTTTTACAATACAAATTGTGTCAAAGCACTTAACAGTATCAAATTGGAGGATAGAGTGTCAGTAATGTATAATAATAATATTAAAATTTTCAGTTAAAGGCATTTCATTATTGAATTCAGAGATGTCATTGTCTAGCTCAGTTTAGTTTAATTAGTATCTGTGAAATCAAATTGACGATAATCGCTAGAAATTAAGTGTGTGTGTGTGTGTGTGTGTGTGTGTGTGTGTTCACTACTGTGTGTGTGCACTTGAATGGGTTAAATGCAGAGCACAAATTCCGAGTATGGGTCACCATACTTGGCCACACGTCACTTCACAGGCATGTGCTTTTACATCCATAATATTATAAATTGACAGTTTATTGCTGGTCTGTGGTTTTACAGTGCTGTAATTTGTAAAGATTTCATATTATTTTGTGGTGAGTTTAAAGGGGGCACTACTATCACACAGCTTCAGTGTGACATCAATAAGAAAAAGTAAAATTTCATATATATTGTTAATAATAGTTGTTCATATTAAAATATGTATGAACTTAATACATGACCTAGACTATTTATTTAGCAAAATCATGTGATTTTAATAAATATTACATGAAATTTATTAAAAGTTGTTGCTGCTCCCATTAAGCTCAGTGTCTCTCTTTAAGCTCTTCCACACTGAACGTCTGTAAATGCTTCATAAACAGACTTTAAATATTAACTGAAGGTTATCACTCTAAGTTAAGTTAATTGATTTTCTGTGGATTCTGTGACTCAGATCTGCAGACTGACTCTGATCTTTGGTGACTAGCATCAGCTTCTCCAGACTGTAAATCTGTGGAAAATCAGTGTATTCCAGCCTTGAGAGAATATAGATAAATTGAAATCCATTTAATAAGAGGCTTCATAATGAGGCTAGTTTCTGTGTTCATCCCCATGAATTAAATGTTTTATTGGTTTGTTTTATTTGATTTTTGAATGTGTTATTTAGCTGAAAGTGGACTAGTCTAGATGTAGATGTGTGTAGATGACACTTCACTATGAATATATAACTGATCGACTTCAATGCCTTGTTGCTTGATTTTAGTGTTCTGTTTTTTTTTTTGTGATTGACTTTATACCTTCAAAAAATATATATTTTACAATTATTCTTTAAAAAAATTCCTTAAAATAAACAGGATATTTTAATAAAACCTGATGTGAGCTTAATGGGAAAGGGGTGTGCTTAAAGAACAGAACTGAACTCATTAAGCTCAGCCGGACTTTTTGAATTTAATTATGTATATCTTAATTTAAATGCTTTTTTCATTTAAAATAAAATTAAATATTTTTGTGTGAGAGATTAATATTTTATTCTAACATAACTTTTTGTAGTGAAACCAATATTTTGAGCACTAAAAATGTCTCAATGTAGATTTTGGTGAGCTTAATAGGTGCGTTTACCCTAATAATAGCTATGATACTGTTTTTGAAATCAAATCTTTGCATAGCTATGACAGGAAACACTGGATCTAACAATGCCTTAGAAAAAAATGAGTTAATCTTAAAAAAAATGAAGCACAAACCCATATAGGAAAGAGTTATCGGATAAGCATGTTATAGACTTCTGAAACATTGGTGTTACATATTTTAGAGCAGTCACTGCAATTTATGAAAGACATCAATTAAATCTGTGGGAGTCTGTTTGAAAAAAAAAAACAGATGTAACCCCTTTTGTAATCCTTAACATTTTCATAAGTAACTGTAATTTAATTACACATTCTTTCTCAGTAACTGTAACTGATTACAATTACTTTTATTTTGTAATTAAATTACATAATTCCGTTACCTGTAACTAGTTACTTCCCAACACTGGTGACTAACAAGATAACATGTTGATTTATGTAAGGGAGGAGAAACCCCAAGCTACACCCCGAGCTAAAACTATGTCTAGTGGTTCAAGACACCATCAAACTTGTACAATATAAACAATGTTAATGTACAAAACTTCTTATTTAGATAAAGTTCAGGGGCCTTGTGTATAAAACTTTCCATAGATTTCATCCTAAAAGTGTACGTACGCACAAAAGTTTTCTGATTTATAAAACAATGCATACAGCAGAACATGCGCAAAAATCCTTTTATAAATCCCTGTCAGCGGAAGATGTGCGTACATGTGTCTCCTCCCCAAAATCACCATATATGGAGCTTACAACGCCTAGTTTTAACATGCATTACCTCATCTGCATATCATTTCCATGCATATTCCCATCCACGTGACACCATGTTTAACACCGTCATAGGTACAAGACATTAACCTGTTAACATGCACCAGGACGCCGGCGCACTGAGAGCTCTTTGTTTGCACATGTCATTGTTTTCAAACAGATAAAGTAAAACAGGACAAAATGAATCTTGACAAACTATATATCATTTTGAAGGTCTAAGCCTCAAGCATCGACGACAGATCGCTGTTTTTCGATAGAAAGCTTATACGGAATGTATTTGCTAAATTTGTGTAAGCAGTACACATCAAAACATGTATAAAAAACGCAGTACATACCATATTCATCCTGATAACGACTCTCAAACGTATCCACTGCTGTAAATCCTGGTTTAGTTTGAAAGATAAGGGTCCACTGAACAACATTCCATCGAGCACTTTTAGTCCAAAGAAACAACAACGTTGTAATTTGGATCGTTATTCCTTTGTTTACGTCTCATCTCTTCAGGGAGAGTTATTGTTTGTGTCCGTTATGGAACAAATAACGCTCAAAAACAGCGTCTTGGTGGTAAAAAAACAGCATGATTTTGTAGCAGACAATGTCCCAAACAGAATGAAATCATCCAAAAAAAAAAAAGTCAAAGATACACGGAAGATTGTTTATTTGAATTCTGGCGCTCCCTCGCGACGGCGCTTGACGCACGCTGTGACGCACCTGTCATCTGATGGAGGCGTAACTTAGCGATATTTTTAGCACAAATAACTTTCTTTTTTTTCTTCTTCAACAGTTTTCATATATGTTTGCGTGTTTTGTGGGTAATGTGCCTGTATCTGTGTGATTAACATCCGTATGGCTGATAATCAGCATGTAATTACTGACTGTTCACAGATATCAGTGTGAATGCAGTCTATATAAAAGGCCATTATAATGTGATTATTGACCATATTGGGCGGCCATCTTTATGATTAGCATCTGTATGAATGATCGTCAGCAAGTGATTACTAATGTAGGAGCAGGAGCATCTATCTGTATGTCAGGAAATCAGTATGTACTTAAGTTATTTTTTTTATTATTATTATTGTTTTTTTTCATCACTCAAAAATTATAATTGTATTTTTCTAGTTCTAATTTATTTTCTCAAATAAATCACTGATACGATGTCTAAGATTCTGTATACTGTTTTATAATTGAAAAACTGCAGTGGCATGTATAAAGACTAAATAGTTTGTAGTAGAACCCTTCAATAATTTGGTAAATATTTTTCCTCAAACAGAGGGGGGGGGGGGACTAGAAAAATGGCTGCATAAATGTCATTTTTCATGGTATCTTCTTCAGATTTGAAATATAAACTCATGAGACATGTGACTTTCAACCCATTACTTTTCTGGATTGCTTCAGGGCTGATTTCATGTATTTTTATATGAAATAAAAAAAAAAATCAGTGTGGTACAATTTTTATCAAGGCACTTCATTGTGTGTGTGGCACACTGAAGTCAGGAGCTGTTACCATTTTAAGTTAGTTAGTCATTTTCAGCTGTGATTCCCAATATGGGGGGTGCTGGTTAACAGGTTAAATATGACTAAAAATGCTATTTGTACGGTACATTACATTGCTAAAAAATCATTCACTGTCCTTGTCTTGTTTTCGAATAAATATATCAAAATAAAATTGTATAAAAACAAAATATAAAATATTTCTCAGAGAATCGTTTTAGAATAGAGTGGATCTCTTTCTTTTCCACTGGCCAAATAAGTATATAATTGTTTTAAACAAATCAGATGTTTTGGAATATTTAAATAGGCTATAGTAGATTCAGAAATAGGCTACGGTGTGTGTAAATAAGTGTACATAATTTTCTGACGCGGCGTCACTGACAAAATATTATAACAAAGAAAAGTGCAAATCTTACCATTTGCTTCAGATTCTATCCTTCAATCAAAATGCTATTTTCATAATGTTCTGAAGTTCGCAGAAGAAGTCTGCCTTCACGCGAAATAAACACCTCCGTGCAGCCTGGTTGTGCAGTAGGCTAATATAACTGGACTGGACCACTGAATCCAGCAGTGTCTGTCACAATATCGAAGTAAGTGCGCATATCATTGATGATTTTGCTAAAAATATTTTCTCTTAACATGAGCTCTGCAGTTTAAAGAAACATCACTGTGCTGTCATTTCGACACACTCCTTGCTGTCATGAAAACTGCATGCAACAAGAAAAGTGATAAAAAAAAAAATGCATTCACTACAAATACCTCTAATATCTAAATTCATATGTTTTGCTTAACTTTTGAATAATGACTTTATGTAATGCCAATGCTTAACTCCATTAATCAGCAGAATGTTTAATCTAAATGTGTATACTGAATGGGAAAGAGTGTCTGAAATCATTAATTCGCTATTATGCCAGTAAAAGAGTGTGTACGCACAGTTTAGAGTTCCTGTACGGTGTGCACATGTTTACGCCAAGTTTATTTTTTATAAATCCCAATATGTGCGTGGGAAATTGCAACGTTTATACATGAGGCCCCAGATGTTATGCTCTTAATAGGGCCTTTCACACCACGGGAACCTTTTCATAGTACCTGAACTAACTGTGGAACTACCCACTCTTTGGCGTGTTCCCAAATTTGATGACTTGTGACTCGACTCGACATAATTAAAGAAGACTTGAGACTCGACTTAGACTTTGACAGCAATGACTTGAGACTTGACTTGGACTTGAGGCCTGTGACTCGGAAAGACTTGATCAGATCAGCGTTATCACTTTAGACAGCTGCAGTGCTCGCGCTTGACTGGCAATAACCAGAGACTGCGTTCAGGGAGCGCTTGATATACAGTATACACTCAAAAAAAAACTATGTAATCTAAAAGAATGGAAAATTGTTATGCAATTGAATTACATAAAATGCAAATTTAGACCGAATCATTTTTTTGAGTGTATGCTAGTATAAATTAACGGAGTAATAGCATAACTTATGACAAAAGAACCGATATGAGAAAAAAAAAATTAAAAAAAATGACATGATTGGTCTAGTAGCTCGTGAAAAGCGCCGCCCAGCAGACACACGGATCGGGCATGAGGAGGAAGAGGAGCGGCCGCGATCACTGGAGCTCGCCTCATCTTCACCGTGACCGCTGCTGTTAAATGATAAACATATTCCTCACTTCTTCTGTTTGTCCCACACCGAGGTGCACCATGATTGACGGACCCGCGTCCCACCACGACCCTCGCAGCTCCACCGACTCCATGTGCTTTGATTTTCATTTTTATTGGTAAACACCTCTTTTTTTTGTCAGATCTCAACTGTTTTTGTTCAATCAGTTGCATTTTTTAATTGCATGTGCATTTTATTTTATTAAAATCTCCATTAAGTTTAAAGTTAATCCATAATCAACATTTAAATCTGAGTTTAAAGTTATGGTGCAAATATTACTTAAATCCAGGATCAAAATGATGGGTTAAAATGTAGACCTGCTTATTTTTAAAGGTTTAAAGTTTTGTGCAAAATAATTATTAGATAAACCTTGATTTAAGCTAGATTTAAAATTAATCATTGCAACAACAAAAATTAGCTAAAAAAAAAAAGCGGCAGATGGCCTAATGATCATTTAAAATATAATTTGAAGTGTTTCTTTCACAAAATGATTTGTGAATATAACTATAAAATATAGCCTACTCAATTTTTCTCCCTCTTCACCAGGCACTCATTTCTCTTTTATTTCTTTTGGGATAAATAATTGAATTCACGTGTTGTAAATCAGTCTGTATAGCACATAGATCCTAAATTTAGCGATCAACTATGAATATTATAAACTTAACATTTAACGTACAACATTTTGTCTTTGTTACTCTTAGTTATAAAGAATTTTAGCATTTTAGAAAGACTGTCTGAGTTTGTCTGCATCCAACTTGCAGGTTTCAAATCAAATCAAATCAAATCAAATCACTTTTATTGTCACATCACCACAGCACACGTGCCTTGGTGAGTGAAATTCTTGAGAGCGTGCTCCAGACAGTGCAGAAACAATTTACATGTAAACATTACTATACATACTATACATACTTACAGACATATACAGATGACAATGTGTAATATACACATACATATATGCAGTACACACGGTGTACTATTAGACATACATACCATTAGACATACAGTTATCGATACACACATTCTACATTATGTACACATATACACACAATAATATGCAAAGATGCAGCAGATTATGTATAAACTGGATACGGAAGTGTCATGGATGTGCTTTGGATGGTATCCAGTGGTAGCAAAAAGATTGTTGTATTTGTGCAGTAGTGTACTGGTAGTCCAGTTGAACTGTGTGGAATTAAAGTGCAGTGCGTGGTATACTGTAAGGAGGGAGTGTGCTGTGGGGTGTATTAGTTCTGACTGTTCAATAGCCTGATAGCCTGAGGAAAGAAGCTATCCCTCAGTCGGCTAGTGCGGGATCAGATGCTGCGGAGACGTCTTCCTGAGGGCAGCAGAGAGAGCAGTCTGTGGGACGGGTGGCTGGAGTCACTGATGATCCTCCGGGCTTTCCTTATACACCGCCTGGTGTAGATGTCCTGGAGGGAGGGAAGCTCACCTCCAACAATGTGACGGGCAGTTCGCACGACCCTTTGCAGAGCTTTGCGGTTGCCAGCAGTGCTGTTTCCAAACCAGGCGGTGATGCAGCCAGTCAGGATGCTCTCCACAGTGCAGGTGTAGAATGTTCTGAGGATGCTGGGGCTCATTCCAAACTTCCTCAGCCGTCTCAGGGAGAAGAGGCGTTGATGTGTCTTCTTCAGCACTGCATCTGTGTGAGCGGACCATGTGAGATCCTCAGTGATGTGAACGCCGAGGAACTTAAAGCTGTTTACCCGCTCCACAGGTGTCATGTCGATGGTGATGGGTGTGTGTTCTCTGCTCTGTCTCCTGAAATCCACCACCAGCTCCTTGGTCTTGTCGATGTTGAGTGAGAGGTGGTTCTCTTGACACCATTTAGTCAGGGTTCTCACCTCCTCTCTGTAGGCCGTCTCATCGTTGTCAGTGATCAGGCCTATCACCGTTGTGTCGTCAGCAAATTTGACAATGACATTGGAGCTGTGTGTGGCTGTACAGTCATGTGTGTACAGGGAGTACAGGAGTGGGCTGAGGACGCAGCCCTGAGGAGCACCAGTGTTGAGGGTCAGCGGGGATGAAGTGTTGTTGCCCATTCTGACCACCTGACTTCTGCCTGTCAGGAAGTCCAGGATCCAGCTGCACAGGGATCCGTTTAGTCCCAGAGTCTGGAGCTTCTCAACCAGTGTGGCAGGCACTATGGTGTTAAATGCTGAGCTGTAGTCCACAAACAGCATTCTCACATAGGTGTTCTTATTTTCCAGGTGGGAGAGAGCAGTGTGCAGGGTGAAGGCAATAGCATCGTCTGTGGAACGGTTGCTGCGATATGCAAATTGTAGCGGATCCAGTGAGGCAGGCAGCACAGAGCAGATGTAGTCTCTGATGAGTTTCTCAAAGCACTTGCTGAAGATGGGTGTCAGAGCAACGGGCCTCCAGTCATTCAAGCATGTGATTTTATTTTTCTTTGGTATGGGCACAATGGTGGATTTTTTGAAGCATGATGGAACCACAGACAGCGAGAGGGAAAGGTTAAAAATGTCTGTGAAAACAACTCGTGGTGTGATGAAAGAAACCTACATTCTATTAAATCCTCCTGCTCCCCTGACCTGGAATTTCATATGGTTTCCTCTCACATGTAAAGTATGGTAGCAGTTATTTCTTCTAGTTCTTTCAAAGCAGTTCTTTCTGTGTTTCTGCTCACATGTTTTTAAATCTGTTTCATTGAGGTTCCAAATAATGGCTCATTGGCTTAGATATAACACCTAGAAGCATTTCTTCTTATGCACACATGCAAAGTATTGTAGCTGTTATTTCTATGAAATTATGTTGTCTGTGCTATTCTGTTACTAATAAAATAGTTTTTTTTCACAGCTTGTCCTATTTTGCCACAATCCCTAAACTGAATTTGAGAAGTTTTACTAAGGGCACCCATCTCACATCAAATTAAACTGTGTAAAACATATTCTACCCGACTTCCTGATATAAATTACTATAAATTTGATTTGGTAATTAATACTGAGACACTAATTTGGGCAAAGAGTACTAATGACTTGTTTAAGACTTGAAGCTAAAAGTTGAGGACTTGCAACTCGACTTGGACTTGCCTATTTTGACTTGGGACTTGTCTGTCTTGACTTGGGACTTGTCTGTCTTGACTTGGGACTTGACTCGAGAATTGAATGCAAAGACTCGAGACTTACTTGTGACTTGCAAAACAATGACTTGGCCCCACCTCTGGTGAAGACACTCAGCATCACCATGAGGATGAAGAGTGAAGATGTGTTTGATTCAAGAACTCGTTTTCTTTCGTGTGTCTGTGTGAAGTGTAAAACAATTATATTGTACAATATTATACATTTACTGAACTGTAGTTTTACTATTGATGTACTGCAGTTTAACAGCATTTAACTGTTCTAGAGTTTTTCATTGTGAAGTACAGCAGCTCAACATAGTAAAAGATGGTAAAACATGGTGAAATGGAAAGAATGAGTAGAAATGATCCATAAAGATGTGCTAACTGCTTCTAATATTCCTGTGTACTTTATTTGTGGGGAAAGATGAATGATTTGCTGTAATAGTTCAATAGTTTGTCACCACTGCAGAAATATGTTCACCGTCAGAGCCAGTTCAACCAGGACCGGTGTTGTGTAATATTCAGTTCCTGTGTAAAACTGTTCCAGTGGGAGGAGTTTAGTGAATAGTCATTAGTTCCCCTGTTGTGGGCGTGTCCTTGAAGCAACGCGCAAATGAATGGAACTGAAGATATTAGCGCATGCTCCTCAAATCACTAATGGATTATTTCAAAAAGGTAGTATCAAAGTTCAGCATTAAAGCATTAACTGCAACAGTGTCAAAACAATGCATAGTTTGCGTAATAATATGATAAATCGTCTATAAGCTGTTTTGCCTGATTGATTACAGGAATAGAGCAAAACAAACAATAAGTGAATAACTTATGCTAATCTAGGCTAATATAGTTTAGCTTTTATATATTTAATTTGTGGGGCTTTAATTAATGTATTTATTTATTTGAATAGATTAGCCTATAGTTGTCATTGGTGACTAGTACTACAGTGTGTATACAGCAATGCCTGAAACAAACCTCTATAAATGTATCTGTGGCCTAATAAAATGTATATACGCTAGTCTGGCGTGAGTATCCTGTGTCTTTCATAAACCCTTGTTTATTTTGTATATGTTTCTGTATCACTGCATGATTCTGAGACCTAACTTGGTATTAAGTTTAAATTACTGAATGAGGCGTCAGTTCAGTGGTGTAAGCAGACATATATGAGCTACACATCATGAAACACATCTCTTCCATCTTTATTTGACCCTCTAACTCTAACACTCTCAATTCTAATTCTATTTTATCAATCTGTCTTTTTATTTAAAAAAAAAAACACACTTGACCCTCTATCAATTGCATATTTATTCTCTAACTGCTAGCTTTTCTTGAAAAACTAACACTAGCTTTTTCTATTCTATCTGCTTATTTTAAAAAACAAACAAAAAAAAAACAACTAGGTTTCTTTTTTTTCTATATTCTATCTACTTGTTAAAAAACAAAAAACAAAAAAAAAACACCTTGCTATGCAAACTGTGTTAGGCTAACCTAGACTTGTCATAGCACTTGCATGTTGTTGCTCTTTTGTTGGTTTTGATTGCTTCCATTGTCCTCATTTGTAAGTCGCTTTGGATAAAAACGTCTGCAAAATGTAATCTACATTTCTATATAATGCTATACCAGCCCTTATGGTTTTACTACAGTTAAGTCAGTGGTAATCAATAAGCCATAAACCATGGTTAAATGATCGTGTATCTATATTAAGCCTCTATATTTGTCTGTTTGTGCAGTGCATTAAAGTACCATTCCTGCTGCCGCGAGGACGATACTGAGCCGAAATGACGCAAGTGACGTATTCCTGGTGCGTTAGTGAGCCAATCAGATGATAGAAAACTAGAATCTCTTTGATTGGTTACAAGAAATAAGTCCCGCCTTCCCACTCGCACTTGCAAACTCCAGTAAGTGAGAGAATCGTGCCAAAACTGCAAGCGCAGGGAAAAGAAAGACGGTGCAGCGCATATCGGGTTATTTCAAGAAAAGTTATGCCCTGCGTATGCAACACGTTGTTTACACCTTTGCAACAGCTTTATTTTACACACAGAGACATATTCTTCAGAGTGAATCCGTTTTGCAGTTCTTAACACCACTGTTTTTGCTTGCAAATTGCCGTTTACAGACTTGCAAGTCTTTTGGCCGCGTTTCAGCGCAAAGAACGTGCCAAAAGTGTAAGCGCGGAAAAAATGTAGGTCAGAAGAATACAGATCATATTTATTTCAAATTAATATGAAGTTGCAATTTTTCAACACATGATTTACACTTACAAAACATAGTACAATGATGCAAGTCCTGTTTTCTTGAGCTTATAACTTGATTTACACCTTTACATAACTTATTTGCGCATGCAAATTTATTTTACGCTTGCAATGTCACGTACACATTCACAAATATTACCCTGCACATGCAAATATTTTTGACGTCATTTTACCTTCATAGTATTGCTCTGAAACAGCGTCAACAAAAAAAAATGAAGCGAACTGAAGAATTATAACATATGTTGTGTTATCGATCTATCAAGTGATTTGGGGGAGTGGATAGTGCGCTCGACTGGAATGCTGTCTCCTTGGGTTTGAATCCTGGGTGTAGTCATTTTCACAAAATTATAATAAACAATAAAAATGTGTTTTTACTGTTCTGTTTTTGTAAAGTGTTGAAACAACGGTCTGACGTCTGAATGAACTCTTTGTGAATAAATAAGTTATTTTGGTAATGCAAAATAGACAATAAAATACATCAAGCCACAATGTCTTACTTATATATATATATATATAAAGATAAAAAAAAAAAAAAAAGATTTGTTCTGCTGTTGATGGACTTAGCCTACTTCTTTTTTTACATAGAATTTCTCCAGCCTCACAAAAACCCACGAAGTGAAGATGCGTTAACTCCACTTTTATACTTTGTGGGAGTTAGGTTGAGATGTGCAGTTGTGTGATTTGTTCCCGACCCTGTCAATCAAACTCAGAATCGGCAGGTATGCCCATAGACATATAAAATACCTAGACGCCTCATTGGCCGCTTTGAGCCGTTGCTGCGATGCGTCAACCGTCCGCCATGTTTATCCGGGCAAGACTGCCTTGAAAACAAATGGAGGTAAACGGGGGAGCTGCGTTTTTTTCGGGATAAAATCACAATAACCTTTACATTTATCAAACGATTTCAGTGGTTTATGATCTACATGGAGTTAAAAATAACTCTGCCTCCAGTTATTTAGTTAGGCTTGGAAAATTATTAATTTTCTTAAGAAATTGTGAAAGCTCACACTCACACTCGTGTTGATTTGGTTCATTTTTTTCGGTTAACAATTCTAATATTAATGTAGTATAACTGTGACATATACATGTAATGTAATTTTAATGTACATTAAATTAAATTAAGTCATTTAACTGCTTTCACTGCAGAATGCAGCTCATTCTCTTTGAAATACTGCGAATACAAATCAAAAAGTGACACACTGGTAGTCTGCTTTTTATTTTCATAGCACTCTATACAGATATAAACTCCACAACAAACAATAACAAATGTATCTGATAATCCTTTATGGATCCAGTAAAACTTACAGTTACAGTGGTAAAATATTATGCACTGATACAGTGCACAGTAAAAATATAGTAAAATTGATATGTAATATTAAAAAGTATATGTAGTACAAGTTGTAGTAAAGTGAATAATATAAAAAGCTAGTACAACAGCACAATAACATAAGTGATATAATAGATTTATAATAGCACAAATTATATGTGTAATACCATAATAAATAAATGAATAACAATAGATTAATAATAGCAAGTAGAATGTGTAATATCAAGGGTGGAATAATACAGAATAGACAATAATGAAGAATAAATTAATACTAAATTATAAAGTAAATTAAATAATCGTGAAAAGTACCATTTTATAATGGTATTTGTGTAATAATTATTAAATAAAGACAGCTAATGACAAGTCAAAAATTTTGGTCATGAATTCCAAATTATGTTTAATTAATGAGCTCCTTGAGTATAATATATATATATATATACATATATATATTAGTTGTGACTTCAAAACCCGACTAATAAAGACTAATTCTCCACTGCTTCCCTCAAGATTTTCCTATATTTTATAATGGGGTTTTTCAATTAATGAGTAAAATAATGTAAACCTTCAGAGGATGCTTGACATTTTGCTCTACAATGCAAATTACACTCACCCATGCAGAAAACACACATTTTGAAACAGTCATTTATTTTTTAATATATGTCACAAAGTATAGTTATGTTTAACGCAGACCAGAATATGACATGCTCCCCCCCAAAAAACTTTCTATTAATCAAAATTAATAATCATTATTACAACATCAAGAGCAATAATAAACAATGATTTTGTCATGATATTGCAGCTTCACTCATTAAGGAGTTCCTGTTTTTCTCATTTCTAGGCTATTTACATTATGCAGTTTTTGTGTAAATGCACATACAGTACATGATCAGCATTAAACAGCCTGTGTAAATAATTTGAAATGCAGACTATAGTTGTTACGGGGCTGACGAGACGTGAGACATGCGGATCCATATGCAAGGCTTTATTGTGAAACATGGTCAAAACACAGGCAGGGTCGGACAGTGGCAAACAGGTATAACACAGACAAGTCAGAGAGTAATCCTAGGGCAAGCGTGGGTCGACGATAGGCGAACAATATCCAATAGGGCAAGGCAGAGAGATAATCCAGGTACACAAGCAATAATCCAAATGAGGTGCAACCAGAGTCCAACGGGCTAGGCTAAGGGTAAATCCAGGAAACACGGGCAGAAGTCAAGCACGGGAAAACTATCAAAAGGCTAGGCAAAACTATGACAATAATATGTGGGCTCCGTAGAGTAGCTATCTCTTGGAGAGTGATAAATGCTAAACAATACTCGGCAGAGAGCAAGAGGAAGTCCCAGGCTATATAGTGTGTGATTGTGTGATTAGTGGTGCAATCAGGGTGATGTGAGATTGTTCTCAGGTGTGTGCGTGATCAGTGCGAACAGCTGTGTTGGTGCAGTGGATGATGGGAAATGCAGTCTCTGAGTGATCTGTAACTGTCTGTGTAGTGTGAAAGTCAATGTGATGGGTGAGTGACCTCTTGTGGTTAATGAACAGAAGTTCATGGCCAGGATTTGTGACATAGCCCCCCCCAAGGAGCGGCTTCCAGACGCTCCTAAATAATCCAGGAGGGCGGTGGAGCGGAGGCGGAACAGGGGGAGGGACGGAGGGCCAGGTCCATGTGGAAGTGGAGTGCTGTGGAACAAGGCAAAGTCGGCAGAGCAGGAAGCCAGGGCGGAGCGGATGGAACTGGAGCCCACCAGGGCGGAGCAGACGGACCTGGAGCCCACCAGGGCGGAGCAGACGGACCTGGAGCCCACCAGGGCGGAGCAGACGGACCTGGAGCCCACCAGGGCGAGGCGGACGGGACCAGAGCCCACCAGGGCGGAACAGACGGGACCAGAGCCCACCAGGGCGGAGCAGACGGACCTGGAGCCCACCAGGGCGGAACAGACGGGACCAGAGCCCACCAGGGCGGAGCAGACGGACCTGGAGCCCACCATGGCGGAGCAGGCGTGACAGGAGCCCCCCAGGGCGGAGCAGGCGTGACAGGAGCCCCCCAGGGCGGAGCAGGCGTGACAGGAGCCCCCCAGGGCGGAGCAGGCGTGACAAGAGCCCCCCAGGGCGGAGCAGGCGTGACAAGAGCCAACCAGACCTGAGCAGTAGACCACCTCAGGAAAGCAGACCGGGCAGGAAACCATGGCAGAATCTGAGATCTGGGGGGAACAGAGACAGACAACACAGAGAGAGCAGAGACAGACAACACAGGGAGAGCAGAGACAGAAAACACAGGGAGAGCCTTCATGGTCTCAGGGGCCGTGGCAGGGCAGGTCTGGGAATCACAGGCAGCCTCCCTAGCCGTGACAGGGCATGACAGGAAATCATAGGCGGCCTTCGTAGCCGTGACAGGGCAGGACAGGTAATCGCAGGCGGCCTCCATAGCCGTGACTGGGCAGGACATGGAATCACAGGCGGCCTCTATAGCCGTGACTGGGCAGGACAAGGAATTACAGGCGGCCTTCACAGCCGTGACTGGGCAGGACAAGGAATCACAGGCGGCCTCTATAGCCGTGACTGGGCAGGACAAGGAATCACAGGCGGCCTTCACAGCCGTGACTGGGCAGGACAAGGAATCACAGGCGGCCTCTATAGCCGTGACTGGGCAGGACAAGGAATCACAGGCGGCCTTCACAGCCGTGACTGGGCAGGACAAGGAATCACAGGCGGCCTCCATAGCCGTGACTGGGTAGGACAGGGGTTTGCAGACGGCTTCCATAGCCTTGACAGGGCAGGACAGGGATTCGCAGACGGCCTCCTTAGCCGTGACAGGACAGGGCGAGAGTTCACAGACGGCCTTCCTAGCCGTGACAGGACAGGGCGAAAGTTCACAGACGGCCTCCTTAGCCGTGACGGGACAGGGCGAGAGCTCACAGACGGCCTTCCTAGCCGTGACAAGACAGGGCGAGAGCTCACAGACGGCCTTCCTAGCCGTGACAAGACAGGGCGAAAGTTCACAGACGGCCTCCTTAGCCGTGACTGGGCAGGACAGGGGTTCATAGGAGGGTACCACTGATACCTCTGGAGGTTCTACAGTGGTATCCTCAGAAGACAGGTAGAGTTCAGTAACGGTCTCTTTGACCGCAACATGACCGGCTGAGAGTACATTACTGGGCGCCACCACCATACCAGGAGCTGAAACGAGCACCGCCGCTTCAGGAGATTCTGCAGCATGTGCCATCACCTCTGAAGAAGCCACAGCGAGTGCCATTGCTTCGGAGAGCACAGCAGCGAGTGTCACTACCCCAAGAGGTTCTGAAGCATCAGCCGCCACCTCTGGAGACATTACAGTGGACGTCGCTACCTCAGGCAGTTCAGTGGTGGTGTACGCAGCCCAAACGCAACACAAAGCGATCCCCATCATGGGAAGCGCTTCGGACAGGGAAACTAGTGCAGGAACAGGAGGGCTAGAGTGAGTGGGTTTGGGGATACCAGCTGCGCGTGCAGACACCAGAGGTGCATCCCTCACACTAGAAACCAGACAGGGAACTCGAAGGACTGACCTTAAATCTCTGGGTGTGACAGACTCTGGTAGTTCGGCAGAGACGTGAATAGGCTCTGGGAGAAGAGCTGAGACATGAAGAGGCTCTGGCTGCTCAGCCGTGACGTGATGTGGCTCTGGATGGTTAGCTGAGACGTGGCGTGACTCTGGCTGGAGAGCTGAGACGAGGTGTGACTCTGGCTGGAGAGCTGTGACGAGGTGTGACTCTGGCTGGAGAGCTGTGAGTAGGGTGAGTTCATGATGATCCACAGTGGTTCGGTGTGACTCTGGATGATGAGCTGAGATGTGGTGTGACTCTGGCTGGAGAGCTGAGACGAGGTGTGACTCTGGCTGGAGAGCTGAGACGTGGTGTGACTCTGGCTGGAGCGCTGAGGCGCGAAGAGACTCTGGCTGGAGCGCTGAGGCGTGAAGAGACTCTGGCTGGAGCGCTGTGCTTTGGTTGGACTCGTGACGATCAACTGTGGCTTGGCTTGACTCGTGACGATCAACTGTTGCTTGGCTTGACTCGTGACGATCAACTGTGGCTTGGATTGACTTGTGACGATCAACTGTAGTTTGATTTGACCTTTTAACATTGGCTGTGACCTGACTTGGCTTTTTAACATAGGCTGTGGCTTGACTTGGCTCTTTAACATCAGCTGGGACTTGACCTGGCTCTTTAACATCAGCTGGGACTTGACCTGGCTCTTTAACATCAGCTGGGACTTGACTTGATTCATGACTGGCAGCAATGACATGACAGGGTGTTGTTGTGGCCGCCATTTTCTGAACCAGCTCCGCTGTCGCCGCCATCTTGTGAGCACACTCTGGTGCGTCCACCATTTCAGTCATAGATGCGGTGTCGTGATCCTCATCCACGACACCCACAGTGAATAGTGAGCCAGCACATAGCAAAGCATAGTCCATAAAATCCTTTAAACTAACTTTAAACTTTCCTTCAGGTAACCATGATTTTACGGGCTCACTTAGTCCAAAACGAAAAATGTCTTTTAATGCAACCTCATCAAAAGGTACCTTGTCAGATAACACACAAAACTGAGTGACGTACTCCTCAATAGATTGACTTCCTTGACGCAGGTCAAGTAGCTGATTGAATGGGTCCATACCTGACCAGGGTCCGTTAGAAAAGCCGCTGGATCCTCGTGTGGCCGAGTATTCTGTTACGGGGCTGACGAGACGTGAGACATGCGGATCCATATGCAAGGCTTTATTGTGAAACATGGTCAAAACACAGGCAGGGTCGGACAGTGGCAAACAGGTATAACACAGACAAGTCAGAGAGTAATCCTAGGGCAAGCATGGGTCGACGATAGGCGAACAATATCCAATAGGGCAAGGCAGAGAGATAATCCAGGTACACAAGCAATAATCCAAATGAGGTGCAACCAGAGTCCAACGGGCTAGGCTAAGGGTAAATCCAGGAAACACGGGCAGAAGTCAAGCACGGGAAAACTATCAAAAGGCTAGGCAAAACTATGACAATAATATGTGGGCTCCGTAGAGTAGCTATCTCTTGGAGAGTGATAAATGCTAAACAATATTCAGCAGAGAGCAAGAGGAAGTCCCAGGCTATATAGTGTGTGATTGTGTGATTAGTGGTGCAATCAGGGTGATGTGAGATTGTTCTCAGGTGTGTGCGTGATCAGTGCGAACAGCTGTGTTGGTGCAGTGGATGATGGGAAATGCAGTCTCTGAGTGATCTGTAACTGTCTGTGTAGTGTGAAAGTCAATGTGATGGGTGAGTGACCTCTTGTGGTTAATGAACAGAAGTTCATGGCCAGGATTTGTGACAATAGTACTGTGATTGACTGAAGAAACTAGTTATTTTTAAATATTTGACAAAAACGACAGAAACATTTAATAAGCTAAATATATTGTTATAAAATTACCCTTACAAAGGTTAAAAATGCTCCTGGAATTCTGTTCTGGGGAGAGAGAGTGGTTTGAATATGATCAGGGTCATTTTGGCCATTCATTCAGGGTTATTCTGGGCTTTAACTAGTACAAACATAACATTAGGCTGTGGAGGTTTAGTCTCTTGGAAATGCAGAGAACAGGCTTTCTTCAGATTTCCTTGAGGATTGTGCTGTCCTGTTTGCAGTTGGCTAAAAAAGAAAAAAAAATATATATATATATATATATCAGTCCACAGTTTTATGATAAGCTATGAAATTCTTATAATCTAGTGATGATAAACTTTATAAATGTGTAGTGAAATTAAAGAGAGATGCTTTAGCTCCATAATCCTGACAGACTGACACTGTCTTGTCAATGTGCTCACTGTACATATTGTGCTCATAACACAATTTAGTTTATGATATAAACTACAATATATGTTAAAGCTTAATAAGAATTCTTTTAAACTTTGATTTCTTATAAAGTCTCAGCTTTCACAGCTTACGAGTGATATCGCTAACTTTAGCTATTAACAGTCAAATAGACACTGGTGTCTAATTAAGCTGTCAACATAATGTTAAAAATAACCAAAAAACATCCAGAAACAACTATTCAGTCTTACCTGTGAAAGATGCTACCCCTACATCTGTTTTTATTAATGTGCGACGGTCTGAAGACCCCAAGCTGCCGCCAAGTCAGGTATGTTTTCTTCTGTCCTGATATGAGAGTTATTGAGAGTTGCCCGGACCAACATGGCGGCGCCGTTGACGTGTGGCCGAGCAGCCAATGAGGCATCTAGGTATTTTATATGTCTATGAGTATGCCACGTCTCAAAACACTTGAGACACGCCTCGATGCTTTGAATCACCATAGTCACGTGACATGGGTGTGTCGAATCATGCTTCGGAGCAGTGTTTCGAAACATCTGCACTTCGGGATCTCGACACCGTGTCGAAACGGCAGTTTCACGTCAGCCATCCCTACCTGCTCACAAGCAGTCAAATCTCCGTGAACGGCCAGTCATATATCTCAGTAAACATCTGTAAATTACGGAGCCCGGCACGTCACCTGTAGGAAAAAAAAAAATCAATCCGTGGCGACGGTTTTGCAATCCGTCCCCTCAGTTTATAAACCGTGCTCACAAATTCTTAAACTGTTCCCTCGGTTTAACAAATCATGCCCACGGATTAATAAACGCAATCCGTTCCCGCGGGTTTGTAAACTCACGGATTGTGGCCCCGCCCCCACCGGCAGATTCATTTAGGTGCGGAATGCACTATTTCAGAGTGAGTCCATGATCCGCACTCACAAAAGTCTTCTTTTTAGCGTTTATTGTACATTAATCACCAGTAGGATAAAAAATCGTTGCCTGTAAAAAGAAGAATAGAAAATTTCCTGAATTTTCTAAAAAAAAAAAACTATAGAGTTTCAAGAGAAGGTAAAAAGCAACAACAAAAAATGTTGTCATTCCTTTGCTCTCTATCTGAATGCAATGTTATAATAGGCCTAGTTATTTAATAATAATTTTAACAGTGAAACATGCATCTATCTCTGGGGGGAAAAGCTTAGTATAATAAAATCACCAAAATAAGACTTCATGTTAAGAAAGAATATGCCTAGTACACAAACACATTTCCAAAACTGTAAAAGGTTATTTAAAAAGAAAGCATTCATGAATTATTTTATGATAAACATTTTACTGTGTTAAGTGGACTCATTTATTTAGCCTATAAATAATAACAGGCTAATAATAACTATTATTTTATTATTAAAATAATAATAATTATTATTACTGTTATTATTAGGTTACTTATGCATTTAGAAGCTTTTAGGGTCATTCTACGGAAACTTCCATTTTTGGTATGGCAAGATGTCTTAAAATGTATTTATTTTTCTAACATTTAAACTTAGACCACATTATTAGATTACCTTTTGACTTTATGAATACATATAAATGACAGCTTAATTAAACACATTTTTTTTTTAGCTATCTTGTGCAATTATTTCAAGACCACATATACTGTACCATATAATTACTTTGATGTTACACAGCAGCGGCCAGTAAGTTAGGCTTTACATATAAATTGAGGTTGGTGTTCAGAATGTTATACTTTATATTAAGTTACCATGTAAGTACACTGGTATTACAGTGGTGCACTAACTCCAGATCCAACTCCTCCCCCGTTACATACCCCTAAACCTACCGTCTCCACCCCCTGGATCAAATTGTTCCAATTACTCTTATACATACTGTTGTTACAAAATGTAGTTATATAATTCCTGTTACACAAGTATTTAGTGAACTGAAAAAAAGTGTTGTTACCAATGTCCTGTTACACATTTGTACTTACACAATCCATTTTGAGGGTTGTTACATGTGTGTATTTACAGAAATATTACAGCTGTAGATACTATGTACCAATGTGTACTTACACTGTGGTTACATACTACGTACTCATTTAGTTACTATATAAGTACACATTTGGGGGATTGTGACACCCTGAAAGTTTGATCACATGTATTTATATGTATATATGTTGGATGTGTATGTTTATTCCTTGCAACTGATTATATTAATGCATATATGCATGTTATATCTATCTATCTATCTTTGCTTATGATTTTCTTTATGATCGCTACAACTAACTTGTGAGATGAAATGTCCTATTGGACAGTTTGGGGGAGACGTCCAGGGTTGCTATGGTAACGGTGAGCCGCGAGAGACTGTCGTTACTAGAGCGGCTCAACTTTGAATAACAACTCAACTTTGTCCGTCTCATTATTTGTCAAATAGATGGGTAAATCCTGTCACAATGTATATTTAATGTCAAGATAACATGTTACTCAAGTGTATGTACCAGTTAAGCAGGTAATGTGCAGTTTAAGAGTTAATTAATAGCAGAGATTGTATCCGCTCGTCATAACGGCCGTTAGAGACCTGGATGTGTTATATATTAACTTCAATGTAACTAAAATTCTCCAGCACGCTGAAATCCCATACTAATATTACGGGGTTTTTTTGTATTAAAGTAAAAAAAGGGCTATTACTAATGATTTCCTTTTGTATGATTACAGTATTGGTTAAAAAGTTTGTTATACTCATCAAATGTAAATGTTTATTTTGTATTACATAGAGCTAGCTCAAGTATTCAGTTCAAACGAATGATACTTTGCTTAATATGTCTAATACTTATATGGACGCTTGGTTAAATGCTTAATTCTTATGAAGCATATAGAAACAGTCTGATATGGTTATGTCAGTTTATGTGGACTAAGTATTAAATTGATTCCAGTAACACATTTTAAGGATGAACTGTATATAAAAAGTGAAAGCATAAAGAAAGAGCTAAGACGAGGGTTTGGTTATGCAGAGAACACTGTTTATTGATTTTGCTGGATCACATGTAAAGACTTCAAGAATTATTATTGCTGAATAGAGATATTCATGAAGTTTCAAGACATTGTGATTAAAGGATTGTAGTTAAAGGATTTTTCTTCTTTGGCTCTCAACGGAGGCGGTCGCATTTTTCTCACTCCCCGTCCTCTCCCTTTTTTTTCCCTGCCTGCCTGCTCTCTTGTCTTGTATCGTGTAATACTTGAGAGACTCTCTCTGCATTGCTCCTCAAAACTGAAAAATCATGGATTTGATCAACTGGTCTCTCAACGCAATTGACACCATCTTCTCGACGAGAAGCACAAGTTCGGGGGAACCTAACTGTCCTGACGGAACGTACCCCGCTGGCTACACGATGGACGCGTGGGACAGGTGGCGTGGCGTGTGTTTAGCGGCTCTTTCCGTGGAGGACATCGAAGATATCTATCTATTCGGAACAATGATAACAGGTCTTCTGCTGATTGGATTAGGCTTTGCCCTGGGTTATCGAAAAATTAAGGATACGGGAACAGCTGTTCAAAGCCTCACAAGGCTGCCCGTCATGATTGAAGCAGTGGGTAGAGCGGTCAGCATTGAGACTGAGACTATTAACCGCAATATGGATTCTATCACGGAAAAGCTCACGGCTTTGGAAAGGAAAATTGACGGAGACCAGAATGGACATAGAGAGTAGCCATGGAATTGGAATGTGGTTACTCGCCCTAAGACTAAACAAGCACAATCTTATCTTTTCCGGCTCCCCTCCACCAGCAATGGCCTTGGCAAAAGGCCGCTGTTGGGAAATCAACCCTGAGAAGCACCGTAGAGAGACGCTCTCTGCGTTCCTCCCCATTCCTCAGACACCTGCTGATTACACATACACACACATACACACATACTGACTACAAACTATTACACATACAGACACATCCCCAAAACCCCCGATCCAACGCCTCCGTCGCTTTGATCCGCCAGCCTGACAAGCGGGTCTGGGACCAGCGCTAAACTCGGCTGCAGGACCTGGATGGCTGCTGTTGGAGCTGGATTACCTCCCCTGTTGCAAAGTCGTGTGTCTATGTTGTGATTATGTGCTTTTTGTTGCTGAGGTGTTTTTTTCCTGTTCTCACACTGTACTCCCAAAAGGAGCATAGTCTGGGGGTTGTTGTTTTTTTTTCTCCTCTCTTACCTTATGTATGCTGTATATTTCTTCAATTCCCTGTCTTCCTGTTCTGTCTACCCCCTTGTCATATTGTATGTATGTAATGGACAGGTTGATGGCTAATTTCGCTGGTACTTGTGACTAGTGACAATAAAGGGCTACTACTACTACTACTACTACTACTAAAGTCATTGCTAGAGCGGCTCAACTTTGAATAACAACTCAACTTTGTCCGTCTCATTATTTGTCAAATAGATTTAACTGCAGTATTGCCACCTGGACAGGGGGCGTGCTACAGGATCAGATAAAATTATGACACCATCATGGAGATCAGTGTTTGCTTTAGTTGGGCTCTTAGTCCTTTCACCAATTCAAAACAATTTTCTTTTAAGCGATTGCAATATTGTTTCACAACAAACATTTGTGCGTTTGCACGTTCTTGAATTAAATGCTTGAGGAAGCATTGAGTTTCTATTAATCATTTGATTAACATAAGCTTATGCTTTCACGTCACTGGGTTTATATACTGATATTCAGATATTACAGAACTGCAAAAAAAGTCCAACTAAACAAATGCCACTGTAATGCTTAAATATTGGAAAAAAGAAGAACCATATCGCTCAGGCTTTTAGACGTGAACACTTATCATACGATCCTCAACAGTGATGACAATAATTATTCATGCTGCAGTGCATGATGGGAGTTTTTTTCACTATGGTGTTACCCAGCATGCATTGCAGCATGAAGCATTTTGTTGATTGTTACCATTGTTGAGATTCATATGCTGGTTCTTGATGTCTGTGTGTGTCTAAAAAGTACTGGAGTTCAAATATTTATATGCATTACATAGTTTTCAAATTCAATATAACTATCATAACTCTTAGAGCTGCACTTTTCTTGCAAGTTGTATTGGTTATTCAAAACCTGAAAATATAAACACATAGGATGTAATCAGGTCAGGACTTCATGATTCTCTCATCATACAAAACCAGCTATTAGCTGTTCACTGCACAGCACTGATCTCTCTGCTCTACACCAGCACATGCAGTGTTACAAAGAGAGATCTAACACAAGAAGTCAAGGGTCAAGAGCCCAACCAAAGCAAACGCTGATCTTCATGATGGTGGCATAATTTTAACCAGTAAAACATCAACATCTGGGCCCGTATGTATCAAGCTTCTCAAAGTGCCATTTTAGTCTTAAGTGCTGAGAATTCATGAAATTTACTCCTACTTTCAAACTTAAGTATAAAAGCAAGTTATCAAATTTCTTAAAGCTAAGAATCACTCTTACTCTCCCAGTTATTTAAGACAGCTGGAGAGGTCTCTCAAGTGGTTAGGAGTTGCCAGCAGGGGCTTGTGATGGCGCTGAAGACTCCTACTTTCAAACTTAAGACAGAGACGTGCGCGAATCTTTCAGGAGAGGAGGAATGTCTTTGAAATGTTTGGCGACGAGCAGTTAATCAAACAAGTTACATTTCCTCAGTTATTCAAATCGAGCAAAGAACATTTACATTACCAAACAACATCATAACTGACTTCAGTCTAGCGCGAGTATTATGCGATCTACACTGTATGATGAATAAATCTCTTACCCCTTATTTACACTGCACGCGTCTGCGGCGCGTTACAGCTCCACAGCCACCGGAGCTGATCAGCCGCGCCGTGGCAAGTTTCTGAAGCCGCTCTCCGCGCTGCATCACTAAAGATTACAGTCTATTTTTGACGGATAATAATAATAATCTCTTACCCCTTATTTACACTGTCTCGCTGTCGTCAAAGGCATCAGCAACAGTCGATACACTTTACTATCGTCTATCGGCACCCTAAATTAAGTTGTGATGATGCTTCGTTTCCTTGCCATAATGTGTTCTCTTGAAAAGTCTTTATTGTCAAATGTGTGTTGAATGTAAACTCCTATTAGGAATTTAACCATTCAATGTAAATTTATCTGAGAATATTCTTAATTAAGGAAATCTATTCAGTGATTGGTCCATGCATATGTCGTCATCCAAAATCCCGTTTGTGGCACAGCAAAGTGTCGTGAATCATCTCTAAGACTGACACTTAAGATTTAGTCCTACACTTCGCTTAAAGTACGACTGAGATGATTGATAACTAACTTTTAATCGCAGCTTTGAGCCAAGAATTTTTTTCCACTTAAGTCAATTCTTAGCAGTGTTCTTGAGAGTAATTCTTAGAGGCTTGATACATACGGGCCCTGGGCCCGTATTTATCAAGCTTCTCAAAGTGCCATTTTAGTCTTAAGTGTTGAGAATTCATGAAATTTACTCCTACTTTCAAACTTAAGTATAAAAGCAAGTTATCAAATTTCTTAAAGCTAAGAATCACTCTTACTCTCCCAGTTATTTAAGACAGCTGGAGAGGTCTCTCAAGTGGTTAGGAGTTGCCAGCAGGGGCTTGTGATGGCGCTGAAGAGACAGAGACGTGCGCGAATCTTTCAGGAGAGGAGGAATGTCTTTGAAATGTTTGGCGACGAGCAGTTAATCAAACAAGTTACATTTCCTCAGTTATTCAAAACGAGCAAAGAACATTTACATTACCAAAGAACATCATAACTGACTTCAGTCTAGCGCGAGTATTATGCGATCTACACTGTATGATGAATAAATCTCTTACCCCTTATTTACACTGCACGCGTCTGCGGCGCGTTACAGCTCCACAGCCACCGGAGCTGATCAGCCGCGCCGTGGCAAGTTTCTGAAGCGGCTCTCCGCGCTGCATCACTAAAGATTAAAGTCTATTTTTGACGGATAATAATAATAATAATAATAATCGTCTCGCTGTCGTCAAAGGCATCAGCAACAGTCGATACACTTTACTATCGTCTATCGGCACCCTAAATTAAGTTGTGATGATGCTTCGTTTCCTTGCCATAATGTGTTCTCTTGAAAAGTCTTTATTGTCAAATGTGTGTTGAATGTAAACTCCTATTAGGAATTTAACCATTCAATGTAAATTTATCTGAGAATATTAAGGAAATCTATTCAGTGATTGGTCCATGCATATGTCGTCATCCAAAATCCCGTTTGTGGCACAGCAAAGTGTCGTGAATCATCTCTAAGACTGACACTTAAGATTTAGTCCTACACTTCGCTTAAAGTACGACTGAGATGATTGATAACTAACTTTTAATCGCAGCTTTGAGCCAATAATTTTTTTCCACTTAAGTCAATACTTAGCAGTGTTCTTGAGAGTAATTCTTAGAGGCTTGATAAATACGGGCCCTGATCCTCTGTTATTCTCAGTAACAGCAGGTGTTCATCACTAATGCACAATCATCATTTAATTAGTCACTTAATTATCTCATGAACTTTAACTCTTTGAGGACTTGGGATTTGTCTCGAGACTCATGTGTGTCTTGAAAGGAATGGCTTGGTTCCTCCTCTGGTGAAATCAGCTGCTGAGTTCATGGGTGGAATACACATATGGCAGACATCCCTGTCTGTTGTACTGCTGTACTGCTGAGAGGTTTGCGATTGTAGCTCCGCTTTTTATTGAATATTTACCTTACTTTCACTGTCTGTTGTTTAAAGTAATAATATATAACTTAATTCCCACCATATTTCTGGTATTATCTATCAAACTAATCTGATCGCTCGCTTTTAAAACCGCGAGTGCAGCGCGTTAGCATTCGCTAGCCGGTTAGCTTGTCACTCGCGGTTCCATTCGCGTTGCTATTCGCGCCTATTATTGTTTTCTTTTTAATCGCTCCGTTTTCAATTCTCTCTCGCTCCGTTTTTCACGAGTTCATCAAACAACAGTGGTAAGTGGTAGGTGGTAAGTGGTAAGTGAAGTTGGTATCATTCATCAATCACGGTGAGTAATGGCTTCTTCTCCTGCTATTGTTATTTGCACAGTTTGCCACATGTATAGTTTATCTCTCTCTGTCAGCGATGAGGGATTCACATGTGATAAATGTAGGGAAATAGTTAGGCTGACAGAGAAGGTTTTAGAACTAGAGACACGCATCCAAACTTTAGTTGAGGACAGTAAGAATGTGAGGGCTGTAGATACTGCTTTGGATGTGATTAGCTCAGGGACTCCTGTACATTGTTCGGTTCCGGTAACGTTAGCGCCCCCGCAGCAGGGCAACTGGGTGACAGTGAGGCGGCCTAGTCGCGGGTCAAAACACCGCTCTTCCGTTCCGATCAGAACATCAAACAGGTTCTCCCCACTCAGTGACGCACCCACTGAGAAACCTGGTGAAAGTGCTCTAGTTATTGGCGATTCTATTGTACGGAACGTGAAAATAGAGACACCAGCCACCATAGTCCATTGTTTACCTGGAGCCAGAGCGCCTGACATCTTGGCAAATTTAAAAGTGCTGGCTAATGCTAAACGTAAATTCAGTAAGATTGTTATCCACGCCGGCGCTAATGATGTTCGACTTCGCCAGTCGGAGATCACTAAAAATAATGTTAAAGAGGTGTGTGAACTTGCAAGTACGATGTCAGACACTGTAATATGCTCTGGCCCCCTCCCTGCTTACCGGGGTGATGAGATTCATAGCAGACTGTCATCACTCAATGGCTGGATGTCTAAGTGGTGCCCGCAGAATAGCATAGGTTTTATAGACAATTGGACGAGTTTTTGGGGCAGACCTGACCTGTTGAAAAGAGATGGTGTTCATCCCTCCTCGGGTGGTGCCGCTCTTCTCTCTAGAAATTTGGCACATAGTCTTAGAGTTCATACTTGACTAACTGGAGCCCAGGTCAGGAAGCAGACAGACTGGCTAAACCGACCGTCTGCTAGCTGCCTCACGTCACAGAAGTCAGTTAATTCTCAGCACATAGAGACTCCTTCACCTAGATATCACACTATAGAGACTGTGTCTGTTCCCCGAACTAGAAAATACAGAAAACGTCCAAACCATTTTATGAGTAACCATTTAATTGATGTTCAACAAATAAAAAATGTTTACAACACACAGAAACAATTTATAAAACTTGGCTTACTGAATATCAGGTCCCTTTCTACAAAATCACTTTTTGTAAATGATTTGATTAATGATCATAACCTAGATTTGCTCTGTTTGACAGAAACATGGCTAAAACCAGATGAATACATTACTTTAAATGAGTCCACCCCCCAAGATTACAGCTATAAAAATGAGCCACGTCCAAAAGGCAAAGGGGGAGGTGTTGCTACAATTTATAGCAATATTCTCAGTATTTCTCAGAAGGCAGGCTTTAAGTATAACTCATTTGAAGTTATGGTGCTGCGTATAACATTATCTAGAGAAACACGTGTTAGTGATAAATCCCCTGTGATGTTTGTATTGGCTAATGTATACAGGCCACCAGGGCACCATACAGACTTTATTAAAGAATTTGCTGATTTTCTATCTGAGTTAGTACTGGCTGCAGATAAAGTCTTAATTGTTGGCGATTTTAATATCCATGTCGATAATGAAAAAGATGCATTAGGATCAGCATTCATAGACATTCTGAACTCTATTGGGGTTAGACAACACGTTTCAGGACCTACTCATTGTCGAAATCATACTCTAGATTTAATACTGTCACATGGAATTGATGTTAGTGGTGTTGAAATTCTGCAGCAAAGCGATGATATATCAGATCATTATCTAGTCTTGTGTAAACTCCATATAGCTAAAACTGTAAATTCTATTCCTTGTTACAAGTATGGTAGAACCATCACTTCTAGCACAAAAGATTGCTTTGTAAGTAATCTTCCTGATTTATCTCAATTCCTCAGCATATCCAACAGCTCAGAACAGCTTGATGATGTAACGGAGACTATGGACTCTCTCTTTTCTAGCACTTTAGATACAGTTGCTCCTTTACGCTTAAGGAAGATTAAGGAAAAGAGTCCAACACCGTGGTATAATGAGCACACTCGCACTCTAAAGAGAGCAGCCCGGAAAATGGAGCGCAGCTGGAGGAAAACAAAACTAGAGGTATTTCGTTTAGCTTGGCGGGAAAGTATCCTATCCTACAGAAAAGCATTAAAAACTGCTAGATCTGATTACTTTTCGTCTCTTCTAGAAGAAAACAAACATAACCCCCGGTATTTATTCAATACAGTCACTAAATTAACGAAAAATAAAGCATCAACAGGTGTTGGCATTTCCCAAGAGCACAGCAGTAATGATTTTATGAACTACTTTACTTCCAAGATCGATACTATCAGAGATAAAATTGTAACCATGCAGCCGTCAGCTACAGTATCGCATCAAATAGTGCACTATAGATCCCCTGAGGAACAATTCCACTCATTCTCTACTATAGGAGAGGAAGAATTGTATAAACTTGTTAAATCATCTAAACCAACAACATGTATGTTAGACCCTATTCCATCTAAACTAATAAAAGAGCTGCTTCCAGAAGTCATAGATCCTCTTTTGGCTATTATTAATTCATCATTGTCATTAGGATATGTCCCCAAAACCTTCAAATTGGCTGTTATTAAGCCTCTCATTAAAAAACCACAACTTGACCCCAAAGATCTAGTTAATTACAGACCGATCTCAAATCTTCCTTTCCTGTCAAAGATACTAGAAAAGGTAGTATCCTCACAATTATATTCCTTCTTACAGAAAAATGATATCTGTGAGGATTTCCAGTCAGGATTTAGACCGTATCATAGTACTGAGACTGCTCTCATTAGAGTTACTAATGATCTGCTTCTATCATCTGATCGTGGTTGTATCTCTCTATTAGTTCTACTGGATCTTAGCACTGCGTTCGACACTATCGATCACAACATTCTTTTGAATAGACTAGAAAACTTTGTTGGCATTAGTGGAAGTGCCTTAGCATGGTTCAAATCGTACTTATCTGACCGCCATCAGTTCGTAGCAGTGAATGACGAGGTATCATATCGATCACAAGTGCAGTATGGAGTACCTCAAGGCTCAGTACTAGGGCCGTTACTTTTCACGCTTTACATGTTACCCTTGGGAGATATTATCAGGAGACATGGTGTTAGCTTTCACTGTTATGCTGATGATACTCAGCTCTATATTTCTTCACGGCCCGGTGAAACACACCAAATTGAGAAACTAACGGAATGCATAGTCGATATAAAAAACTGGATGACGAGTAATTTCCTACTGCTAAATTCTGAAAAAACAGAGGTGTTAATTATCGGACCTAAAAACCCCACATGTAATAACTTAGAACACTATCTAACACTTGACGGCTGCTCTGTCAATTCTTCTTCTTCATCAGTCAGGAACCTAGGTGTGCTGTTTGATAGCAATCTTTCTTTTGAAAGCCATGTTTCTAGCATCTGTAAAACTGTGTTCTTCCATCTCAAAAACATATCCAAACTGCGACCTATGCTCTCAACGTCAAATGCAGAAATATGAATTCATGCGTTTATGACCTCAAGGTTAGATTATTGTAATGCTTTACTGGGTGGTTGCTCTGCACGTTTAATAAACAAACTACAGTTAGTCCAAAATGCAGCAGCTAGAGTTCTTACTAGAACCAGGAAGTATGACCACATTAGCCCGGTTCTGTCAACACTGCACTGGCTCCCTACTAAACATCGTATAGATTTTAAAATCTTGTTAATGACTTATAAAGCCCTGAATGGTTTAGCTCCTCAGTACTTGAGTGAGCTCTTATCGCATTATAGTCCTCCACGGCCGCTGCGTTCTCAAAACTCTGGCCGTTTGATAATACCTAGAATATCAAAATCAACTGCGGGCGGCAGATCATTTTCCTATTTAGCACCAAAACTCTGGAACAATCTACCAAACACTGTTCGGGAGGCAGACACACTCTGTCAGTTTAAATCTAGATTAAAGACCCATCTCTTTAACCTGACATACACCTAACACACTACTACACTTCTATTATTCAAATCCGTTAAAGGATTGTTAGGCTGCATTAATTAGATCAACCGGAACCGGGAACACTTCCCATAACACACGATGTACTCGTTACATCGTAAGAAGATTGGCATCTACGCTAATAGTTGTTTCTTTCTTTTTCTGTTTCTCAGTCCGTGTCCGGATCAGATGGTGGATCGGCGCCGGGAGATGATGTCTGCGGCCCTGATCGTCAGCGATGAGCCCCAGAAACATATCCCCAGTGAAGACCTCGACTAAAATACAATAAAGCTAAAAATAAGACAAATAATTAAAAATTTAATAATAAAATACCTAACTACATAATACTATTATTGTTAGAAATTGCAACAATATAAAAATAGAAATATAATACATTTATACATTTAAAAATTTAATTAAAACAATAAGTAAACAATGAATAAACAATAATATCCTGGCCAGAGGAGAACTGGCCCCCCGACTGAGCCTGGTTTCTCCCGAGGTTTTTTTTCTCCATTCTGTCTCAGAGGGAGTTTTGGTTCCTTGCCGCTGTCGCCTCTGGCTTGCTCAGTTGGGGACACTTAATTTCTAGCTATTATCGTAAATTTGATTTCACAGATACTATTTAAACTAAACTTAGCTAGACAATGACATCTCGAATTCAATAATGAAATGCCTTTAACTGAAAATTGAGTGTTTAATCTTATTATTATACATTACTGACACTCTATCCTCCAACTTGATACTGTTAAGTGCTTTGACACAATCTGTATTGTTAAAAGCGCTATATAAATAAAGGTGACTTGACTTGACTTGACTTGACTTTTACTTTCTGACCCCTGGACTATCCACCTCTGTCTGTAATATATCTGCTTGTTTTACACTCTTTGGCCACCAGGTGGTATTGTGAGCAAATGAAGCCTCTAGAAATTAACCCTTTTGTGAACCACTTGGCTGAAAAGCTGAAAAGCTTCATGAAGCTTCATGAGGCTTCATCTGCCCATCACTAGTGTACATGGTAAATATGTAGTACTTACGGATAAAAAGTATCTAAAGTATCTAATTAGTTACCATGTAGTCAGACCATTACGGACTACAAGCCCCCACCACAGACCTGTGACAGCACCATCCCCCTGCTGAATGAGCTGAATGCCTTCTTTGCTCGCTTTGAGGCACAAAACAGCACCACTGCACAGAAGACTCCACCTCCTCCAGGCGACCAGATGATGACGCTGTCCCCGCACAGCGTGAGGAGATCCCTCAGCAGGATCAATGCACGCAAAGCTCCGGGTCCTGACAACATTCCTGGGCGTGTACTGAGAGACTGTGCAGTGGAACTCACTGATGTCTTCACAGACATTTTCAACATCTCACTAAGCCAGGCTGTTGTCCCCACATGCTTCAAAGCTACCACTATCATTCCAGTCCCGAAGAAGTCATCTCCATCCTGCTTCAATGACTACCGTCCAGTAGCACTCACTCCTATTCTCATGAAGTGCTTTGAACGGTTAGTCATGCAGCACATCAAGTCTGTCCTCCCCCCCTCCCTGGACCCCTTCCAGTTTGCATATAGGTCCAATCGCTCGACCGATGATGCCATCGCCACTGCCCTCCACCCAGCCCTCACACACCTAGACAAAACGGACACGTATGTCAGATTGCTGTTCATAGACTTCAGTTCAGCATTCAACACAATCATCCCTCAACAGCTCATCCATAAACTGGTCCAGCTGGGGCTCAATACGTCGCTGTGCAACTGGCTGTTGGACTTTCTGACCGGGAGACCTCAGGCAGTACGGGTCGGCAGTAACACATCCAGCACCATCACACTGAACACAGGGGCCCCCCAAGGATGTGTGCTGAGCCCCCTCCTCTTCACTCTGCTGACCCACGACTGCACACCGTCACACAACTCCAACCGCTTCATTAAATTTGCGGATGACACGACTGTGGTGGGTCTCATCAGCAACAGAGATGAGACAAACTACAGGAGCGAGGTGAGCCGCCTGGCCGGGTGGTGCAGTGACAACAATCTCTCTCTGAATGTGGAGAAGACGAAGGAGATTGTCGTTGACTTCAGGAGAGTGCACACTCAGCATGCTCCTCTGACCATCAATGGTGCGACCGTGGAGAGAGTGAGCAGCACCAAGTTCCTGGGTGTACACATCACAGAGGACCTCTCCTGGACCAACAACACTGCAGCACTAGCCAAGAAAGCACAACAGCGTCTCTACTTCCTCCGCAAACTAAGAAGAGCCAGAGCCCCGGCCCCCATCATGTGCACCTTCTACAGAGGCACCATCGAGAGCATTCTGACTAGCTGCATCACTGTGTGGTATGGCGCCTGCAACGCGTCCTGCCGCAAGTCCCTTCAACGGATAGTGAGAGCAGCTGAGAAGATCGTTGGTGTCTCTCTCCCCTCCCTCCAGGACATTTACAACACCCGTCTCACCCGCAAAGCCCTCAGCATTGCAGGTGATCCCACCCACCCGACACACAACTTCTTCAGTCTGCTTCCATCAGGGAGGAGACTGAGGAGTCTCCAAGCCAGGACAAACAGACTGAAAGACAGCTTCATCCACCAGGCTGTCAGGAAGCTGAACTCCCTCCCGTCCTTGCCCCCCCTCCCCTCTCTTACCCCACAAATCACTGAACTCGGACCCCCACCCCACCACACCACCACACACTCACACACACTCACACACACACACACACTCACACTCACACTGAGACAAGCACCGGTCACTTGTACAGCATTGGACTGACCTCATTCATTCAACTACCTCTTCTGGCAGTCTGAATAAAAAAGACTGCTCCTTGTCACTTTAAATAGTCTTATAAGCTCTTTGCACTACACCATTTATATTCTGCACTGTTTGTTTGTTTGTTTATCTCACTGATTTGCACTATCTGCCATGTGTCCTATGCCACTTTATCCATTTTTCTTTTATATTTTATTTTTGTTTTCTTTATTTAATGTTTTATTTTTTTCAGATATAACTGCAGTACAAGATTATAAGATGCATTATGTGAATGCTTGGCTATGTAAGAGATGTGTCTTTAATCTAGATTTAAACAGAGAGAGTGTGTCTGAACCCCGAACGTTATCAGGAAGGCTATTCCAGAGTTTGGGAGCCAAATGTGAAAAAGCTCTACCTCCTTTGTGTTTAGTGGACTTTGCTGTATCCTAGGTACTACCAGGGAGTAAGTCCAGAGTAACGCAATTTGCGACCTTAGGGAGCGAGTTCTCTGGATTATGTAGGTACATGTGGTAGAATTGACAAGTTAGGTACGCAGGAGCTAACTTTGACCATTTTGAGGGCTTGACTTTGATGTAGGCACTACCTGTAATAGTACCGTTCTGTACCCAATTGTCTTTATGTACGGAACAGAGGTGAATAGGTAGCCAGTGGGCAGAGACTGTAAAATTGGGGTAATATGCCATCATATTTTTCTTGACCCATGGTAAGAACTCTAGCCACTGCATTTTGGACTATCTGTAGCTTGTTTATTGAAGATGCAGGACAAGTCCATTCCTTTCAGCAGTCACAAGCATTAGTCAATAGTCCAGTCTAAAGAGTTAAAGTCATGAATGCATGAACTAGCTTAATAATTAAATGCATCAGACTGGCAGGTAGCATGTTTCGAACACCTGCTTTATTGGCAATGTTTCTAAGATGGATCAGATGTGCTGTTTGATTGTAACATGATACCACCATAATGGAGATATGATTTTCAAAGGACATGAGTTACTGGGCTCTAATATGACACCCAGATTTTTGACTTTTGTGTTAGAGGACGTCTCTCTCTGAACAGTGCATCCGTCTAGTTGCAAATTGTAATAAAGCCGAGAGATTCAGTGTGTACTGTTAGCTTTTGTCATGTGTTTATGTCTAAAAAAAAGTATTGTTTTTTCCATTCATATGTTCTGGTTTTCAACAACCATCCTTGTGAAACTACAGCATGCAATGAAAGTATCTCTCTAATAGTCATAATGAATGAATTTTAAGTCTATCTAATGCATATAAATATTTAAACTCCAGTGCTATTTAGACACACACAGACATCAAGAACCAGCATATGAATCTCAACAATGGTGCCAATCAACAAAATGCTTCATGCTGCAATGCATGCTGGGTAACACCATAGTAAAAACTCCCATCATGCACTGCAGCATGAATAATTATTGTCACCATTGTTGAGGATCGTATGAAAATTGTCTAAAAGCCTGAGAGATACAGATTCTCCTTCTTCCACTATTTAAGCTTTACGGTGACACTTATTTAATAGGACTTTTTTCAGTTCTGTAGCAGCTGAATGTCAGTCAGTAAACCAAAGAGAGTCACCTTCATGCAGGTGTCTCTCTTTGGTTTATTGACTGATATTCAGCTGTGACTTAAACACAGAAACTGTATCTGCTATCTCAAGCTTTTAATTGAGCAATGTGCAAATCCACAAATGTTTGTTGTGAAGCAATATTATAATTGTTTAAAAGTAAACCACTTTCAGCTATTAAAAGGTTCAAGAGCCCAGCTAAAGCAAACACTGACCTCCATGAGTGCCATCATTTTAACAGCATAACAATGAAAATTAATCCCGTATTTTCTAATAATATTACCGAGAGGCAACATGTTCATCATTGAAAATAGCAGAGGACCTATTTAATTAGGACAGATCCTTGTGGTACTCCATACTTTACTCTTGGGACTGGGATAATTGACTTGAGGCTGTTTGTGACTCTCCATTTAAGGAATGTCTTGGTTCCTCCTCTGGTGAAGTCAGCTGCTGAGTTCATGGGTAGAACAAAAATATGGCAAGACTTTTACTGTTTGGCCCCTAGGATCTAAACCACCTCTTGTAAAACTAATTACCTGCCCATGACGATGTTAAGTACAGACGTGTTTCTTATTTACTACCATGTACATAATTTTGTACCACTCGATTTGCTGTAGATACAAGAGTATATCATGGTCTATAGTGTCAAACGCAGGGAAGTACACTACTGTAGATCAAGTAATACCGTAGAGCCTGTGCTTTAGTCAATGATTATTAATTATTTAATATATTATAATTGTAATTATTTGAGGATAATTTTGTCAGTATTTACAATGTCCTTACTACGTTTCTGTGCCTTGACCGTGGTATGACCCTTGCTGTCTGTGGAGGGTCTGAGAGCTCTTGCATTTCATCAAAAAAACTTAATTTGTGTTTTCGAGATGAACAAAGGTCTTATGATACTAATGATAATTGAAGGCATTAACTAACGTGAACCAATGAAGAGTTATCCTTAACAATGACTGGACTGAGTCAGTTGGATTCACGCATGAATAATGCCAGCCTTAACTACACATGTTAGTACATGTTAGTTTGATAGTTGACGCATTAGGTTACATTTAGGGAAAACTAAATCAATGGATGCAGGGTTGCCACCTTCAGCAAGGCAAAACACAAATAATCAGTGAGGAACTCACAGCTCAACAATAAACCATGAGAAAACATGCCCAAGTATGTGAAACAGAACATATTTATATCGTTATTTTAAATTTGAATATTTTATTTATAATTATTATTTATTATTAGTCTTTTTCTTGACAGTTCTGCAGCAGTTACCTGGATGGGATGAATTTCTGTTTATTATTATTATTATTATTATTAATAATAATATTTATTCATGTCTGTAGTTTTCTGTCTCTGTTTCCCCTGTGACCTAGTGTCCCCCAGTCTGTTTAATTAGTCATTCTGTTCACCTGTGTCTTGTTAATTATCTCTTTAGTTCCCTTTGTTTGGTTCATGCTTATAAGTCCTCAGTTCTCCCTTAGTCTTCGTCTGTTCTCTGTCTATGTTAAGTTGGTTTCCGTGCCCGTTCTCCTGGATTTAACTTATTAAAGTTTGCTTAAAACACTTTTTATTTTTTTAAATGCCAAATTGTATATGACAGATATGATTATTTATTGTGTGTATATTTATGATTAATATAAATGGTAAATTAATGGGTCTAACATTAATTATAGTGTAATTCATCTTGCCAATTCATAAAATAATTATGTTTACCAAGCACTGATCATGGAGTTATATTAACAGGTATTCTAAAACAATGGGCCTAACCAGATACTTGATAGAGGTTGTCTGTCAGTTTTAAGGTATAACCGTTTACCCAGCTTGAAAACCTGGTTGAACACAAAAGAGGATTAAACAGAAAAAGCTGACTAAACAGCTGCTGGTCCTCAGTAACTTCCATAGCAGGGACGTGACCAGAAACCTAAAGTATCTTTTATGTTCAACAGAGGAAAAAAAAATGTTAATTACAAGTTTGGAACAACATGTGACAGTTAATGTAGAAGTGCATTCGCCCCATGATTGGTTCCTGAAAACACGGACGATTTCAAACACTGGCGGATCAAAGGTCAGCGTGCACTGGAAGGACAGATTTCGAGGCGGCATTTGAAGGAGCCTTCGAATCGGGACCGAATTTGTCATTCCACGGTGACGCATTCGGCCTTCAAAGGATGGAGCCTTTGAATTCAGATGCAGCTACTGTCGCTCAGTGTGATTTGAAATGATCTTACAGGATTTCTGAAATCGCACGGTCTGTAGCAGACTTTATTCAATTCAATTCAATTCAATTCAAGTTTATTTGTATAGCACTTTTTACGATACAAATCGTTGCAAAGCAGCTCTACAGGAATTTAAGTTTCCACAATATATTTATATATTGTAGAACCTTAATATATTTAACTTATGGTATTTCTGGTATTTGGTAATTCTGTATGTTGTCTGAGCGTCCTCTGAGGGGTTGGCATTATCTTTTCTCAGGTGTTCGGTCATCTCAGATCATTTAAGTGTTGGATCCAGACTGGAGCTTCTGTAATTCCTAGTTACCACGGGATGTTAATCCCGTGGCAGAAACAGAGAAACAGATAGAGACATAATTAGCGTAGCTGCTGTTCCATCTAAGTAAAATTATTTGTTCAACCCAAGCTAAAGAATAATAATAATGTACATTTGATCAGATATAACTGCAGTACAAGATTATAAGATGCATTATGTGAATGCTTGGCTAAAGAGATGTGTCTTTAATCTAGATTTAAACAGAGAGAGTGTGTCTGAACCCCGAACGTTATCAGGAAGGCTATTCCAGAGTTTGGGAGCCAAATGTGAAAAAGCTCTACCTCCTTTAGTGGACTTTGCTATCCTAGGTACTACCAAAAGTCCAGAGTTTTGCGACCTTAGGGAGCGAGTTGGATTGTAGCGTGGTAGAAGACAAGTTAGGTACGCAGGAGCTAAACCATTTAGGGCCTTATAGGCAAGTAATAGTATTTTGTAAATTATACGGAACTGAATAGGTAGCCAGTGCAGAGACTGTAAAATTGGGGTAATATGATCATATTTTCTTGACCTGGTAAGAACTCTAGCCACTGCATTTTGGACTATCTGTAGCTTGTTTATTGAAGATGCAGGACAACCACCTAGCAGTGCATTACAATAGTCCAGTCTAGAGGTCATGAATGCATGAACTAGCTTTTCTGCATCAGAGGCAGGTAGCATGTTTCGAAGCTTGGCAATGTTTCTAAGATGGAAGAATGCTGTTTTTGTAACATGGGAGATATGATTTTCAAAGGACAAGTTACTGTCTAATATGACACCCAGATTTTTGACTTTAGAGGACGTAACAGTGCATCCGTCTAGTTGCAAATTGTAATCCGAGAGATTCTGTGTACTGTTTTTTGGTCCAATAAGTAATATCTCTGTCTTATCTGAATTTAATAGGAGGAAATTATTGGTCATCCAATCTTTTACATTTTTTACACAATCTATTAGCTTAGATAGTTTAGAAGTTTCATCTGGTCTTGTTGAGATATATAGTTGAGTATCATCAGCATAACAATGAAAATTAATCCCGTATTTTCTAATAATATTACCGAGAGGCAACATGTATATTGAAAATAGCAGAGGACCTAGGACAGATCCTTGTGGTACTCCATACTTTACTGGTGATAATTGAGATGACTCTCCATTTAAATGAACAAAGTGGTAGCAATCAGACAGGTAGGATCTAAACCATCTTAAAGCCTGCCCATGAATACCAGTATAATTTTGTAGTCGATCTATGAGTATATCATGGTCTATAGTGTCAAACGCAGCACTAAGATCAAGTAATACTAGCAATGAGATGCAGCCTTGGTCTGAAGCAAGAAGCAGGTCATTTGTAATTTTAACAAGGGCAGTTTCTGTACTATGGTGAGGCCTAAAACCTGACTGAAATTCTTCGTAGAGATCATTTTTTTGCAAGAAGGAGCACAATTGAGCAGATACAACTTTTTCTAAAATTTTAGACATAAACGGAAGATTTGAAATGGGTCTGTAATTTGCCAATTCATTAGAGTCTAGTTGTGGTTTCTTAATAAGAGGTTTAATAACCGCCAGCTTGAATGGTTTTGGGACGTGACCTAAAGATAACGATGAGTTAATAATATTGAGAAGCGGTTCTGCTGCTACAGGTAACAACTCTTTCAGTAGTTTAGTGGGTACAGGATCTAATAAACATGTTGTTGGTTTAGATGCACTGATAAGTTTATTTAGCTCTTCCTGTCCTATAGTTGTAAAGCACTGCAGTTTTTCTTTGGGTGCGATGAATGAAGCTGAAATACTAGATACAGTAGAATATACATTTGTTATTGTATTTCTGATGTTATCTATTTTATCAGTAAAGAAATTCATAAAGTCATTACTATTAAACTGTGAGGGAATATTTAGATCGGGTGGCGTCCGTTTATTTGTCAATCTAGCCACTGTGCTAAATAAGAACCTTGGATTGTTTTGGTTATTATCTATGAGTTTGCGGATATGCTCTGCCCTGGCAGCTTTTAGAGCCTGTCTATAGCTGGACATACTGTTTTTCCACGCGATTCTAAAAACTTCCAAGTTAGTTTTTCTCCATTTGCGCTCAAGATTACGAGTTTCTTTCTTGAGAGAATGGGTATAACTGTTGTACCATGGCGCAGCACATTTTTCTCTAACCTTTTTCAATTTGAGGGGGGCAACAGCTTCTAACGTATTAGAGAGGATAGTGCCCATGTTGCTAGTCATTTCGTCTAGTTCATGTGTATTTATGGGTACACAGAGCAGTTGGGATAAATCAGGCAGGTTATTTGTGAATCTGTCTTTGGTGTCTGGAACAATAGTTCTGCCCGGACGATAACGCGGAGCCATATAATTAGTATCAGTAATACGGAGCATGCACGATACAAGGAAATGATCAGTAACGTCATCACTTTGAGGTACGATATCTATATCAGTAAGATCAATTCCATGCGATATAATTAAATCTAGCGTGTGATTATAACGGTGAGTGGGCCCGGTGACGTTTTGCTTGACTCCAAAAGAGTTTATTAGGTCAGTAAACGCAAGTCCTAACGCATCATTTGTATTATCAACGTGAATGTTAAAATCTCCGACAATTAGCAGTTTATCAACCTTAACCAATAGATCTGAGAGGAAATCTGCAAATTCTTTTAGGAAATCTGTATATGGCCCTGGCGGTCTATACACAGTAGCCAGAGCAAGAGATAGGAGAGATTTCTTTTGCATATCTAACAGTGTAACATTAAGCAGAAGTATTTCGAATGAGTTAAACCTGTATCCTGTTTGCTGAGTAACATTGAGAATATCACTATATATTGTTGCCACACCGCCGCCACGACCAGTCTGACGGGGCTCATGTTTATAACAGTAGCTTGGTGGAGTAGACTCATTTAGACCAATATATTCATTTGGTTTAAGCCAGGTTTCAGTCAGGCAGAGGGAACAGGGGCACACAGCTGTGAAAGAAAGGCGGCAGCAGCACAATTATCATTGTATCTTGATTATCTGGTTTTCATAATCTTTGGAAGCCAAAAGTGAAATTGAAACTCAATTCTGATTTATTTCACAGCCCTTCAATGAACAATTGTATTTTTACAATTTAAAAATGCTTTATAAAAGCTGTAAAACATTTCCATATTTCTCTAAAATTTGCACTGTTAAAGAAAGTTGATCACTGATAATAAATCCACACATTATTCTTTGAAACTCCAGATGTACTTTCATTTTTTATTATTTCATCAACCGCCCAACTAGGAACCTGCAAGAAAACAAGGCATGAGTGTTCTGGTTCAGCATGAGTTTTCTGTTTTTCATCATGTGTTCTCTAATGTATTCCAGCACACAGCAAGATAAGAGTCTCTGTGTTTTGATCTATCTGAATCAGAACGATTGTTTAATGCACCTGACTGTTCAGTGATGTCTTGTTATGCACACACGCAAAGCTTTCTTCATAGATTAAATCAAATATTACCATAAAATATCCAATTAGTCACAGACTTAATGGGGTTTATATCACTTTATTGCAGTTTTATTGCAGCTAAACAAATTACTAGTTGCCTGAACATTGGTAAATAAATCAGTAAATAATTAAGTCTGTTTAAGCCTGTTTCCACAGATTCATGTCCAAGTCTAAGCTGTGTTCCAGGTGATTGTGAAAGGCTTCTCGATGGTGTGAGATTGTGATGTTGCATCAAACTGCAGCTCCTGAACCTGAGAAGAGACAGCAAACACATACTTACATGAAGCATAAATCATTTTCAAAACTGATATGATCAATAAGTTATAACAACATGCTTTTACATTAATTTAACTCATCAAAACCATTTAGGAAATTTACAACATTTTTTTACGTTATACAAGATTCAACTTTTTTGTCATGTAAAAATTTAAAACATTAAAATGCAAATAATAATTATATATATTTATTTAATTATTATTAGTTAGTTATTTAATTATTATTAGTATTGATTTTAGGGTGATTTATGACAAGCATAAATTAAAAGCAGCAAACAAATACGTATAAATCATTTTCAATTTAAATACATAATCCTTTACAAAGGCTTATTTATATTGCTTAAAATATGAAAATTTCCATTTTAAAATATTAAACTGTTTTTTAAATATATTTTGTATATTTCTTGTATTATTTTGGGTTAAAATATGACAAAGGCATTTTCATGAGATCCACTCAATTATAAACATACATTTCAAAATGAAAACTTAAATCAGTAACTTAATAATTTGGCAAATACATAAATATATGAAATTTATTAGATAATTATTCATTAGATTAATGTTTATATTTGGCAATTCTGACTTTATAACCTGCAACTGTACGTTTTAATCACACATTTCTAACTTTAAAACTTGCAATAAGTTTTTCTCTCAGTATTTGCAAGATATAAATTCACAATTCTGACTACTTGCTCAAAGTTCTGATTTTTTTTCTTGCAATTGCGAGTTTATATCTCACAATTCTGACTTTTTTCTTCTCTCAAAATTGTGAGTTATAAAGTCCAATTCTGAGGAACAACTTTTTTCTCAGAATTGTGAGTTTATATCACGCAATTCTGAGAAAAAAATCACAATTATCTTTTCGTATTTAGTGGTGGAAACAAGCTTCCATAAAATTGCTTTGATGGTGTTTGCATGAAGTATCTCACCTCAGCGTTATACATGAATTCCAATTTGGCATCGGGCTTTCCATTGACTTTCATGATAACTTGAGTGACGGGCGCTGTTACACCCCACACCTTCACGACACCCAGGGTCAACCTATCAGCCTCGGCCAGACCATCTGTGAGAACTGCGCTGGTCAGAACACCCTAAACATATAAACACACAGGACAGCTGTTACACAACACTATACACACGTGCACATTTACAGTGTGAGCAAAAATCCTATCGCAAATGAAAACAGTTGACAGTAAGCAATGCATTTTTTCTGGGGAAATGTATATAAAAAGAGAGGCCACAGCCATTTGGCTTTAAGTGAGATGGACATTCTTGGATTTAATGACCACAATCCAAATAAATCTGCACACACAGCTTTCTTCAAAACATATTAACGTACCGAAGATGCAGAGAAAGTCGTCAAGAGGAAAAGCTTATTCTGAACAGTATCTGTGAGGAGGAACAAGAAAAGAAGATTAAGAGAAGAACAGGAAAGGACCATTAAAAAACCCCTGAAAATTAATATATAGATACATGTTCAGAACACTGTTGTATTGTTTGCAATGCTGATAAAACCTAACGTGAATTTATAAGTAGTATAAAAGTAATAAATCCAACAATGGCTCATTGGAAATACATGGCTACATTTTTTTATTGCAAAACTCCAAAAACTTAATATTCTAAACAAACGCATTTTGACATCTGCATCACATGACCCGTTCCATCTATACAGTTGTTCTGATGTAAAAAAGCTTGTTCAGTAGCGCACATAGTAAAGTGAAAAATTCAGTAAAATGTTAACATTATCAACTAGGTTAAGGGTCGGGGTCAGTGCTGCTGGTACGTCATTTTCAGATACGATCGAGCATTAACCTTCTACAACAACCACCAACCAACGTAATAAAACGTTGCCAGATTCACATTCATCTGTCTGGGATAAAACTGCATGTGCTTCTAGCACCACTCACTGGACATTTCATTTTGAAAGCACTGCTGAAATGTACGGTTGTCCAATGAGTTTGGGTGAAATAAACAGCTAATAGAATTGTGATCATCAAGTTAAATCAAAACCATTAAATTCGTCAGGATTCCCATTCCTGCACACACATGGATCCAAACATGCATAACTTACCAATTCCCTCTCCGTCATCCCAGAACAAGGATCCATGTGCTGAACCTCTATCATCAAGAGCAACAAGAAGACCCAGAGGATTCAGACGACTACAAGAAAAAAAGTGAACATCACATTAGTGTTGTGGCATCACATGAACACCTACATTTACTTATTCAAAGATTTTAAAGGTTCCTAATTTTGTTTTAGAATTTCCAACAATAGGTTTACATGCATGAAGCCCTCTTTTCTGAGAGCCTACTCTGCTCTGATTGGTCAGACAGTCATATAAAAGAAAACTGTTTGTGGAGAAAGAAACCTTTTAAAAGTGGGAAAAAAACTATGCAACTATATAAAAACTGCCTCAAGTCTTTATAAAGATGCACCTGTAGCGTGTGTTGTTCTCTGGTTTCTGCCAGGGCAGGATGTGGCCTCCTCTCACGTGCAGGTTAATTTTTGATAACGGTGTATCCATATTCATGAACTGTCCTCGCACTCCAACAACTTCACCCTGGGACATAAATCACATACAAGCAGATAAGAGAACCCAATACACAGAGGACACAGTATCGCAGGCTGAATGTGCGACATGCTGCTAAGATCTCGCTGGATTCGAATGCTTGCTACTAGAAATGCTTACTTGCATGCTGATAAAATGCTTACCGTGTGGTAGTCGTACCAGCGGGCGTTTGGCACGTAGCCCCGGACCGTCGTAACGCCCTTCACAAAACAAAATCAATGACAAATCAATAAACAACAAGACAAACAACAGAAATAAAAACACCTGACCTCTCCTTACTGACTGAATATAGCGCCATGTGAGTGTGTGACTTAATAAAAGACTAATGAAAATTCAAAATAAAAATGAATGAAAACAAAACATTTAAATATATATATATATATATATACACACACACACGCACACACACAATATATATAATATTATTAATAATAATAATAATATTACATTAAAATACATATTTTAAAACAATAATTTTAAAATTAAAATAATGAGCAATATGTAAATTAATTAATTATATATTAATAAACAATGACATATTTACATAAATTAATTGAAATCCATCCATATTTTTCACTGAAAAAATAAATGAATATTAAAATTATAAATAATATTTATATATTGACTACATTGTGTATATTATGTATAAAATATTATTATAGTGTATAATTAATATTATTTATTTTAATGTTAATAAAATAAATAAATATGATAATTTAATTCATCTGTGTACGTGAGTCAGTTCAGAGTCACTCGCCTCAAAACTGAAACATCAATACCAGACTCTGTGGCTCATAGCATGAACATAGTGGAGTTGTTTTTGTGTGCATACCGGGTCCAAAGCAGCTGTGATGAGAAGCGCGGGACCCCAGAGGAACTGCCTGTCGATGCTCCATGTGTTTTCATCCGTCACAAACCTACAGAGCAGAACACAGCATCTGATCAACGCTGAACATACAGATCATGACACGAGAGAGTTCTAATGTCTTGTTTAAGGATATTTAAATGAGCACTTTTAACACTTTAAGAAAATGATATTCTGGTTCTCAAATATGATTGGCTGAGAGCCTTTTCCCATCACGTAATATTCTCCTCGTATCTTCACTGCAGCTCGAGCAAATCCACCATATATTTGATTAACACACACTACTGTTATTGTGTCACAGAATGTAGTTTTAAGAGTTTTTTAGGCGAGAATGTAGTTGTTTAGACCTCAAATATGCAATTTATTTGTTTTATTATTATTATTTTAATGCTTTATTTACTGACAAGTCACATACAAATTAACAATAACAGCAAAAATTCAGTAAATTCAAAAAGACAGTGATCGTAAAAAATAATTAAAAGAAATTAAAGAAAGAAGAAGAAGAAAAATGCTAAATAAATAAACACAAAAATGAAGAACTATATAAGAAGGGTAATGAGAACAAATCCATATCTCTAACTACAAAATAAGTACAAAGGTCCTTAAAAAGGATAAAGTTTCAAAGCTTTACAGCAATCTATGGTCTTCCCTTTGCTTTAGTGTTCCTTACACCTTCCATCACTTTAAGAGACTGACAGAGCTCAAATTTAAATAGTTAAAAACTAGGTGTACTCTTTGACCATCGACATTTTTTAGTGTGATATTTACCAAATATAATAAAACAAAAATTCTTCTCTAATGGCTTATCATAATATAATAAAACATTGTTATCTTCCAAAGTAATGTCAATTTCAGAAGACCCTAAAATCACACCAGAATAATTTCATATAAATAAATACTTTCATCATTCAAACTACAAAACACACATTTCAAATCAATATCCTTCTTAAATATTTTTTTTAATAACCTCATAAAACTGATCATTTTAAATGAAACCTCACGAATCTTATTGACGACACATTATCTCCTGGAGATCATGAAAGCCAAGCGGGAATTCCCAAAACTTTTAGCTGGTGGTCTCCTAAAAGGCCGACAAATCTGTTTAAGACAATTACTAGTGCAGTTTTTACCAAGAATACTTATACCATCTAACTTTAAATTTAAGTCAATAGTTTTATTCAAATCAAAAGCATCAGCAGCCTGCAGCAATTGAAGAAGACCAGCAGGTACAGCTTCAGAGACCACTGCATAATCCTTTATTTAGAAACTCTCCCATCAGGACGAAACAACTGTGTCACCAATAAAATATTATTTCTGAACTAATAATAATATTTTGGTATTGAGAAAGGGTCCGTTAGTGAATGTGATATGGACTTCGGTGAAGGTTACATTAATACTCTATTAGATAGCACCAAAGATGACCTTTATGTGTCAGTCCCAAAAGGAGAATGAAAGGAGATTGTTTTAGCGCTGTTGTGGGAAATCTCCTGAATTGTTAAAAGGACAAAAAAAGAAAAAAAAAAAGAAAAAAGCTTTTCGTATAATATTATGGACATCGACCTGAAGAATGAATGTTGTATCAGACGATCTCTGTCATAAAACTGTACATAATACAATGATTTTCAATGGAGCGACTCAACATTCCTTTGTTACTAGCTCTAAAGTTTTAGAATTAGCAACAGAGGCTTGGTCACAACTGTAAATCTGTCAACTTGAGATCTGTTCTGCCACAAATAAGGGTTTTTACTGACACTGAATTTGCTTACACACTTGTGCCATCTAAGTGTTGACTATATGGAATATCAAACTCGTAACTGTATATCAGCACGCTGTGATTACCTATGGCATTCGGTCTACAGCCATGCTGATAATCAGCCATATCGCACAGCTATGAAAACTACAAAACATGAGTACTGGAGGACACTCACTCATGCAGCAGGGGTCTGACCACAGTGTTTCCGTGAGTGTGAGCTTCGTACATCAGTGTGTACAAATACGGCAGGAGGGTGTAGCGAATATTCAACACATCACGAGAGATCGCAGCAAACTCCGGTCCCCAGGCCACGGGATCCTGCCTCTGTGAAAGGTCACAAAAAACTCATCAGATTACAATAATTCAGCACTTCTGAAGAAAATATAAATAAATCAGTGGCGTGCGGTGGTGTTTTAAAATGAGGAGGCAGTTTTATACACACATGTATGTGTGTGTGTGTGTGTGTGTGTGTGTGTGTTACACTTAATGTTGTCACATTTTCCTTGGTAAATAAATATTACATAAAGAAGAGAACAAATATAATAATGTTTTGTATTTTATTAATATTATTATTATTTTTTAATTTAATCTTTTAATACTAATTATACATTTCACAGTGTTGTATGCATTTTTATATTTAACAATAAGGTTTCATTAGTTAACATTAATTAACTACTTTAGTTAACATGAACTAAGAATAAACAATAGCCTACTTCTACAGCATTTATTAATCTTAGTTAATATGAATTTCAACATTTACTAATGCATTATTAAAATCAAAAGTTGTGTTTGTTAACATTAGTTTATGCACTGTGAACTAACAATGAACTGTATTTGTATTAACTAATGTAAACAAAGATTTAAAAGCTAAATACTGTAATAAATGTTAATTGTTTGTTCATGTTATATTAAATGACACCTTATTGTAAAATGTTATCAATATTTTTTATTTGTGAACTGATGTTCAGCTGTTCTTTTTAATAGTCAGTTTATTTTTGGGTCATCATCATCATAAAAGCAATGTAAACACTGCCACAGACACGAAGATATATCCTTCATGTCATCACACTGAATGCTCACTCAGAACTGACAGTCATCACCTTTTCAGGCCATTTCAAGTTTTATTTTGACGTGACACAAAGCAGTGGTATCTAAGCAGGAGAGTTGTTTACTTACTTTATAATTAGTCAATAACGCCATCATGTCCTTCATTCAGGCCGAGAGCTCGCACGAATACAAGAGGCGGGATTTATCGCAGGAACCAATCACATCCAATCATAACCGATCATATCCAATTATAGCGTGATGTAGGCACTGCCTCCTCTCACGTGACTTTCCCCCATTCATTTCAACGAGCCTCTAGAAAAGTCACCGCACGCTTTAGGGTCTCTGCTTTAAATCTATAGACCGAAGGGAGGCAAGCCTCCGCTGTAACTCTACCTGCACTGGTTGACAGCGTTACTTTATAAAAAACGAGTGACTTTTATACTTTTAGTGCCATATTTAGTAATATTTGTGATTTATGTTTGTAATATCAATTATTTTCTCATCCAATTTTTTGAGGAGACACTGCCTCCCTTGCCTCCTTGGAGGAAATGCCCCTGAAATATATCTTCCTTTACAAAGAAATTTATATAGGTTTATAACAGCTTGAGGGTGAGTAAACAATGACAGAATTTTAATTTTTGGGTGAACTATCCCTTAAACACTGGTCCAAAAATATGATTAAATCTGTCCATAAAAAGGTGCCATGTGTGTTCTTACTGGCATGTTGATGGTGTTGTGGTTTCTGGAGAACGGGTAGAAAGCTCCAAGCTGCATCCAACGCAGGCACATCTCATATTGGGCAGTGTTAAAGAAGCCACAGATATCAGCACCGGTCTGGAACACACGCGGAGAGGGAGAGTCAGAAGAGAAAAGGAGACATACAGAGAAATATAACTCTAGATCTCTGTAAAAACTGGACCACAAGAGCAAACTCCAAAACATTAATAAATAAACTCCAGAGTCAATGTAATGGCTGCATGCTAGTGTAATCCCAGCAAACACATAACGTTGCCCTACCGTTTTTGAGTGCCAAAAAAATAACATTCTAGGAATGTTCATGTTAGGTATTATTATTTTATATATATTTTTTTTTTTTTTCTGCAGCTATAAAATAACATTAAAACATATAAAATAATGTTATATTGGAGTAAAGAGGTTAGGGGAATGTTAAAATAACTAGCATTCTATTTCCTTTAAGAAAACTTTCCTGGCTAACCAAAAACAAACCTTAATAAAATATCTATCTGGGAGCCAAAAACTTTTAGCTGGGGTGCACCCAACTGAACTCAAGCACAACTAAAAATCAGCAGCAAGTGCTGCGGCAGGATGAGAGAGGCACTTACGTAAGGGATGCCAAATATGCTGAACTCCATCATGCCTGAAGGACAGAAAGAAAAAGAGGGAGTTTGGTTTTCATGTCGGCAGTTTATAAACTGAACTGTACAGTAGATACAGTAGCTGTCTAACAAAATACACCATGATTTAATGAAGGAGGATGAATTATTTATTCCTGTGATCAAAGCTGAAATTTCAGCATCACTACTCCAGTCTTCAGTGCCACATAATCCTTCAGAAATCATTCTAATGTGCTGATTTAGTGAATTTAGTGAATACTGACAATAGTGAGTACTAAATATGAGCAATAGCAATGCTTATCTTCTCGAAAACCACCAAATAATAAGCTCCATCATACCTATGATGGACTTGAGAAGCTGGTCCCAGGCCGAGTAGTTGTCTCCCAGCCAATGTCCTGCCCAGCGACCACTAGACGGATATGTTGAACGGGTAATTACGGCACCTCTCTTTCCAGTGGTACTAAGCAAAGCACTGTGAAACACACATATACACACACAGCAATTAAAACTCATTCCATAACAACTGAGGAATAAATACAGTAGTGAATATGGAGGGCCAGAAAACTCACTCGTAAGTAGGTTTTGTGTGAGACCAGCCATATAAGTTGTGGACATCATAATGCTTCACGCGTGTGCCATCAGCCAGGATCTGCTCGCTGTTCATGCATAAAGTCTTATGGTTCAGGCCTCTGTGCATGGACTCCAGAGCTGGGAAAAGGTCACACACATATGTAGGGCAGGTTCATTTTGGTCAGAAAGTGCTACATACAGGTGCAAATGTTAGGGCTGCCTCCTTAACAGTCAACGAGAAGAGGCTTAGATAAGAATAGAGGAATCCAAATGCTCGCCTATCATTCATCGACCTCAAATATGGCTTATTATTTGAAATTGAAACATGTAAGTAGTAGCAACTTTTGGTTTTGTTTTTTATTATTATTATTTTTGTTTTTTATGCTTTATTATTATTGAACAGTAAGGAGCACACAGGAAGCACAGTGGGAGTGAGAGAGGGGACGGGATCCGAGTGCGGGATGCCCAAGGTGCTACAGTGCTACATGTAAGTAATTCTACTTAGTAGTAGCAACTTTACATTAATCTAGATAAATGTGCATTATTAGGTACATTTTTAAGTGATTTTTTTTATTTCTTTATTTTGGAAAATAAAGTAAACAAACAGGATGTGCTTTCTGCTGCCTTTGTGAACTGGAGCTCATCACAGAAATGAACCAAAATTCAGACATGAGAAATATATTTACAGAAACCTTGAAATGTCTACAATTCAAATCTAAAACAAATACTCTCTGATAATGAAATAATTAGAATATCTCCTTGCTATTTTCTCTGACACAAGCTTTATGCATGGACTTGAGAATGGAATAGGTGGCTTAAAACTAGTGACGTAACTGAATGACTACCAGACAGTATTGTCAAATTGGGCTACTTTAACACTGTTGCTGTGGGTTGTTTTTCATGTCCCCAGCTTGAAGGAACCCCAATAAAGTGATATTTGGCCCCTGGAATGTGAATTTTACCAGTGGAAACCCACAAAAAATTTTGGATTTTACACCTGGAACGCAACTTTTACTGGGTGACCTTCCCCGAAATGTGAATGGGCTAGTTTTTGAGTAGTAATTGGGTAGGTTTTGTTGTGAAAGCCTGGTAACCCTGCTACCGGTCGACTAGAAAAATCTTTAGTCTGGGGCAAGCCCAGTAAATATTGACCACTGTGTTGTAAAATATCTGTTGCCAAGTACACATGACAGGACACACTCATAAGAACTTACGGGGCATGTATGGAGGGTTTTCCAAAGCGGGATCCCCTAGACATTTCTCTCCGACGGTGCCATGCACGAAACTGGCCGGCTCATTCATGTCCTTCAGAAAGCAAAACACAATGACAGTGTTATCATCCAATGAATTCAAAGGGGAAAAAAACAGTGGTGATATGCAAATGAGTCAAGACTCTAAAAACTCCATCTAACTTTATTATTTTTTTTTTTTAATAAAACTTTAAAACTAACATTCCAACTTAAACTCAAACTACTTTAAACTTCAAACCTTCAAACTTCAAGCTTTTAAAACTTGTTTCAAACTTTCTGGTCTGGCTTTCTCAAGCCAACTTAAAAGTCTGTTTTGACTAACTTTTTTTAATCTAGTTCATGAAATTGCTTTACTTTTCATTCCAACATGAAAAATGACAAAAACAAAGCGCTCACGATCCAAAGTCCATCAAACTTCAAGACGTTGTTGTAAAAGTCTTTAATCTGCTGTGTCCACCACTCTGCTGTACTGCTCTTGAAGAAATCAGGGAATGCCACGACTGCTCTGAATAACTGAAAGTTTAAACGAAAGAAACGTTAGGTTAGACAAGGTGGATATTGGATATTACTCGTTTATTATTCGTTTAAATAGTAATGTGCTGATTCACTTCATATGTGTTCTGTTTGTTTACTACATGCAGTAGGTGATATAGCATAGTACTAGTATGTGCTCATTGGCTGATGGTGTGTGTTTTGCATGCTAATTGGTTGATAGTATTGATGATCATCTCTCTTGACTGCATTTGCAATTATAGCCCACTGTACTGATGATATATAGGAGAACAAGAGAAAAGATGGCCGGTTCTCTGATTAAAGAGAGACAGAAAAAGAAAGAAAGCGACATATAGAGAAAGATAATGAAACAGAACAAGAGAGAGAAACAGATACCTCTACTTGAGTATCCCAGTCCAAAGAATTGTCCACAGTAATATTGGGATAATCAGGCCACACCTGCGACACACAGAGACAACAGCTAAAATCAGTGCTTTCATGTAAAATTAAAGGATAATTCCTGCTTTCAGCATATGTCCAAATCATACAGTATATGTCTTCAAACATCAGGTTCTCTAATCAAAATGCTCCAAACAAATCACCAAATCTCTTTAACTAATGTTGCATTCCGGATGAAGTTTCCCGCTTTAACCTCCTTTAACTCGGAACTCTGAATTCCGAATTCAACAATTCAGTCAATAGAATTGTGTTTCATTCATCACCAACTTACAGATGACATCAAATGAAACTTCTCACTGAAATATGGCTTGACTTATTTGTCTTCAAGTGGTTATTCCAGTTTAGGACTTGCGGAATGCAGCATACAAAAACATGACATCATCTTCTAAGAAGTACCATCAGTTTTGGAGGGAAAACAACAAAACAAACAGCTGCACAAAATATTAGCAATGGATCTGATGAATTCAGTGCAGTTTTGCGGTATCATTTGGTTTGTTTCAATACAAAACATCTATCCTGTTTGAGAAAATTATGGAAATTAGTATGATGATATTAAAATAAAAATAATAAATATAGCTGCAAACAGCAATTATCGGGGTTTGAGTGCTTTAAGGCTTTTAAAGCAATGTGCAAAAAAGTAATGTGCTTTCTTTAGCAACCATGTAAACATGTATATCATAGAGGGAAAAGACAACCAATAATGTACAAAGGAAATATATTTGTTTTAATGCTTTTTAACAGTTATCGAGGTTAGACAAAACCCCAGACAAAAAAGGACTAGTTCGCAAAAGTAGATTTTTCAAAAAATCTAAAATACCCCAAAATTTCACCGGGTCAACAAGAGAATCTGAGGCATGCATTTTGTCTGTCTTGGGCAAAGGATTCCATTGATATAAGGCACTGTGCCTAACGGTTTGGGAATTATGATTGATTACGTACTTTTGGCCGCTGTAGTGCATCCGTGAGACCAATTGGGGCAAGCCTTGGTGACATGGTAGACTACCAGCCCTGAAATTTCCAAGTCTCTACGACTTACGGTTTGATCGGCCCGATCAGTTTTACGTGGAGAATGCTGCATCCTGAAGCAATCTAACAATTACAATAGGGTTTCGGCACTACGCACTTGAACCCCTAATTTAAAAACTCAGTTTTTATGTAAAAGCAATAGCAAACGCAACCCCTCCGGTCTGAACCACCATGCTCTGAGCAGGACTCGAACCCTGGTCACCAGCATGGGAGGTGGGCATGCTAACAAGACCCCAAAGACTGCGGTTCGAATCCCGTTTGGAGCAGGGTGAATGTAACGGAGGCCAGCTAGTGTGAGCTGTGTAGGTAAAACTCACTCCTTTGCTCTCAAGAGGCACGTTAGACCCTGTGGTCTTTAGTGTCTTTGTTAGCACGCCTGCCACCCATGCTGGCGACCTGGGTTCGAGTCCTGCTTGGAGCAGAGTGGTTAGGACCGGAGGGGTTACACGAATTTTACTTTATTTCCATCCTATCAGGCATTTCCTGTTGTGTACTGTAGATAATCATATTATACTTAAATCACAAAACAAGCAAACCAATGTTATAAAAGCTACAGAGGTCGAGGTACAGCAGAACATGAAGGACCCCAAACTTGTGCCGCAGAGCAGAGAAAAATATACTGTCAAAAAAACTCAGAATCAATATACAGTTGGAAGAAAAAGTAAGTGAACCATTTTCGGTTTCCTGGTTTTCTGCTTAAATTGGTGAAGATCAGATCACATTTCATGACCAAAGTCACAAATAAAAACAAACACAATATTTCTAAGCTGATAAAACACAAACAGTCATAATTTTTCATGTCTTTATTGAACACACCCATTAAACATACAAAGTGATGGTGTACAGTGCTTTAATAACTGCTTGAACCACCTTTGGCAGCAATAACCTCAAGCAAGCGCTACCTGTAGCTGTGAATTAGACCTGCACAACGTTCAGGAGTCATTTTGGACCAATTTTCCTTACAGAACTGCTTCAGCTCACCCATATTCTTATGTGTGAATGGCTCTCTTGAGGTCATTCCACAGATTCTCTATTGGGTTGAGATCTGGGCTTTGACTCCAAAAAGTGGACTTTATGTCTCGGAAGCCATTGTGTAGTAGATTTACTTTGATGTTTAGGGTCATTATCCTGCTGCATCTCCCAGCTTCTTCTGAGTTTCACAGGCACATTGAGATTATCCTGTAGATATCCTGATAAATTTGGGAATTAATTTTCCCCTCTACAATGGCAAGTGGTCCAGGTCCAGAGGAAGCAAAGGAGCCCCAAATCCCTGTTTCTCTAGGGTTCTTTTTCACCTCATTGAACATTCTGCAGTGAGCCTTTGGAGCCTTGGCTGGGTGTCCACTTCTATGGAGAGTAGCCATAGTAACATATCTCCATTTATAGACAATTTGTCTAACTGTGGACTGATGAATATCTGAAGTCTTTGAGGTTACTCTGTAACCCTTTCCAGCTACATGTATATCAACAACTCTTGATCGTAGGTCTTCTGAGACCACTTTTTGCGAGGCATGGCTCACATCAGCTAACGCTGCTTTTGAATAGCACACTGACACTGTTTGGGTGTTTATATAAGTCAGTTTAGCTCTAAATCACACCTTTATTCTCGTTTCGTTGATTGGAGTTAGGGTTAGGGTTAGGGTTAGGTTGATTGGATTCCTGGTTTGCTAACACCTAACTCCAATTGGCATTTAGTGATAGCAGAAGCCTAGTGTTTCACTTACTGTTTCCACCATGACTTTGTATGTTTAATGGGTATGTTCAATAAAGACATGAAAGATGATGACTGTTTGTGTTTTATCAACTTTTTGATAATCAATTTTTGTGACTTTAGTGAAAATCAAATCAAATTTCATGACCAATTTATGCAGAAAACCAGAAAATTTAATTGAGTCATTTACTTTTTCTTGCAACTGTATGTTCTTCTTGTGTTTGTCATACCTTCCCCCACACAATGTCATTGCTGAGCTCGGGAGGCCATTTGATGAAAATGTCTTTTTCAATCCCGGTATCAAATGCAGGGTAGGAGCCTTTCGTCTCATTGGCTGCTATAGCCGGGTCCTGAAGCGCACAAACAAATAAAGCATGTAGTTTTGGTACAGAATACATTTCACTGCATGATTTCAGACAGAATAAGAACAGCATACTGTACATCAATCTATATGTATAAGCTCTGTTTACATTACAACATCTTTTACCATTTTATGGAAACAACTTAGTTTTTCCAAGTAATAGAGAATTGTTCGCACCAAAATGAAGATGAAGCGCATCCCCTCAGCCCTCATGTCGTCCACCAGAGCAGGCAGTCCCTTGAAGTTCACTTTGTCCAGCTTAAAGTTCATCTGCCTCTCCATATAGTCAATGTCTGCATATTGAACATCCTTTGAGGGATCAAAGGTCAAATATTATGATCATTGAACCCAACTGTGTAGTTCCAAGGTGATTGAGTAATTTAGTGAAAACTTAGCAATGCTTTGGTTTGAAACATTTAATTCTGCAGATGCTGGGAGCATGATGGTAGGATCTTGTGAGTGGTTGCTATGCAGTCGCTAGGTGGTTAATTACAGGCCCAAGTCAAAATTCTATGGAATATTTTCACAATTTGATGGTGTGCCTGTGAAATATCTAAAAAATGTTGAGACTGAAAAACACACATGCATAATAAATGATGAGATTGCTTACATAAGGAATTTTAGCAGCTTTCATGTCTCTGTAAAGATCTGTGATCTCTGCATCATTGGAGTAGCCATAACGACAAAGCTGGAACCCAAGCGACCAATAGGCTGGAAGAACCGGGCGGCCGATCATCTGTCAAACAAAACCAAGAGAAAATTATTTTACATTTCATGCAAATGCATTTTAAAACATAAATATTCAAGTGGCTTAAGAGAATCTAATGGTCACCTCAGTGTACTGCTGAACCACAGCTTCTGGAGTGGGTCCCATCACCATGTAGAAGTCCAGGATTCCTCCCACGGTGCGGAAGGTCAGAGCTGGAGTAGGCAGGAAGGTCACATCTAAAAGAGCAAAGCACGAAAAAAATGAGAAAACGATGACAACCTCCCTGTGACTCAATGCGTCGCCTCAGCTTTTCTTTTCTTTTCTTTTCATTTCATTTCATTTCTTTAATACACCTGCACTTACAGTCTCTTAACTGCAATAATTAGTGGATTTTTATGGCAGACAGCATTACTATTCCAGAGCAGAATGGACACAGTTTACGATAATGTTTACAGTACATTACATAAAATAAAAAAATTTGAGTTTTATGATTTTAAGCCCACAATTTATTATGGTTACAGGTCACAGACCATATTGCTACAACGGCCCGGTCCTGCAGATTTGCCTTATACAACATTAGAAGATTAGGCCCTTCCTGTCAGAGCAAGCCGCACAACTCCTTGTCCAAGCTCTTGTTCTCTCCAGACTGGACTATTGTAATGCTCTCTTGGCGGGCCTTCCCACATGTACTATCAAGCCTCTGCAACTGATCCAGAATGCAGCAGCCAGAGTGGTCTTTAATGAGCCGAAAAAAGCTCACGTTACCCCTCTCTTCATCAGGTTACACTGGCTACCAATAGCCGCTCGCATCAAATTCAAGGTACTGATGTTTGCCTACAAGACCACAACTGGCACTGCACCAATATACCTAAACTTGCTAGTTCAAACCTAGGCGCCCTCCAGAAGCTTGCATTCTGCAAGTGAACGACGCCTTGTGGTGCCATCCCAAAGAGGTACCAAATCACTCTCACGGACCTTTTCCTGGACTGTGCCCAGCTGGTGGAATGACCTCCCGATCTCAATTCGAACAGCTGAGTCTTTAGCCATTTTCAAAAAACATCTAAAGACACATCTTTTTCGCCAGCACCTGACTAACTAATACTAACACTTACTTATTCTATTTAATAAAAAAAAAAAAAAAAAAAAAAAAAATTCCTAGCTACGTGTACTGTGCTAGACTAACTGAGACTTGTCATGGCACTTGTATACTGTTGCTCTCTCGATGGTCTGATTGCTTCTATTGTTCTCCTCATTTGTACGTCGCTTTGGATAAAAGCGTCTGCTAAATGATTAAATGTAAATATAAATGTAAATTAATCACTTAATCCAAATATAAAAATGTGCAATGTGCTATACATAAAATAGATTTTAAATATGAAACATGTAATTTACTAATATAAACAAAATATGCTCAAATAGCAATTTTAACATATGAATGAATTATTTTTCTATTTTATTGCATTTTCTGCTGAAATTCTCATTTCCGCAACTTAGGTATCATTACCGCAACAGGTATTTATTTTATGTTGATTTAATAAATGGAAAAATAGTATTTTGATTTTAAATGCATGTGAAAAATATATATTATGTTCTTTCGGGTTTAACCACATAATTTTGAAAATGTCAGATTTCAATAAAATATATAAAAAAATATATAAAATAAAATAAAAAAATTGGTAAATTGCAATTTCCATTGTGGTAATGACAGAAAAAAGTCAAAAATCAAATGAAAATGTTAATTTTAAAATATGTATTATTTCATAGTTTCAAGTAATTGTACATGACTGTTAATACTCAACTTTTAAAAATGTGAAAATGTATTAGAATTCATAATGGTATTTTTTTCAGTCTGTTGCGGTAGTGAGATTTTAAGCCCTGACTTGGAAATTATATATCAAAAAAGAAATAAAATTGTGTGTAGATGTTCACAGACACCTCAAACCTTGCTACTGGTGCTTAAACAAGCAATTTGTTGATGGAAACCTTTTAAAATGTTCTTGTTTTAAAGTTTGGAAACCAAGATTTCATGAGAATCAGCCATATAAATAAACAGAAGTGTAAACACTACCTATTGAATTGTGTCTACTGTACGTCATGATTTTATAGTAAATAACTATTTTTATTACAATATGGCAATGAGATTTGATGGTAGAAGAGCTTAATTTGTTATAGATATAATTTTGCAATGCAACATTTCTTAATAGGCTTTCTATAGCTTTTACCTATTCAAAATATAATTTATTATTTCTTAAAAGCACATTTGTATGCACACATACAAATTTAATCTAACAAAATGTTCAAAAATGTTAACCATCTCCCTAAATTATATGGACAATATTACAGAAAACTGTAGAAATTAATTATAATAAATCAATCATAATCATAACTATATAATAAATATAAATCATAATCATAACTAAATCATTTTCTTTTACAACTGTTAAGTAATTGGCTTGTAGTATATTCATTTTGAAAGTGTCTTCTTTGCTTTTGTCCATGAACAAGCTGTCAAATAGACCATTTTAGCACCAGTTGGGCGAATGAGTGTGTGGTTTACTCACCCATGGCATTGCTGTTGAGCAGGAGGACGCCGTGAGCATTTTTTGATTTCTCTAGACCCATGTAGAAGGGATGGACTCCATAACTGTTCAGCTTAAACTACAGATGGGGAGAAACGGATTTGAGTTTGAGTTTGTGATGCAGTTGTCCAGATATTGTAAAGTGCAGATGGCATATCACACAGGAAGGCTTGTAAAACTCACCCCTGGAGGCTGGTCTTTGGCAAACAGGCCGTATTTGTGATAGTTGAGGTCATGTTTGTAGCTGGGGTGCTCTGTTTCACCAACACCATAGACGTAGTTTGAGGGGAGGAGCGTGGAGATCTCAAGGAGCTGATCGGAGAATATGAGCCCTGGCACGGCAGAGTCCCATCTAGAGAAAAGAATAAGATTTAACAAAACATTGAGAACACTTCTGACTTCCGTTCATGAAGAAGGCAAACTGTGCTTTTATAGTCCTAATATTACAGTCAAACTACCACAAAAGAAACTCTCTGGACTCCATGTTACCATTCAGCTGTATTACTCACATGGTTTCTTCTGTGTCCTTTCTGATGACTTGGATCCCGAAAGGCTTGTTCTTGATCTGAACCCTGTACAGTCTGTTGTTTTCTTCTGTCTCTGGCATAGCGGGCAGGTCGAGGGGAACGGGGACCTCGTAGCGTGCATTGCTCGGGTCAAAGATCTATATGAAGAAGACCAAAAACAATCTTAATCTCAGTCTTAAATGTATTAATTTATTTCCTTAAAGGGATAGTTCACCCAAAAATGAAAATTACCTCATGATTTACTTACCCTCAAGCCATCCTAGGCATATATGACTTTCTTCTTTCAGATGAACACAGAGTTATAATAAAATTTATCCTAGGTCTTCCAAGCTTTGGAGTGAACGGGGGATGAGATTTTGAAGCTCAAAAAAAGACCTTTAGTAAGCCCCCGGAGCCGTGTGGAGCAGTTTTATGATGTATGGATGCACTTTTTTGATCTTTAAAATCTCACCCCCCCATTCACTGCCATTAAGAAGCTTGGAAGAGCCAGGATAAATTTGATTATAATTCTGTTTGTGTTCGTCTGAAAGAAGAAAGTCATTTACATCTAGGATGGCTTGAGAGTGAGTAAATCATGGGGTAATTTTCTTTTTTGGGTGAACTAACGCTTTAAGTCCTAATTCTTAAAAACAGCATGGTGCTATTGACACCAAGATTATGGACGCATTAACAAAGTATACATTAAATGCAATGTAAGTCGATTTGGATAAACGCTTTGCTTTATTTAAACTGTATGTTTAGTCATCGTCTTGGTCGTGATCCTAAATTTAGAAAATCCTACCTTCCAACGCAGGCTTTTGCCACTCAGGTATGTGATTTCCACACGGAGCTTGCTGATGTCTCGAGATTGAGAACGTTGACTTGGGAAAGCCGTATTGCGCTCTATATCTACAGTGATGCCACTCGCCGTTTCAACCACCTTGCCGGTGATGTAGCCGTGGGTGTCGGTGTAATAACACCAGGGCTCGTTGGGAACATTTGAAGGCTATTAAAGACAATGAAAACACTTTGAACAGATGTGTTAATTCATATTATAACAGTAACAGGAGATACTAGAGTCTTTGCGTATGCACGGATCAGATATTGAATATCTTCTCTCTCTGACCTTCCAGACGCAGCCACGGGCTTCACATTTGGCTTGATCGGAACCCGCTTCAGGATGACAATCGAAGTGCCTAGAGTTTCTGTATTTGTCCTGCCAGTTGACTGTGTAGTCCTTCCCCAGTTCCAGCTCCAGGTTTCTCAGGTGCAACACCTAGCAGACCACAAACACAATGATATACAGGTAGATCACGCAAAAGACAGCATGTGTATTCAATTCGTAGTGCATACTGCTGTATATGTGCTCAGTACGGTTTGCCCAGGCTGTGGATTACAGGTAATACTGTTGTAAATAATGTTCAGTTTCTTGCACAGACCGATCGTTTCCCTTCATAAGAACATCATCAGGAGCCGCGGGTATTAATTATGTTTTGCCTGCTAATATGTGTGTGCTTTTGAAAGCCCTGACGAATATATTCACTTGGAATGACAGGGCCTCTCCTGGTGCCCTATTTACTTTATATTCCAGGTCTTAAAGGGATAGTTCACCCAAAAATGAAAATTATCCCATGATTTGCTCACCCTCAAGCCATCTGTATATGACTTTCTTCTTTCAGACAAACACAATCGGACATACGTTTAAAAAAATCCTTGCTCTTCTGAGCTTTATAATGGCAGTGAATGGCTGCCATTAGTTTGAAGCTCAAAAAAGTCTATCCATCCATTATAAAATCAATCCAAGTGGCTCCAAGAGGTTAATAAAGGCCTACTGAAGTGAATCGATGGGTTTTTGTAATAAAATATACATTTTTATTAACTGAAATTAGCTTCCGGCAGATGGTCAACTTGCGGCAAAAGCATGACTGACACGACGTATGGTGTATTCATGTCATACATCGCATACATCATATACACCTAGGATGGCCTGAGGGTGAGTAAATCATTTTTGGGTGAACTATCCCTTTAATGTGCATTATACCGATTTCTGTAGGGTGTTAAATATCCTATTCCAATCAAAATCTGTAAAATTGGTCACAAACAGAGTTTCACATTGACTTTGGTGGTGGATAGAAAACTCCTTTACCTTCCTGGTAGAATCGTAGTTAACCTGGGACACGTTCAGAGCGTTAGTAGTGGTGCCGTCTGACACGAGCACAGAGACTGGAGCTCCGGTCACTCCCATTACGGTGATGTTCTCAAACTTCAAGTTATTTGGATCAGTGTAGCCATTGTGGGTGACGTTCATTGTCAAGACATCCTGATCCAGCAGAAAAAGATCAGATATACAGATTTTAGTTATAATAATAATTCATTACATTTATATAGCGCTTTTCTGCTTTTTCTAAGCACTCAAAGCGCTCTACATTGTGAGGGGGGGGTGTCTCCTCTCTGACTGACTCCCCTCTGTTATAGCTGGCATTAAAAAATGATTAAAATGTTGCTTTTTGGACATACAATGTAATGCCATCTAAAAACAAACAAACAGATATGTGGCATTAGGATGACGTACATTAGCCACGGAAAACTGGTAATGAATATAGGAGCCAGACGAAACAGTATCTAAGAAAAAGAGAAAAAGAAGTTATGAGAGAAAAATCTACTTTATGTGTGAGTCAAACAAGTGTTATTATTTTATTTATTTATTTAGTAAGGATGATTTCAGGGCAGTGTACTACATCTTACATTCGTTGCCCATGTTCATGTGTTTTTATACCTTGTAAACGCAATATTATATGCAATAACGTTTATTGAACCTTTTATTGTTGCAAATTCTGCTCATTTTGAAGGAAACCTCACCAAGGCAAAGTTATCGACCTTGTTAACATCTATGTTATGTTATCTATGGGTGATGTTTTGTTGGAGAAAAAACACACAAGATGTGAGTTTATTGTATACATTTATATCTGTCATGGGGTTAAATTATATCTGTTCCTGAAAAAATGAAATATAAATGCATTTGGGGCATTTCAAAGTAAACAAAGCTTGAAGTTGGCTTGAAAAAGCCTTGTCTGAAAGTTTGAAACAACTTTGAGAAGCTTAAAGGTTGAATTGAAATGTTGAAATTGAACTTCGGGACAGGGAGCACACGTTTCTAGCATGATTTATCACATTCTTAACATGTTTTAGCACAATGTTAGCATGAAATAGCATATTACTAGCATGTTTTAACATCTCGCTAACATGAATTAACATCTTGTTAGCATGATTTTCAAGTCAAGTCAACTTTATTTATATAGCGCTTTTAACAATACAGATTGTGTCAAAGCAACTTCACACATGATTTAACATGTTGTTAACATGATTTAGTATGATTTAACGTGTTAGCATGATTTAAGATCCTGCTAGCATGATTTAGCATGAATTAAGGTTGCTAGCTTGTTTTTGACATTGCTAGCATGATTACCATGAATTAACCTGTTGCTAGCATGATTTAGCAAAAATTAACATGTTGCTAGCTTGTTTTTTCCATTGCTAGCATGATTAAAATGAATTAGCATGTTGCTAGCATGATTTAACATGTCTCTAGAATGAATTAGTACGATGCTAGCATGTTTTAGCATGTCTCTAGATGAATTAGCATGTTGCTAGCATCATTTAACATGTCTCTAGAATGAATTAGTACGATGCTAGCATGTTTTAACATGTCTCTAGAATGAATTAGTACGATGCTAGCATGTTTTAGCATGTCTCTAGACGAATTAGCATGTTGCTAGCATCATTTAACATGTCTCTAGAATGAATTAGTACGATGCTAGCATGTTTTAATGTGCTGCAAATTAGAATGTTATTAACAATGAAAAGTTGTAACTTTATTAACTAACATTAATAAAGATGAATAAATACTATAAGAAATGTATTGCTCATTGTTTGTTAAAGTTAGTCAAAACAATAATTGTTAACTAATGGAACCTCAATGTAAAATGTTACTACTAAATAAAACAATAGAACCCTGCTCAAAACACAATGGAAAATGTAATGGATTTAATGGTTATAATGGGTTTTAATGGAAACTATAATGGTGTCTACTGGTATGTGATGGATTCTAATGGTGGGATGTTAAATGAAAAAAAAAGGAATTTTGTAATGGTTTTACTTGAAAAAGCTAATGGTTCATTATGGTATTTTAATGGAAACCATTTGAATTTCTGTAATGGTTTCTATTGGGCTTCTATTGTTTTTTTAGCAGGGTTAGTAACTAAAAAAGTAAAACAGTAGTAGAAAATCTGAAATTCTGACATTCTTGCTATTGATTCCTGTATAAGGTACATTTTTGTTTCTGATGGTGAAGTGAACAACTTTTAATTAATAGCAAGTTCCTCCAAAATACCTCGAGACTCTCCGTCATCCCAGAATAGCTCTCCTGACGCAGCATTGTTGTCATCGAGAGCGATGATCAGTCTCATGGGATGAAGTCGGCTGAGGGAAAACAAACGTACAGAAACTCAAGAGCAGACACAAAACAGATCCTTTGAAGCTGGGATTCTTATTTGTGGCCCCTTTTTAAGCATTAAAGGTGATATGTGTTTTAGGGGAAATCTACAATTTTGTTTTGGTTTCAAATCATACCTGTATGTAGTGGTGACGTCTGGGCTTTGTGCGGGCAGAATGGCTCCGCCTCTCAGGTGTAAACCAAGTTTATCAGCGGGCAGGTTTAAGTTAACTTTTGCTTTGCGATCGGTAATCCGTTCCTCCTGTAAAACAAACCAAAAATTAGGTTAGGTCATATATATATATATATATATATATATATATATATGGATCATGTCCGCATCAAGATAAATTTACAAAAGTGAATTCATATACACAGAAAGCATATTAAATGCAAGTAAAGTGTCTACTTTTAAGGTTTAAAATAAGTTTCAGGAGAATAAAATTTCAAAATGTGGGTGAAATAATGTTGCATTGTCATTCAGTGTAACACTTATATTTATGAAAAAATTTAAACAACATACTTATTCTGACCTGTACGCATTAAAATGTGATGTATATTGATGTAAAATTTGATATATTGATATATTCATATACATTCTGCCATTATTTACTGTGATTCGAGAGGATGGTCTTACCTTTTCAAAGTCATACCAGATGGCATCTGGAATGTAGGCCTCCACATTTTCAACACCCTGAAACAAACAAACAGGAAAATGAGCTAAACATAATGATAAACGTGATTTTGATAGTTTAGTGATGAGCATTATTCATTAAACTAACAGGTAGACCATCACGGGTGGTCATTTTCAGAAAGATATGGTCCTCCTGTCATGGCTTTTCAAGAGTCAGAAAGAGAGAATATGAGTGAGATATTGGAGAGTAAGAAGCCGACAGAAAGAGAATCCGCAAATGAACCAAAATAGTGTGTGTGTCTGTGTGTGTGCGTGTGAGTGTGTGTGCGTGTGTGTGTGTGTGTGTGTGTGTGTGTGTGTGTGTGTGTGTGTGTGTGTGTGCATGTGAGTGAGTGTGTGTGCGTGCGTGTGTGTGTGTGTGTGTGTGTGTGTGTGTGTGTGAGTGTGTGCTGGTATTCCCTAAATTATGGGGATTATTTTTTGTTGGTCCCCATGAGGAAACGAGCTTATAAATCATAAAAATCTTGTTTAAAAATGTAAAAAATGAAGAAAGTTTTCTGTGATGGGTAGGTTTAGTGATAGGGTTAGTGTAGGAGGATAGAATATACGGTTTGTACAGTGTAAAAACCATATGTGCCCATAAAACATGGAAACCCAACGTGTGTGTGTGTGTGTGTGTGTGTTCACTCACAGAATCCAACACAGGTGTGATGAGAAGATGTGCTCCCCACAAGAACTGGCTGTGCACTCCCCAGGTTTCACTGTCGGAATAGAACCTGCCGAGCGGGAAACAATTCTTATAAAGCAGTTGAGGCTGAAACTGTTACACTGCTGTTTGCACACATTTACAAACTCACTCGTGCATCATGGGACGCAATACAGTCTCCCCGTTGACGTGGGCCTTGTAGAAGAGAGTGTAGAGGTACGGTAAGAGGGTGTATCGGATGTTTAGGTAATGCTTGGAGGTTTTCACCAAGAGAGAGTCTGCGCCATATGATGCAGGGTCCTGGTCCTGTTAGAAAGGCACATAAAATTAGTCAGGAAGATATACTGAGAAACTGACATTTGTAACACATAGCCCAGGAAGACACTTCATACACTTCGAGACTGAATGTTTATTGGTGTTTAAGGAACAGCACAGACCTTGTACCCTTGAGCGTTGTGGTTACGGCTGAAGGGGTAGAACGCGCCGACTTGCATCCAACGTCTGCAAAGCTCCTCCGGCGAGTCGTCGAAGAACCCACAGATGTCTGCACCAATCTGCAGAACAACATTGTGAGATTCAGTTTCTCTCCAGAGGAGGGAAAAATCACTCTTTATCATCTCTAATGCTTCTCCAAAATCTAGACAATTAAATAGAGATCAGATGGGGATTCCAGTCTTTTATATATGGAAAAGACAAGAGTAATCTGACAAATGTCTCCATAGAGCATAAAAATAGATCAAAATTGTCCAAAGTGTGCAATTAAAAACATCAAATATGAAGTCATACTCTTCCAAGACCAAATTGTCTGATTTGTGATCATTTTTACATTTCGTTAGGAATTCATACATTTTTTTTACAAGGTGGCTAATTCATATGAATTTGTACAGATTCACTCATATGAATTTGTACGATTTTTGCTAAATGATACATATTTTATGAATTGCCCAATTCCTTTTAGACACAGGCACCAATATGAAACAAAGATGGATCCGTAATTTCCTTTAAATTTAAAGGTGCTCTGCATTATTTCATCAGTTAGTTGTGGAAAGTAAAACTGCATCAAATATCTGTGTTTTTTAAGTCTCTGTGAGATCTTGTGTCACTGTGAAATCATTCCTGCCATAGACCACTCAAAGCACGTAGATGCATCCGCCATCTTGCAACAGTGTACTTGACATCACTCACCATAACAATCAATGAGTATCTGAAGATGCTACAATACTGCACATGCATATAACTAGTGTTGCAGATGCAGACTCAACTTGCGCTCGAGGGTTCGCAGATCATTCCAATATGGCGGACGACTTATTTATAGCGGCTCATAGAAACAGTCGCTAACGAGGCATCTACCAATACATATCTATGGTTCCTACAGTTAACAAGTGTGTAGTCTTATGGTCTCTTCAAATCATTTAGTGTGTGTGTGTGCAGATGATTATAAGGCTAAACATCAGCTGAAACTGTCATGTGTCTGACAGCTAAGTCCATTGAGTCCAAATGCCCATTAAGTTTCTCACTGGAACTCGATCATAACCAAAGTCTTTCTCCAAATGCCTCTCAGTGGGGCTGTTGTGTTATGAAGAAAAGCTGGTGTCCACCATGGAACATTAACCATGTTCGAAAAGACATTTAATTTGGAGTCAAACCACTTACGTAAGGGACTCCAAAGAGGTTAAACTCCAGCATGCCGGGTATCGCCCACTTAATGTCATTCCAATTGGCGCCATTGTCACCCAACCAGTGCCCAGCGTACTTGCCCACCCCGGGGAAGGAGGAACGGGTAAAAACCATGGAACGGTTTGTCTTAAAGGCTTCTTTCGCTGCTCTGGAAGCAGAAACATAATATTAGAGTTATAGGGAGCGCTGGCACCACAATGAAATGACATCCAGGAGGGTGTTGGAAAGACACAATGGTGGCCTAAAAATGTTAAGCTGATTGAGAGAAGGGTGTTGAGGAACAAATGATATGGCTATCCACTTGTAAATACAACATTGTTGTAATGTTAATTGTAATTCCTGTCATTCTGACAAGACTCAAAAACAGCATCAGTCAGTCACAAAGATTATTTGCTTGCAGAGTGTGAAAAAACCAACACGTACTTCTCAGTGGCCAGGACCATCGAGTACCCATAGAGACTGTGGACATCATAGTGGTTCCCCCATTTGTGTTTAGCATCCATACATAAGGTCTTACTGTACATCAGCTTATCAAGGATACCTATAGCGTGGAATGTAAATTAAGAGGATGGATGTTTACGCATCTGCTATGAATGAATCCAGCTGTAGATGCATTTCAGACTCACGTGGAATAAATGGAGGATAGTTGAGTTTGTTGTCAGCACAGCCTTTGCTGCTTCCCTGTACAAAACTGGCCACCTCATTCATGTCCTTAGGGGGAAAAAAGTTTTAAGCTTTTGTGGTGTATATTGTATACTAGATGAGATGTCTATTGAGCTCATATATATTGATGCCGTGGCATATGTAGTATTGATATGGAAGATCGGTTCAAAATGATCAGGCTCATCTCTGTGGGTTACTCACAATCCAGATAGCATCATGCTTGACTTCTTTGTGGAAACGTGAAATTTCATCAACCCACCAATCAACGCAAGCTTGGTTAGTGTAGTCAGGAAACACGGTTTCCCCTGGCCAGACCTGTGACGTGTGAGTGATACATTTTACAATAAGTATTGTGTTCCTAGATCAGACCCTGTTCACACTGTGCATTTCAACCAGCGAGGACAATGCAATGCAATTGTCTGTGTTCACATCATTTACATTTACATTTACATTTATGCATTTAGCAGACGCTTTTATCCAAAGCGACTTACATTGCATTCAAGATACAGTTTTACATTTTATCAGCTCTTACATCAGTGTAAAAAAAACAATTACTACAATCAGACATCATGGAAATCATTCAAATTCAGTTATTTTTATGAAGAACCACCACCAGTTCTCAATCCCAAACCCTACTGACAATTAACCATTATAATGCCAGTCAGGAGTATCTTTGGAGGATCTTACCTCTCCTATTAGAGGCGTGTTCCCGTCTGGTTCAGTGACCCAAACTTTAGCTGCATGTCCCCGGTCAAGTGCTTCATAAGGTCCATTTAGCCTTTTACCTGTGGACACGGCAGGATCCTACCAGGAAGAAAATGTTTTGAGGTGTTCAAGGGGTTGAAATGTAGGACTCAAAACTTGCCAACCCATAAAACTCTGCACCTCAGCATGAATATCAAAGGCTCACCAATATGACGATGTATTTCTGCCCTTTCTCATGCATGTAGTCAGCAAACTGAGGCAGCTCCTTAAATTTATCCATATCATAGGTGAAGATCTTTTTGTCCTCCATGTAGTCGATATCAGTGTACTGGACGTCCTGGAACACAAAATAATTATGGTTCAGCTGAAAGTCTATCCTTTTCTCATTAAATATCATGTTTCACTTCAACGTTTAATTATGGAAGTTGCACTCTTAAACATGCCAGTCTAGGCCTTCTGATTCACATTACCCCCTGCAAGTGGGATTCGAACCTGGGCCCATCTGCATGGGAGTCGGGCACGCTAACAATGAGGCTAAAGACTGCAGTCTCTAGCATCAGTCGCTAGAGTGCCTCTTGAGTTCAAGGAAATGAGGTTTAAATGCACAGCTCTTACCGGCCTACGTTAGTTACACTAGCAACATGCTAATTCATGCTAGCAATGTGCTAGCAACATATTAAATCATGCTAGCAACGTGAAAACATACTAACAGCAAGTCAATTAATGCTAAATCATGTTAACAACATGCAAAATCATGCTAGCAGCATGCTAATTCATGAGAACAATATGTTAAAGCACTTTATCAGCATGCAAATGCCGCATTCACGCCACCGCATCATTTTCATAATCTCAATGACAACACGTGACGTTACATTCAAAACTGTCCATGTCCTTTGACTGGGAATTATGTGTTTCTGTTGCACCGCTATCGACGCCTAAATTAATCTGCAGTGGTCAGGTGGTATAAGAACCACATGGTTTCAGAAAACAGCCAGCTTACAAACTGTAAACTACTAGGACATAAATACTTTTTACGTGCCAGAATCTCATAGTTACAGTAATTACGACATGCCGTGAATGCATCTTAAATCTGTTAAATAATGTTAGCTACATGCTAATTCATACTATCAACATGGTAAAACAAGTTAGCAACATGCTAATTCATGCTATTAGCATGGTAATTCATGTGTGCAAATTATTAAATCATGTTAACAATATGGTAAAACATGCTAGCAACATGATAATTCATGTTACAATATGCTAAAACAATAAATCCTGTTAAAAGTGCTAAATCATTCTAACATTGTGCTAAAACATGCTAGCAGCATGCTAATTCATGCAAGCAATGTGATAAAACATGTTAGCAATGTGTTAATTCATGTTAGCAATGTGCTAAAAATTATAGCAAAGTGTTAAATCATGTTAGAAATAGGATAAAACATGTTAGCAAAATGCAATTCATGTTAGCAATGTGTGCTAAAAAATGCTAATTCCTGCTAGCAGAGTCAAGTCAAGTCACCTTTATTTGTACAGCGCTTTTTACAATACAGATTGTTTCAAAGCAGCTTTACAGTGGTATCACAAAATTTTGCATTGTTCAATGCTAGCTGAGTGATAAATTATGCTAGCAATGTGAAAAAACATGCTAGCAATGTTTTTTTTTTTCAAAGTTAAAGCTTATAAAACTTTCAAACCTTCATACGGCTTTGTCAAGCCGACATCAAAGTTTGTCTACTTTTCAATCTAGTTTTTAGGTTGTTAATTTTGTTAAGTCTATCTTTCTCTCTACCTGCACTATTACATTGAAATCAGCTCTGTCAGCCTCTTTTGCATCCTTTCTGATTCTAACATTAATTCACTGTTGTCTGTTTCGATTTTTCTGAAAGCTTGACTTCCATCAGCCATTAGCAGATGGAGATATTCTACTCAGGTGGATATGCAATATCCTGACATGCAAATGCCCTCTTTGTTAAAAAAAAATTAGAGCCCCACCATAAGATGCTAAACACTTCTAAATGCATGTATAGGTGATGTGTGGAGTTATTTTTATGAACCGGTAAGCTTTGCTCCATGCTCTCGATCATGGATTTGAAGTGCTGGGTGAAATCAAGTATTGTAGAACAAAGTGAGGACCCTCCTTCTGTTCCCGGCACTTACATATGGAATGCCAATCTGTCGGTTCCTATCCACGACTTTCTTCACTTCGTCCAGGCTGCCGTAGTCCCAGCGAGAGAGCTGGAAACCCAGAGACCAGTACGGAGGAATGAAAGGCCTGCCAATCAGCTGGAGAGATATAAAGCAATGGTAAACACACAGAACATCAGATATGTACATATATATATATATATATATATAGGGGTGTAACGATACACATATTCGTATTGAATCGTTCGGTACGAGGCTTACGGTTCGGTACGCATTACAAACCGAACAATTTATTGGACTAATCCTATTACAGCATATTATTTTATTAGATTAGATTAGTGTGTGTGCGCATAGAGAGTGCGTTTTTTCACTGCATAATTCAGAATTAGAATGATCACAAAATTCAAGATATGGGGACAGAAAATGTATATATTTACATCATTTCATATAGTTAATCAATATTACAGAAGAGTGCCATTTTTTATCTCCAAAAATCAGCATGATTACAAATGATTATTACAACAGTTCAATAAGCAAGACGTTAATTAAAAGATTTATGTTTTAGACAGCATATTGCCTGTTTTTGCTCAATTTCCCCAACAAAAATAAATCCAAACACCGCCACAGCACTGTTTTGCATCTCTGAGCAATATGACGATGACTCGTTCCTCAATAAATCAACCGTTAAATGATTTGGTTCAATCGCAATGACTCACTTGTTAATAGTGACTTGCTGCCACCTACTGGCGGTTTTAATTTCACATTTAAAGTATCTTTTAATTTTTTTATTAATTTCAAACATCAGTTGCTAACGTTTTATGTTTAAAATATCAAAACATTATTTATGCATTTGTAACTGCAGGTTAAAGCAATACATGTCCCTCTGAGCTGCATTAAACAGTGTGTAAAAGCATCTAAATGCCATTCAGATACAGCTTATGTTGCCTCTGCATTGCAAAGAAGAATTTTGTCAATACTGACTTAATTTGCTTGGTAACAGCCCAAATGTCTTATTGACTGATTAAATGTAAAAATTTACTCAAAAGGTGATGCACACTTTTAGAAAAAAATGGCTTTATAAAAGGTAAAAATGCCCATAAAACGTGATGCACACTTTTAGAAAAAAATGGCTTTATAAAGGTAAAAAATGCCCATAAAAGGTAAAAATCAATTTAAACTTATTGGAAAATATTAATCTGGAACATCAGCTGGAATACTTCAAACTAGAGCTATTTTTGTTTTATATGCTGCTAAGAAGACACTCCAGAAGATGGGTCAAGTATAGTTCCATCATTGTTCAAAGTAAAAAATTAGTTTTAATAAAAATAAAAAATAAAAAAAAATCAAGGAAATTTCTCTAGCACTTCTTTCTTTTTGCTGTATCGAAAATGTACCGAACTGAACTGTGGATTTTGTGAACCGTTACACCCCTATAATTCTAATTTATAACATTTGGAAATAACATAAAATTTAGTGGTTATTATATGAAATATTTGACCACAGAATTCCACAAATGACCAGAATCAGAAAAAAAAAATAATTTCACAACATTTTTTAAATATATATATATATATATATACATATATATATATATATACGTATATATATACATATATATATATATATATATATATATATATATACACACACACATATATATTCTGATATAAACTTAATAGAAAATAAATATATTATAAATGTTTACATTTACGACTGCAGAATACAATGACAAAAAAATATTCCTAGAGCCAAATTTGTACCAATACATAAATAATCTGTAAAATAAATGATTAAACAAGCAATATATATATATATATATTGCCTAGCATATGTACTGTCCACCATCCTATGTCTCTAACATGAAAAAGCATTTCCAAGTGCTTATAATTTCGCCCACAAGTCTCGTTGGTATTTCTATTTCTATTTGCCCACAATGCTAACCTGTGTGAACTCGTCCACCACTGCTTCTGGTGTGTCTCCAACCAGGATGTAGAAGTCCAAAACCCCTCCGATAGTCCGGTAGGTTATGGCCGGAGCAGGCTGGATTGTCACCTCTGCACACAGACAAGAGCAGACAGACATAAACAACTAAAACTGCTCTCATTTGCTAATATTCAACAAAAGCAGCCATTCCAAACACAAAAATAGACATGACAAGTCATTATGACTTTAGTCCACAGCAGAGCTTACCCATAGCATTGCTGTTCATGAGGAAAACACCAAAGGACTGGCCGCTCTCATCTTCCAGACATGTGAAATAGGGGTAGTGGCCATACAGGTTGTGTGTGCCCTGGGGTGGAAAAGACATTAAGGTTTGTAATGGCAAATTTTAGTTTAACTCTTTTTATTAGCAATTTCCAGTCAGAGTTATTACAAGTGAAGAAAAAAAAAAACATACAACACTGGTTTCACAACATTGAATAAAAAATCTAGATGGTATTAAATACATTCTCGCTCTCCGACCCAAATTCAAGAGAAAAGAAAATAAAATAAAAAAAATAAAAAATAAAAAATAAAAATGTAATAAATAAATGAATAAATAAAATAAATAAATTTAACAAGTGGCACCTGAGTAAGCCATCACTACTAGATATCAGGCATCGGATAATTTCTTTCCTAGTACGCTCTTTAATAGGTTTTAATTATTCAAGAACAAGAAAAAAGGTAGGAACAGTCAGGGTTCAATGTAAAAGAAGGGCTAGATATAAGAATGTTATTTTTTAAAATACAACAGAAAAGGTTGCCAAATTGTATAGAAATCTTCTGAATTACCTTGAATTGCATATCTAATTTTCTCTATTTGAATAAACTGTAACAGGTCATACATCCAATGAAAGAAGTTGGGCGGAGAAGGGTTTTTCCAGTTCAATAGTATAATTCTTTTAGCAATTATTAAGCAAAAGGCTAAAGCATTTGACTGTAAAGATGACAGAGACACATTTGAAAGATTAAGTCCAAATAGTGCCACTAAAGGACATGGTTCAACCTTTAAACGAAAAACATCAGAGATTGATTTGAAAATTGATGTCCAAAAAGAAATTAACTCTGGACAGAGCCAAAAGGTGTGGTAGAGAGTAGCTGGAGCTTGTCGACATCTGTCACAAATAGGAGCAATTTCTGGGTTTATTTTAGACAGCTTAAGTTTTGTCCAATAAATTCTGTGTAGCAGTTTGAACTGTATCAATGAATGACGAGCACAAATAGAAGAAGTGTGTATACGACGAAGAGCTTTTGACCACTCCTCATCTGAGAAAACATGGTTAAGGTCTGATTCCCAGTCTAACTTTATTTTAGACAAGGATGAAGTATCTGACATTACAGTAAATGAAAAAATAGTTTTGTATATGTTGGAGACAGCACCTTTGGAAACTTTTATTTCCAAGATTTGGTCAATCTCTTGTTTAAGAGGTGCATGAGGGAAGTGAGACGATGTATTTCTTATAAATTCACGAGTCTGTAAATACCTAAAGAAGTGAGTTTTTGGAAGATTTAATTTTTCTGAAAGATATGAGAAAGTTACAAAAGTGTTATCATGAAAAATATCATTAATATTTACAATGCCCCTTCTAAATCATAGTGCAAATGCTCCATCTGATATGGAAGGCAAAAAATAAAGATTTTTATATATAGGAGACAAACATGACTGTCAGACCTCTGTCGTGTGTGTCTTGTGTTCCCGCCTCTTGTTTCCTTATATGGTTAGTTTCCTGTCCTCGTTTCATGTCATTATTAGTTAATTCAGTTCCAGGTGTGTGTGTGTGATTATGAGTTTATTACCAAGTGTATTTAAGTCCTGTCTGTTGAGTTCAATGTCGTCTGGTCTACTTGTTATTCCCGGTGTTTCTATGTGTCTGCATTGCCCTGTCTTCCCTTGATGTCGTCATTAAAGACTATTATTTTGAAGTATGTCCTCGTCTGCGTGTTCCTCGTTTCTCCCTGCTGTGTGCACCATGACAATGACATTGCCTGGAAACTGAAGTGTTTCCTAAATTGTTTCCAAATTTTTAGACTACGTAAATCTAAATTGTTAGAAGAAAAGCAAGAAGGTTTAATAGACAATGAAGAGCATAACAAGGCATGTAAAGAAGCTCTGCTGCCAGAATCGCCTTCCATTTCAACCCATGCTGGAACCCATTGACAAAGACCGTAATGCGACTGGCTCCAATATAAGATGCTATGAATATTTGCTGCCCAGTAATAAAATAAAAAATTGGGAAAAGCAAATCCGCCTAATCTTTTAGGTTGTTGGAGAAATAATTTCTGAATCCTTGCAGGGCCTCCATTCCAAATAAAATCTGAAAATATTCGATCTAAAGTCTTAAAAAAAGATTTTGGTATAAAGACCGGGATACTTTGAAATAAGAAAAGAAATTTAGGAAAAATATTCATTTTTATGGGATTAATTCTGCCTACAAGCGATAGTGGAAGAGTTGTCCACCTAGCAAGATTTTGTTTCGTTTGATCCAAAATTGGAATAAAGTTATGCTTGAAAAGATCTATGTACTTCCTCATTGCTATAACTCCCAGGTAGCGAAAATTATCTGAGGCTAGCTTAAATGGGAATGTTGATAATGAAAGAGCTCTTGCAGCCGAATTAATTGGGAAGAACTCGCTCTTATTTAAATTAAATTTATAGCCCGAAATACTACTGAACTGTTTCAAAATATCCAAAACATAAGGAAAACAGGCTTCTGGATTTGAGACATACAAGACTACATCATCAGCATAGAGAGATTTTTTTTGTTCTTTACCTGCTTTAAAAATACCAGATATATTATGATTAGAACGAAAAGCTATTGCAAGAGGCTCTATAGCTATAGCAAACAAAAGCGGGGACAGGGGGCAACACTGTCTCGTTCCACGATAAAGTGAGAAATATTCAGAGCTTATACCATTTGTTTTCACAGATGCCAAGGGGGAAGAATATAAAAGTTTTACCCAGGACACAAATCTATCACCAAACCCAAACTATTTTAATGTATAAAAAAGATAGTCCCACTCAATGCGGTCAAAAGCCTTTTCCGCATCGAGAGAGACTAAGACCTCCGGTATTGAGAAGTCTGACGAGGTATATATTATGTTCATCAGCCTTCTAAGATTAAATAACCCCTGTCTGTTTTTTATGAAGCCCGTTTGGTCAGGGTGAATAATGTCTTGCACAATGGTTTCCAATCTTAAAGAGAGAACCTTAGCCAGAATTTTCACATCAACATTAAGGAGGGATATTGGACGATAAGACCCACAATCAAGTGGGGTTTTATTGGGTTTCAAAATCAGTGAAATTAATGCTTGACGCATGGAAAAGGGTAAACTACCAATATTTAGGGATTCTTCAAAAACCGAAAGAAGCAATGGAGAAAGCTAAAGAGAAAACTTCTTAAAAAACTCAGTTGGAAATCCGTCTGGGCCTGGGGATTTTCCACTCTGCATCTGTGAAATAGGCTGTAGAATTTCAGCTAAACTAATGGGATCATCTAATTTGGTTTTTGACTCATTGTTAATTTGAGGGACATCGAGATTTTCAAAAAAAATATTTATAAGATTACAATCTTTAGGGGGATTAGACTGGTATAAGAAAATAAGAAAATAATTTAAACTGATTATTAATTTCTTGAGGATCTGATACAATATTTCCAACTGGGGCTTGAATTTGAGCAATAAAACTCTTTGCAGTTTGAAGCCTAAGTTGTAGTGCAAGAGCTTTGCCAGGTTTATCACCAAATTCATTGAAACGGTGTCGTGACTTGAGTAAAAGCTGCTCCGCTTGGTTAGTGGAGAGAAGATTATATTCAGACTGTAAAAAGGCCCTTTCATTATACAGAGATGGAGTTGGACGCTGTGCGTATTTCTGATCTATTTTGCCAATCTGTCCAGAAAGATCACAAAGCTTTTTATTGCGCAATTTTTTTATATAAGCAGACCAAGAAATTATTTCTCCACGCAAATAAACTTTGAGTGTTTCCCAGAGAATAGGAGAATTGGAAATTTTTGCAGAAATTAACTCAACAAAATAGCCATCTGATAAAAGTAAGGCATTCATACTCCAAACATGAGAGATCCTTCCATATCCAGAGAGGGCCAATTCAAGGATTACTGGAGCCTGATCAGAAATAATTACACTCTCATAAAGAGAGGATTTTACTTGGGGAATAAGTTTGTTGTCAATGATAAAATAATCAATACGTGAATAAGTGTGGTGAACAGGGGAAAAGAAAGAAAAGGTTTTAGAGGAGGGATTCAAAAACTGCCATACGTCAGTCATTCCGTATCCTTCCAAAAAGGAATTAATTGTTTTAGAAGACGGAGATAAAATAGCTGGTTTAGGAGATGACCTGTCTAGAACAGTATTCAAGACACAATTTAAATCGCCTCCTAAGATTAATTGGTAAGAGTTTAAATCTGGGAGTTTAGAAAAGAGCTTAGTAAAAAAGTCTGGGTTGTCCCAGTTGGGCGCATAAACACTAACTAAAACCACTTGATTATCATAAAGATCGCCTGAGACAATCACATATCTACCATTGGGATCCGAGACAACTTCAGAAGGATTAAACGGAGTATTCTTATTGATTAAAATAGCTGTACCTCTAGCTTTACAATTAAATCCTGAATGGAACACCTGTCCTACCAAGGATCTCATCAAACTTTTATGACAAGAGTTTTTAAGATGAGTTTCCTGCAGAAAACATACAGTATATTAGCCTTTAGCATCATCAGATTGGAAAAAACCTTTACACTTTTTACTCGATTATTTAACCCTTTTACGTTCCAACTAACTAATTTAACCCTGCCCTGTCTCTGCTGAGGCAAGTTTCTATGCATTTCTATGGAGCATAGGCATACTGATGTTAGAAATTAGAAAAGATGGTTTCAGGCGGAGGGTATGACAAAAAAAGAGCGATCAAGTAAGAAATGGCTGATGGTGCACAGAGTAGATTTAAAAAAAAAAACAATGTCTATTCTCCACTTGTGTCCGGAACTGACACAGGACTTAACATTAATAACACTAACAAGTCTGACTGACAAAAAAAAGGCAGTCAGGTACAGAGAAAACAAGTTAACTAGTTCTAGCAACTTTAGCTGCCCTTTCGGCAGTACTCCGTGAACAGGAATACAATATAGAATACATTATCTCAGCAATATACGATGCATAACATCACGTTTAAGTTTGAACTTGGCTATTATGAAGCGTGGACAAGTTCAAGAACCTACGTCAAACATCCACAATATCCAATATAACTTGGTCAAACAAAAATGGTCAACAAGTATGGGTTACCTACTTTTCCATAGCCAAGATCTAGTTCAAGGAACTCTTATTCAATTTTACAAAACAAAAAGATGGCAGCCCCTTTCTGTCTTTAGATCATATCTGTCAAACTTGGCTTGTTGCAGTCTTAATGACAGAGCTGACGAAATCCGCCGCAGCCTGTGGAGTTTGGAACATATGTCGCTGTCCCTGGAAATCGACGCGGAGTCTGGCCGGGTGCAGCATTCCGTAGGTAACGGCAGCGTTGCGAAGTGAAGCTTTTACATCCTTGAACTAGGCCCAGCGTCTCACCACCTCTGCGGACATGTCCGGAAAAATACGAACAACCGCACCATTGAACTCCAAATGTCCCCGCTCGCGGCTCAATTTCAAAATGAGTTCTTTTGTTTGATAGCGGTGGAGTCGAACTAGCATATGCCTCGGGAATGTGCATCTCATCAGTAAAGACGGTTCCATGATTGGCACTAAATCTCCATCACCTGTTTTCAAATTGAGCGGCAGTTAATACACAGAGCTGTAGTTCACTGACAAGTTAGGCAATTTTGCGTTCATAATCGTATTTGATTCATCTGCGATTATGAACGCGATATCGCTTAGCTTGTCAGCTTGAAAACAGGTGATGGAGATTTAGCGCCAATCACGGAACCGGCTTTACTGACGAGATGTGCATGACAATCGAATTCGATTTGACTCATGCACTGTAATTTAAGTCTTCTAACATCATGCAATAATTGTGTTGGCTTGACAAACTCAGCTCAGACATTCAGACTGTTCTGACAGACTTTTCTAACTGATCTGACTTAAGATATTTATTAAATTGACCATCAGAGCTGCGAAAGTCCCATTGACTTTCATTGAGTGGGTCAAAATTTTGTACAATAAGACTTATAGAGTATTTAAGCTGCCTATAACTAACATAGCTTAATGACTGTCCTAGGACACCATAAACATGCTAATTCATGTTATCAGCATGCTAAAACATTTTAAAACATACTATCAACATCCTAAATATGTTAACAATGTTAAAAATGTTAACAACATGCTAATCCATGCTAAATGCTAACAGAATGCTAAAACTTGTTAGCAGTATGTGTGCTAAAACATGCTATCAACATGGCAATTCATGCCGACAACATGATAAAATATGTTAGCAACATGCTAATTCATGTTATCAGCATGCTAAAACATTTCAAAACATGCCATCAACATCCTAAATATTAGGATGCAACATGCTAATTAATGACAAACGTGTTAAATCATGCAAGCAAAATGCTAATTCATTCTAACAATGCGGTAAAACATGTTAAATCATGTTAATAACATGGTGATTAATGCTAAACCATGCTATTGACATGCAAATTCATTCTAACAAAGTGCTAGATCATGTTAACAATGTGGTAAAACATGCTAGTAATATGCCATTAATGTTAGCAAAATGCTAAAATGTGATGATTCATGCTAAGAGCGCTAAATCCTTTTAACAATGCAAAAGATGCTAGCAAAATACGAATTAATGCTGGCAACAAGATAAAACATGTTAGCAACATGCTATTCATGTTAACAATGTGTGCTAAAACATGCTAACAGAGTGTTAAATCATGCTAGCAATGTGGTAAATCATGCTAGCAATGTGGTAAAACATGCTAATTTGTGCTAGCAACCTCTTAAAACATGCTTGTTTATGCTAGATGTTACTGGTTTGGAATAGTGAAAATATTTGTGCATAATGAATATAATGACTCACGCCATTGGGAAAAGCATCTCTTGTGAAGATAGGCCAGGTCCTCCAGTTGGTGTCATGGCGGAAGGTCTGATGGACGTGCTCTCCGAGTCCATAAATATTGTGAGAGGGGAGTTTAGCCGAGAGCTGAAGGTACTGATCCGCAAAAACCAGCGGCCCAATGGTTGTGTCAAACCTGACAGAGCGAGAGAGGAAGGGATGTTGTCATGAAACCTGTCAAGAACATATCCATTGACCCTTCAAGCATGTCCTCAAATATAGAGGTGTCCAAAAACAGTGAAAATGCACACCCAAACCACATGAATAAAGGACAAATACTGATAGATGGCTCATCAAAAAAGATCAACTTCCTATTTGTGACCCTGGACAACAAAACCAGTCATAAGGGTCAATTTTTCAAAATTGAGATTTATACATCATCTGAAAGCTGAATAAATAATCTTTCCATTGATGTATGGTTTGTTATGATAGGACAATATTTGGCCGAGATACAACTATTTGAAAATCTGGAATCTGAGGGTTCAAAAAAATCTAAATATTGAGAAAATCACCTTTAAAGTTGTCCAAATGAAGTTCTTAGCAATGTATATTACTAATCAAAAATTAAGTTTTGACATATTTACAAAATATCTTCATCGAACATGATCTTTAGTTAATATCCTAATGATTTTTGGCATAAAAGAAAAATCAATCATTTTGACCCATACAATGTATTTTTGGCCATTGCTACAAATATACCCCAGCGATTTAAGACTGCTTTTGTGCTCCAGGGTCACATTTGTGAAGTCACAGCTTAACTGATAGCTAAGAATCATTCTCTAACACATGCATCGTCTCATTTTAAAAATAACTTCACTACAGATGAGTTTAATGAGCATATTATATAGATGCATTCCTTATGATATATCAATATATGCTAAATCCACTATAAAAGCATTATTATTAGGCTTTTGGGTCAGGCTTTTTATCAGATAAAAGATTACTAAATTGTTTTGCAACACACATACTGTACGGACATGACTCCGGTCACGTAAAGGGAATGACTTGAGAAAAATCAACAGTTTAACAATCATTTTCATAATAATGTGGCAAATCGTTGTATTCTTTGGAAATAAAGCCTATTTCTCACTGGGCAGTCCTTCTATTGAGAGCTGTTTTAATACAAACAACATCCATAAGAAATCAGCATCTCACAGGAGTTTTTCAGGAGATGTTCTCCAAACTTTCAGTCCAAAGGGTTTCTGGATCAGCTCCAGTCTATATTTGAGGGGTCTGGTGGGAGGTCTGGAAGGCGCTTGCACATGCTCGTGAGGAACCTCAAACCTGGCTTGGTTTGCATCGGTGATCTGGAAGACAAAGAGAACATTGCACGCCATTATAGACGTGTTCGCATTGACACGATGCCTCTGCTATTTGTGTCAGTTTTCAAACAGACCTTAAATCGAAGACGGTTTTCAGTCTGCATTTCAGCGGTGAAGATCAACTCTTTAATGTCATCCCCAAATAGAGATGGAGCATCCATTCTTGTCAGCCTGGCCTCAATATCTACAGCAAAACAAACGTTTTCCGTGAGGTCTCTGATTGCTAGATCAGGGGTGTCCAATTCTGCTCCTGGAGGGCCACTGTCCTGCAAAGTTTAGCTAAAACTCCAATTAAACACACCTGAAGCAGATAACCAAGGTATTACAAGACATACTAGAAACTTCCAGGCAGGTGTGTTGAGGCAAGTTGGAGCTGAACTCTACAGGACACTTGGCCCTCCAGGACACCTCTGTGCTACATGGTCAAATCCAAACTTTTACAATGGAAAGAAGATTTGTACATTCTTTTAGATTCTCGGTTCAGACTGAACTCACATGTGCTGTCAGGTTGGCTTTCGCTGACCACACTGTAGCCGTGGTTTTTGGAGAAGAAGCACCAGGGGACATTAACCTCATCCACAGGGCTCCAACAGCAAGCTCTTGCCAAACATTTTTGCTGTAAGGACGTGCAGTACAATTTAGCAAAGCATGCTGGAAGTTTGTATGGAATGCAGGCCATATCTGCTGTGGCTTACCTCGGAAGCGTCGGGATCTGGGAAGCAGTCCACTCTCTCGCTGTATGGAAAGTTGGGACATTCTGGAACAACGTTTTGAACTGATACTGAATCTGAAGTTGGGGACAAAGAGACAAATGACCACTGTGATATGAAGTTTAAGGGGGTGAGTGTTATGGAGACAGCTGGTAGAAAGCTGTGCAGGTAAACCTCAAGAGGCGCACAAGTGAGAGTCTTGAGAGACTGTGGTCTTTAGACTCCTTGTTAGTTCGCCCCCCCTCCCATGCCGGTGACCGGGGTTTGATTCCCGCTTGGAGAAGGGAGGTTAGGACCTGGATGGATTACATAGGTGCTGTGACCCAGAGAATATGTTATTTTTGATGTAAACATAATGACGTCTCTGTCTCTCACGCCTAGTCTGCTTTTTCATTCTCACGCCACATTTTGAAACATAGTGTCAAGTCAAAGTTCAACTTTTAAAAACAGACACACTAACAAGAAGGCTAAAGACTTAACTCTGAAGTCCCTGCACTCTTTTCCATTTTATTAGCATTTTTAAAAGCACAAACGTGTATGGTCATTTAGCTCACTGCAGTTTTAAAGCCCTCATTATCTGGCCAGTCTGTACGACTGTCAGCCAGCAGGTTTCAATAAACCACCACTGAATCAAAGAGCTGATAAAGGTAATAATAAATGTTCAGTGAAATTGAAGATGCGCTTAATAACCATGTACACTTTACAATGTGACCTTGTAAACATATAGCTTTCTTGCATCACTGACAGGTATTTTTTAATGTCTTAAAAAATATATATACTTTAAACTTTATAAAGTAAAATATCTAGCTTAGAGCAGGCCACCTTCATATTCCATATTTTGCTTTTTAAAGTGTTAAATATGGATATTGTTCTTACAAAAACCCATCAATTTGTTTCAGCAGGCCTTTATTATCCCCCTGGAGCCATGTGGAGCAGTTTTATTATCAATGGATGCACTTTTTTGAGCTTCAAAATCTCATCTCACATTCACTGCCATTATAAAACTTGGAAGAGCCAGGATACATTTTTAAATAACTCTGATTGTGTTCGTCTGAAAGAAGAAAGTCATATACACCTGTAAGATGGCTTGAGGGTGACTAAATCATGAGGTAATTTTCATTTTTGGGTGAACTGTCCCTTTAAGCGCCTGATTATTGTCTGAAGATCCTGATCTTTTTGATGAATCACTGGTGTTATAAATATCAAATAATATAGATTTTAATATAATTTTTTGGGCTTTGCTTGCCCCAGCCTAGTGTTGATGAAAAAGTGAAAAGGTTGTTTTGATGTAAACATAATGCATTAAACAGACGTGTCTGACCGTTGCGCCTCATCTGCTTTTTTACTTTCTCATGCCGTGTTTTAAAACATCGTGTCAAGTCAAAGTTCACCTTTTAAAAACACATCTCCACACCCTGTGCTCTTTTCCATTTTGTTCACATTTTAAAAAGCACGAATGTTTTCGTTTATTTAGCTCACTGAAGCCCTCATTCTGTTCCATTCTGAAGATACGACTGTCAGCCAGCAGGTTTCAGTAAACCGATACTGAATCAAAGAGCTGATAAAGGTAATAATAAATGTTCAGTGAAGTTGAAGACTCGCTTAATAACCATGCACACTTTACAATGTGACCTTGTAAATGTATAGCTTTACGGTAAATTGGAAAATTAAATAAAATGCAATAAATGCACAATATTGAAGTTACTGATGCACTTAAATAAACAATTTCTTAGCATCCCCTCTGAGCTGTTAAACACCCCCAAGAACAAACTCCTGTCAGAAAAATAAACTTAAAAGGGGGGGAAAGATAGTTTTTATTTTACCCCAATGACAGATTTTTTATGTCTTAAAGAAAAACTCACTTCCTTTTGACACATTTTTCAGAAAACAAGATTTAATATCTTAAGTCATTTTGCTTTTTAAGTGAAGTCTTGATTTAAGAATGTTTAGATATTTGTTCTGGAAACATCTCAAATAAAAAGTAAGACAATCATTTTCAGTGTATTTTGAACATCTATTCTTCTATTTTAGAACTTTTGTTACATTTTGAACTTTAAAGAAGACTACTTTGCAATGAGATACTTGCTATACATGCAAAAATCTTAGCATGTTAGTATTGCCAGGGGTTTCTAATATCCAGACATGTTTTTTATGCATGTTTGTGTCTCTGTATGAGTGTGTGTGGTTGTTACTGGTGTATCTTCACCTACCATCTCTGATTGTTCTTGGTTCTCCAGTGTGCAGTAAACTGACCAGTGCAAACAACACCATCAGGATCTCCTCCAACCCTGAGAAGCACCGCTTTCCCATCTGACAAACACACAGTAAACAGTGTACATTAATTCATCTCCCTGCATGCCTTTGACATTCACAGGACATGCCTTTGAGTCAATGTCTATGTGAAACGCACAGGTAATAGTCACTTTTGCCATATTTTGTTTCACTGTCACTGAGTTTAACCTTTCCTATAATACAGTTCTTTAGATGTTTTCCACGAAAGCATAAAACATCCAAAATTTCAACTGATATAAAAAGACAAAACAGTCAGAAACATACTCATTATTTCATTCAATTCTGCAATCTGTTAATGTCCAATAGAGGTATTTCATGCTGCATCTGCAACAATCTGACAATATAAATGCTTCAATTCTGCATATATATATATATATATATATATATACTCCTACCTTGTTGTTAGATGGAAGCACACTATTGTTAATTCCTTCTTTTTCTAGTCCTGTGTGCAGCCTGAAATCAGAGAACACAAGAAGAGCAGAAAGAGCTGAGCTTGACCGTCTGTTATATATAGCAAAGCAATGAAATTAAGTGGGTGTGTGTGGGGGTGTTTTTGTTTGCTTTTTTCAATGCATGAAGGTCTCTACCAAAGGTCATGGCTGTTGAGGCAAGTGTCTGTGTCCACGCGGTGCTGTTTGTTTGTTTATGTAAGGCACAACATTTTTTTTTTCGTTCATGATGTGAGCGTGACCTTATCTACCTGAAATACTATTAATGGCCACTTTATCACCGCTGGATTTAGCTGTCTAAAAACAGAGCTGTCATGGGAATTCCACATCTGTTGTTGAAAAAAAAAAATCATTATGCAAGATATTTTCTGTTCCAAAATAATTTGCATGTACTCTTTCAAAATGCTTCAAAGAAGCAATTATATAAGTTTTCATGAGACGTGCAATTTTCAAAATGCGCAAATTCCTTTGAGAGATGTGTTGAATGAGAGCTTAGGGACATACAATTATTTGCAGAGTAATAAGAATATTTTAATGAAGCAATTACATGTATCTTTTATGAGCATCTTTGAAACTTTATTAAGCTGGATTGACATTTGACTAGTGTTGTAGTACTCGAAACCAGTCTTAAGACCATTTTTTGAAGGTCTTGGTCTTGGTCTCAGGATTTTATTTCAAGACCAGTCAAGACCACAGCTAAATCACTAAATTGCCAGTGCATTGTCTGATTTATTTATTAACATCATTAATGTGTATCTAAAATTTCCTGCTTCAGATGCAATCAAAATCTTTTAATTTGATTTATTTATACTGTTGTGTCGGATCAGAAATTAATGAAGGGTTGTGTGAAAAATGTCACCAAAATGAATAAAAATGCCTACAAAATTCAAGATAATGTTGCAAAAATACACTAGTATGAGACCTGGATTTATATGTTATAACATGATAGAATTAAGCAATATCACAAGAGTAAGAGCTGTTTTCACAAATATGAGCACGATTGCATATGTGATATTGATTTTATACAAACTTTCAATAAACTAAATATTATTTACACATTTGTAATTTTACCAATTCAGATGCAGCTTCTGTGCTCATCTGCAGTGCAAAGATGAATTTAGTTGTTAGTGATTTTGTTTGATTGTTAACAGCTCTATATAGTGTCTTATTAATCTAATTGTATTTATTGATTAAAAATAAGACATTCCTCAGTCAGTAAATGTGGATCTTTTAGATAAATTTGAGGAGTGCTGGTGTGGTCTTAGTCTTGTCTTGGTCTCAACACATACTGGTCTTGGTCTCGGATGAGATGGTCTTGACTACAACACTACCTTTGATACAAAATGATGTGTGAAAGACCAAAAAAAGTTATTTTTGAAGTTATTTTGAACTTTCTGCCCATTGGGGCATTGCCCATGGGACTGCATTACATCCTGCAACACCTCGACAAACCTGGGAATTATGCAAGGATCTTATTTGTGGACTTCAGCTCGGCCTTCAATACCATCATGCCTGACCTTCTCTCAGACAAACTGACACAGCTCTCTGTGCCCACCTCCATCTGTCAGTGGATCACCAGCTTCCTGACAGACAGGCAGCAGCTAGTGAGGCTGGGCAAACTCACATCCAGGACTCTCACCATCAGCACTGGCACCCCTCAGGGTTGCGTTCTCTCCCCACTGCTCTTCTCCCTCTACACGAATGACTGCACTTCAAAGGACCCCTCTGTCAAGCTCCTGAAGTTTGCAGATGACACTACAGTCATCGGCCTCATCAAGGACGGTGACGAGTCTGCTTACAGACAGGAGGTTGAGCAGCTGGCTGTCTGGTGCAGTCTTAACAACCTGGAGCTAAACACTCTCAAAACTGTGGCGATGATAGTGGACTTCAGAAGGAACCCCCCTGCTCTCCCCCCACTCACCATCATGAATAGCACTGTGACTGCAGTGGAGTCATTCAGGTTCCTGAGAACCACCATCTCTCAGGACCTGAAGTGGGACAATCACATTGACTCTATCGTAAAAAAGGCCCAGCAGAGGCTGTATTTCCTCCGCCAGCTAAGGAAGTTCAACCTGCCTCAGGAGCTGCTGATAGAGTTCTACTCTGCCATCATCGAGTCTGTCCTATGTTCTTCTATAACTGTTTGGTTTGGTTCAGCTACCAAAACAGACATCAGAAGACTACAACGGACAGTCAGGACTGCTGAGAGGATTATCGGTGCCCCTCTGCCCAGCCTCCAAGAACTTTACACCTCCAGAGTGAGGAAAAGGGCTAAGAAAGTCACTCTGGACCCCTCACACCCAGCTCACTCTCTCTTTGAACTGCTGCCCTCTGGCCGGTGCTACAGATCACTGAGCACAAAAACAGCCAGACACAAGAATAGTTTTTTCCCCCAGGCTGTATCCCACCTGAACAACACATAACACACCCCGGTACTGTACATCTGTAAATAACTCATCAAACCTTTATCTGTACATAGGACACATGCACATTCACAGTTCTGTCTATGGACATTTTTCTTTCTGTATATTTTATTTGTATATTTTTACCTTAATTATATGTTGTCACTGTTTGCACTGTTGTCTGTTTGTACTGTATTGTTTCTGTACTGGAAGCTCCTAACACCAAGACAAATTCCTTGTGTGTGCAAACACACTTGGCAATAAAGCTCTTTCTGATTCTGATTCTGATTTGTTTTTTGACAGATAGTTAGATGGATACATAGCAAAAAAAAAAAAAAATCTTCCTGAGTATTTTTATTTTATTTTCAAGTACAAGAGCCAGATTTACTAACAGCTTGCATTAGCACAAACCCTGTTTTGGTGTCAAAAATCTATTGTCAGGATTTACCAAAGACACGCAGTGAGAAATTAGCACTTAAAACGCTTGGACACAGTTGACCTTAATGCATATGCACTTTCTGATTCTAAATTTATAGGAGGAGAGTATTTCAATGAATCACACAACGTGATTTACTAACATTTACGCTTGTCAATTTACTGGTATTTGCGCCATTATTTAATGCCCAAGAAAAGCATGTCTTAAAGCAGACAGTAATTTGCGCTGCTCTTGGTATATTGTGTTGGTCATTATGGAAATTATCTGCTGCGTCTGTGTTCTTTAATTTGCACATTGTCAGTAAATCACCTGCAGAACTTTACATCAACGCTAATTTGCCCTGTTTAGTAAATCTGGCCCCAAATATCTAAACATTGTTAAATCATGATACACTTGAGAAGCAAATAACCCTACTAAAATTATGACAGTTTCCAATAGGAATCTTGTACACATTCCTCTAGGATTTTCTAACCTGAACTTGACTGATATGTTCTTGTCAGCTCCTTATCTCGATTGCACCTGCATGAAGACATAAAACCTTCCTTATCTGCTCATGATAGAACAATAATGCAAGTGTCTATAATAGTGCATGAATAATGTAATACACTACATCCCAACAATGGCTGTGATAGTCCTTTATGAGGGAACTAAAGTAATCTGGGCCGGGTTTCCCGATAATGATTGATCTTAGTGCTTAAGCGCATTTTCTACGAGTCATTTTACGAACGTTCGTTATTCTTTCACGTGCGTTTCATTGTCATTTGCGCTCATAGCGTTACGTGACCACAAACTGACAACCCATGTGAGCGTAGACAAATTCCTTATCTTACTCTATGCTTAATGCAACAAGCTTGATGCTTGCTTAATCACAGCATGCTGCAATAATCAGAGAAACTTAAAGAAATAGCATCCCCAATACCAGACAAGCCATTAGCAGCGAGCATATTTCGAGAACAATCATATTCCTTAAACAGCTTAACATTAGTTTCTTGCTGTTAAAATTTACCGGGTACCAGCACTTGCAGTAACAACCAGTCGCTTAAGCCACGAGCAGTTCTAGCACAAACATGATACCGAACACTAGATAAGCCTTAACAAGCAGCAAAATCCCGATACCCTGATAGCTTGAAGCAAGAATAGCATAGACTGAGGCAGCATGCCGTTTACAGAAGGAGAGCATTAATGAAGGAGTGCTCTTCTTTAATAAGCAGCTGAGAAGAGCAGCATGCCCCTTTATGCCGTACAGCATTTGTGAAAACCCAAATTTAGGCAATAGGCATGTTGGCTTATCCAGATATGAATGAATGAATGAATGAAGCATTTATATAGCGCTTTATTGTGTATTGCCATACACCCAAAGCGCTTTACAGTCATATGAGGGGGTCTCTCTTCAACCACCACCAGTGTGCAGCATCCACTTGGATGATGCGACGGCAGCCACAGGACAACGGCGCCAGTGCGCTCACCACACACCAGCTACAGGTGGAGAGGAGAGAGAGATAGAGCCAATCAAGTGGATGGGGATTATTGGGAGGCCATGATTGACAAGGGCCAGTGGAGGGAATTTGGCCAGGACACCGGGGTTACACCCCTACTCTTTACGATGAGTGTCATGGGATTTTTTTAATGACCACAGAGAGTCAGGACCTCGGTTTAACGTCTCATCCGAAAGACGGTGCTCTTTTGACAGTATAGTGTCCCCGTCACTATACTGGGGCGTTAGGACCCACACAGACCACAGAGTGAGCACCCCCTGCTGGCCTCACTAACACCTCTACCAACAGCTACCTAGTTTTCCCAGGAGGTCTCCCATCCAGGTACTGACCAGGCTCAGCCCTGCTTAGCTTCTGTGGGCAACCGGTCTTGGGCTGCAGGGTGATATGGCTGTGGGCCATATATAATCGTTAGATAATATAGATATAGATAATCGTTGGCATAACCTGTAGTAGTGAAATCTACATACTGCACGTTGAGTATCGAGCACTTACCAATACACTATAGCTTAAGCAACAGTATATCACCTTTTTTTTTTTTTTTTTAACTATTGAGTGAGGGATGATATAGCTTAACTGTCATCTCCGCTGTAATGCTAAGAACATTTTTGGAAGCGCTATACCAGTTATTGATTTAAATTAAGAAAACAGGATTGCTTACAGAGAGAAGCTGAACGATGAATCAAAGAACGTTCCTTAAAACACGGAGAGTGATCGTACGATCATCCTAAACGTGTTTCGTGCATACTCATGCAAGAGCACATACAAGCGGATCAGAGATTATGAATTTGTATAAGTATTGAGCGGCAGTAGAGCATATACTCTGCTGAAATACTTCGAATGACTTGTCATTGATATGAATATTCTTATTTATATAGAAGCCATTAAAACACGTGCTTCTGACGCCATGTGCAGCTGAACAACCGCACACTCTCAGCTAATGAAAACATCCAACCTTAGGAATTACGCCGCTGAAACGGCGAACCACGGTTGAACGCATACACGAGAATGCTTATTCATTTAACCTGTTCTTCTGTCCGTTACTATCGGCGTGTCCTCAGAGCGATTACATACTCAAGATTGCATTTGCTCCAGCTGTATAACAGAAGCGTGAAAGCTGCTGCAAATATCCTTAATATTTTGCTCCAGCAAACAATGCAAACTGCTAACATCACTTAGTTAATGCAATTGCAGACCACGCGATATACACAGCGATATGATTAAATGAGCATTCACTTATCTTAGATGTTGATTTCAGATGTTCTGAAGCACGGTGCAACAGTTTGATTTGCGAGCAGCGATGCGCAATTTGCTCCTGAGCAAGCGGGAAAAGCTGCTGATTAATACTGAATAGAGCTTATATAGGAATGCCGCGATAGGTGTCGTATTCCTATAGGTAGATGTGATCAGCTGAGAATCAGCTGATGCAAGCTTGACTCACGTGACCTGCCAGAACTAACGCTAACGCTCAATATAATATAATAATGATAAGTATAATATTAATCTACTATATATAATAATATTATATTATATATTATATATATATAGTACATTAATATTATACTTGTCGATTAATATTATACTATATAGTATATAATATCTGTAGAGACGTTATTTCTGGGTCCAATACATGGCTGGTTTTCGTCATTGACAGATTTTTTTTTTTTTAGTTCATCCCTATTTTTCCCAGTCTTTGAAGCATATTTCCTACATTATTCCTTTTCTTCATTTTTTTGTTTAGTCATTTAATTTAAATGTGTATTTATTTTTTTTGTTTTCTGCCATTTTTAATTATTTCATTTATAAATTAATTTAAACAAAAAAACAAAAAAAACGAGTAATAAAGTGTACAATAAAGTACAATCAAAAGCTTCAATTAAAATCATATTGCTCTTGAATAAAGTTAAAGGTGTAATCTGCCGATTGTCCTGCAGGTGACCTCATAATTCTTGTCTTCTTACGATGCACATAGGGCTTTACGATTACTCCAGAGCACTCGTAGATCTACGAAGATTTTCAAGTACTACTTAAATTACGATGGTTTTGGGATACGGTCCGCAAATCTAAGATGATTCGTGCGATCGTTTTTACGATCAACTCAAGCTTACGATGCTTTTGGGAAATGCAGCCCTGGTAGATTTGGATAAAAAGATAGACAGAAACAGAAAGAGACAGCTGAGGGCTTTAATACAGAAATGATCAGGCTGGACGTCAGTCTCAGATGAAAGTTGCAGTGAGTGAAAGTCATCATCGGTGAACTCTGCACATGAGCAGATATTTATGAGCGATCACATGAGCACGCAAGGTACGTTTGGGGTCAGTATAAGGTTTTTGTAAAAAGTAAGGATGGATTACATTGATCATATGAGAGAGTAAAGACATTGATAATGTTATTTCATTTTATTTATCAACGAATCATAAAAAAAGGCAGTTTTCACAATAAATCTGAAACACCACAATTGTTGTCAACATTGATAATGTTGAGGATCACGTGACCCTTCAACGGCGATGCAGGCTTAGTCTTTGTCACGAATCCTGTTCATGCACTTCCGTTCATTCACCACCAGAGGTCACTCACTCACCACATTGACTCTTGCACTACACGAACTGTTGCACACCATCACAAAATACAATTCCCATCATCCATTGGCACTGATGTCACACAGCTGATTACAATGATCACGCTCACACCTGAGAACTCTCACACAATCACTATCACCCAATCACACACGCTTTATAAGCCTTGGACTTCCTCTTGCTCTCTGCCGAGTATTGTATTGCGTTTATCACTTTCATAGTGATAGCTACCTTACGGAGCCCTCTCAGTAATTATAGTCTTGCCTTGTTAGTTTTCCCGTGTTTGACTTCTGCCCGTGTTTCCTGGATTAACCCTTTGCCTTACCGTTCGGACTCTGTTTGCACCTCGTTTGGATTATTGCTGTGTACCTGGATTATCTCTCTTTGCCTTGCCCCTGTTGGATATTGTTCGCCGATCGTCGACCCACGCTTGCCTTAGGACTACTCTCTGCCTTGTCTGTGTTATACCTGTTTGCCACTGTCTGACCCTGCCTGTGTTTTGACCATGTCTCAAAATAAAGCCTTGCAAATGGATCCCCATGACTCACATGTCGTAACAGAATACTCGGCCATACAAGGATCCAGCAGCTTGTCAAACGGACATTTGTCAGGTATGGACACAACCAGAATATTGTTTGCACTTAAACAGGGCCCAAGATCACTGGAGAACCATATTAGAGAGTTTTTAGTCTTCGCTCATTATTCAGATTTACCGGACATAATCTTGATTGAGATTTTTTGCGATGGCATTAATCAGCCTCTAAGAGCTCAGCTCAGACGCGAGGGTCCGCGGTCATCACTAAGTTGTTTTTTGGACTTTGCGTTGTTGACTGTTGGCTCACTATTCACTGTGGGTGTCGCGGATGAGGATCGTGACGCCGCATCTATGACTGAAATGGCGGCGACAGCAGAACCCGTTCACAAAATGGCGGCCACAACAACACCCCGTCATGTCAGTGCTGCCAGTCATGAGTCAATTCAAGTCACGGTGGATGTTAAAGAGCTAAGTAAAGTCTCAGTTGATGTTAATGAACCAAGTCAAGTCACCATTGATCGTCACAAGTCAAGTCACGTCTCTGCTGATCGTCACGAGTCAAGCCAAGTCACAGTTGATCGTCGCAAGTCAAGCCAAGTCACAGTTGATCGTCGCAAGTCAAGCCAAGTCACAGTTGATCGTCGTGAGTCAAGCCAAGTCACAGTTGATCGTCGTGAGTCAAGCCAAGTCACAGCTGATGTTAAGAGGCCAAGGCAAGTTACAGCCATTGTTAAAGAGCCAAGTCAAGTCACAGCTGATGTTAACGAGCCAAGCCAAGCCACAGTTGATCTTTGCAAGTCAATCCAAGCTACAGTTGATCTTCGTGAGCCAAGCCAAGCCACAGTTGATCGTCATGAATCAACCCATCTCACAGCTGACCAGCCAGTGTCACACCACGTCACAGCTGACCAGCCAGAGTCACATCACATCACAGCTGACCAGCCAGAGTCACACCACGTCACAGCTGACCAGCCAGAGTCACACCACGTCACAGCTGACCAGTCAGAGTCACACCACGTCTCAGCTCTTCAGCCAGAGTCTCTTCACGTCTCAGCTCTTCAGCCAGAGTCTCTTCATGTCTCAGCTCTTCAGCCAGAGTCTCTTTACGTCTCAGCTCTTCAGCCAGAGTCTCTTCACATCTCAGCTCTTCGGCTAGAGTCTCTTCACGTCTCCGCCGAAATGCCAGAGTCTGTCACACCCAGAGATTTAAGGTCAGTCCTTCGAGTTCCCTGTCTGGTGTCCAGCGTGAGGGATGCACCGCTGGTGTCTGCACGCGCAGCTGGTATCTGCACGCGCAGCTGGTATCCCCAAACCTACTCACTTTAGCCCTCCTGTCCCTGAACTGATTCCCCTGCCTTTAGTGCTTCCCACAATGGGGATCGTTTTATGGTGTATTTGGGCTGCATACACCACCACTGAAATTCTAGAGACGGCGGCGGCCACTAAGATGTCTCCAGAGGTGGCGGCTGACGCTGCAGAACCTCCTGGTGTAGTGGTGCACGCTGCTGTGTTCCCCGGGGCGACGCCCGCTGCAGTTTCTCCAGAGGTGGCGGCTGATGCTGCAGAACCTCTTGAAGCAGCGGTGCTCTCTTTAATTCCTTGCATGGTGGTGGCGCCCAGTAATGCACTCGCAGCCTGTCATGTCACGATCAAAGGTACCATTACTGAACTCTCTGTATTTGTTGAAGCTCCTGATGGTACTGCTGTAGAACCTCTAGTGGTGGCGGCATTCGCTGCAGAATCTCCAGAGGTGTCAGTGGTATCCACTTATCAGCTCTCGCCCTGTCCTGTCACGGCTAAGGAGGCCGTCTGTGAACTCTCGCCCTGTCCTGTCACGGCTAAGGAGGCTGTCTGTGAACTCTCGCCCTGTCCTGTCATGGCTAAGAAGGCCGTCTGTGAGCTCTCGCCCTGTCCTGTCACGGCTAAGGAGGCCGTCTGTGAACTCTCGCCCTGTCCTGTCACGGCTAAGAAGGCCGTCTGTGAGCTCTCGCCCTGTCCTGTCACGGCTAAGAAGGCCGTCTGTGCGCTCTCGCCCTGCCCTGTCACGGCTATGGAGGCCACCTATGAATCCTCGTCCTGCCCCATCACGGCTATGAAAGCCGTCTATGAACTTCCTGGTTGTTCTGTCCCAGCCACAGAGGCCACTCTTGAACCTTTGCCTTGCTCCGAACCAGCCGAAGAGACCATCACTGGACTATCACTGTGTCCTGAACTAGCCAAGGTGTCTGAGGTTGAACCATTTGTCTGTCCCATTTCAATCTGTGAATCTGTTTTTTGCCCCACTAGTCCAGTCATGACCCCAGAAACCTTACCCAAGCTCTCTCTAGGCTCTAGTAGCCCTGTCACAGCCCAAAGGCCTGCTGTTGAACTCTTAACCCTTTCTGTCATGAACTTCGAACCCATAAATGCACTGCCTGTGTTGTCTGTCTCTGCTCTCCCTGTGTTGTCTGTCTCTGCTCTCCTTAGATCTCGGTCTCTGCCATGGTTTCCTGCTCAGTCTGCGTCCCTGTGTTGGTCTTCCGTCCGATCTGCTCCTGTACTAAGATGGCATGACAGATCGGAGATATTGAAAGGTGCTCGGCAGGCTTATCCGGTGAAATGCGCACAGGACAATGTCACACTGCTATTTTTTTCCGACTTTAGTCCAGCTACAACGATCAGGAGGAAGGAATTTAATCCAGTTTTGAAGAAGATGACAGCGATTGGACTCCAGCCCTTCCTCATCTATCCGGCGGTAATCAAACTACGACAAAAATGGGAACAGATGAGTTTCGACTCTCCACAGAAAGCGGACGATTTTATCAGCTCCCTGTCTCAGCAGAAGACGTATGCCGCGGCTCTACGGGAAGGCAACGGGAAAACAGCGGCCACTATCTCTCCGGCCCGACGGGAGAGGCTTGATGCCCAGGAAGGGATGATGACAGGATGGACATGAAAGCCAGAACCTGTCTTTTGCTTTTTCCTCTATGCTTTCTCCTACTGGGATATTGTCCCTATCTATCCGGTACAACAATCTCTTTGCTGGTAAGACTAACACCCCTTTTTTCTTTTTTTGGATGGGACTAATGGAGAGTAGGTTTAATTAAAAAATATTTTTTTTTGGCTGTGTGAGCCTTTCGGGAGACATGTTTTGCATTGGAGTGGATCGGTCACAGACCATCACTGTTTTTTGTTGCTCAGTCAGACCTATGTTCTCGGTAATGTGCGGTCTGAGTTGTTTCTTGTTTATGGTTGTCGGTTGTTCATGTTTTTTTTTGTGTTGTTTTTATTTTTTACAGCAGACATTTATACTTTTATTTATTTAACCTTATTTCTAAAGGGATTTTTCATCTAAGCGGTCTGGTATCTAAAATGCACATCAGCGTTTACACGTTATTTACAGAATGGAAGTGCTTCTGCTTTTTTTCATTTATTGAATACAATCTTGGGATTATGAATATTCAATGCATACTCTAAATATTTTATCACTGAATGTGAATGGTTTAAATTCTGCTGTTAAACGAACCCGTGTGTTAGAATATTTACACCCTAAATCTATTTCCTGTGCCCTAATTCAAGAGACACATTTAAAACAATCTGACGTGGCACGTTTCCAGAATAAGTATTACAAATTAGCAGCTTTTTCCTGTGCTCTTAATAAAACTAAGGGGGTGCTTGTCCTTGTTAACCGGAAGTTAAATTTAACGATTGAACACCTTGGTAGTGATGAGAAGGGTAAGGCAAGGCAAGGCAAGTTTATTTATATAGCACATTTCATACACAGTGGTAATTCAAAGTGCTTTACATAAAAGAAAGTGAAATAATCATTCACAGCAATAAAAACAAGGAATTTAAAAATAATAAAACAAGGAATTTTAAAATGATATAGAAATTGATTTAAAATGAAATTTAAAACAGATAAATAGAAAAGGATTATACATAAAATACAATGCAGTCAGTTCGGACGTAGCACAGTGCTCATTCAACAAATGCACAGCTAAATAGATGAGTTTTGAGACTGGATTTAAATGTGGCTAATGTTTTAGCACATCTGATCTCTTCTGGAAGCTGGTTCCAGCTGCGGGCGGCATAATAGCTAAAAGCGGACTCCCCTTGTTTTGTGTGAACCCTTGGTATTTCTAACTGACTCGATCCTAATGATCTGAGTGGTCTGTTAGGTTTATATTCAGTGAGCATATCTGCAATGTATTTAGGTCCTAGGCCATTGAGTGACTTATAAACGAGTAAAAGTACTTTAAAATCAATCCTAAATGTAACTGGAAGCCAGTGTAAGGACCTGAGGACTGGTGTGATATGCTCAGATTTTCTGGTTCTAGTCATAATCCTGGCAGCAGCATTCTGGATGAGCTGCAGCTGTCTAATGGTCTTCTTTGGAAGGCCGGTGAGGAGACCATTACAATAATCCACCCTGCTGGTGATGAAGGCATGAACAAGTTTCTCCAAGTCTTGACTGGAAACAAAACATCTAATTCTTGCAATGTTTTTGAGATGATAGTATGCTGATTTAGTTACTGCTTTGACATGACTACTAAAACTAAGGTCTGTCTCCAGAATCACCCCAAGATTTCTGACTTGATTTTTAGTTGTTTGACCCCTAGAGTCAAGGTATGCATTCACCTTGAGAACTTCATCTTTGTTTCCAAATGCAATGACTTCAGTTTTCTCCTTGTTTAACTGAAGAAAGTTTTGGCACATCCAACTGTTAATTTCATCAATGCATTGGCAGAGGGAGTCAATTGGGCTATAATCATTTGGAGATAAGGCTAGGTATCTGGGTATCATCAGCATAGCTGTGATAGGCAATTTGGTTCTTCCTCATTATCTGACTTAGTGGGAGCATATAAAGGCTAAACAAGAGCGGTGCAAGAATTGAGCCTTGTGGGACTCCGCATGTCATGGACGTCCACTTAGACTTATGCTCTCCTATACTCACATAATAACCTCTCCCTTCTAAGTATGACCTGAACCATTTGAGTGCCATCCCAGAAAGCCCGACCCAGTTTTCCAGTCTCTCTAGAAGTATGTTATGATCGACAGTGTCAAACGCAGCACTAAGATCTAGTAGTACCAGCACTGATATTTTGCCAGAATCAGAATTAAAGCTAATATCATGTATTATCATAATGAGTGCTGTCTCTGTGCTGTGATGCAAGCGGAAACCAGATTGAAAATTATCCAAGTATCCATTTGAGGTTAAGTAGTTGTTCAACTGATTAAAAACTACCTTTTCAATACTCTTACCTATGAAAGGCAGATTTGATATTGGTCTATAGTTGCTCAACATGGTGTTATCAAGATTGTGCTTTTTCAGAAGGGGCTTAACAACTGCAGTTTTCAGGGAGTTTGGAAAAGTGGCAGCAATACGAGATACTCGTGACAATCTGATGTCTCGAGAGCCTTTGGGTCTCGCTCCCTGTTTGTGCCATCGATTAGTCTGTCGATCAGTTTTGGCTTGTTCCTCTACACTTGGTATAAACTGTTGAGATTCACTAGATTCACAGGACTCACAGGTCCGAGGTGATCATCTGCTGTATGTTCCGTCTGTTTTGGAAGTCCAGCAAGTAACTTTGTTTCAAGAACCGCAATCCTTTGTAGAATTTTGTGGCAGTTCATGCAGCAAGTAGATTCCACTAGAGGCATTTTCTCTCGTCTGTTTGAATGTAGACAGCTGTATTTTTCTGTCTCCGGAATGTAAACTGCTGGCAGTGGTAGGCAAAGAGTCCTCTTTTTCCAAAAAATGTGTTGTTTGAGCACTGTGCTGATCTGCTGAAGTTAAAATCTTGGAGAGATCTGAGAAAAGAACAAAAATAGTGAAAAAATAGTGAGCAAAGCGCAGAGCAATAAGCAAGAGCGTCCGAACAGTAGCAAAGCCAGAAGTGTTTACCTTCCTAACGGTAGATTTATCCGTTGCAAAATATATAATAATAGGTTCCTTTTCGGGAACTCGAGCTGCGTCACCACGCTTTGGGAACGCCTTGTGCGTGACCGGCTCTGAATCTGCTGTGTAATCTGACCAATGGAAGGGCGCGACGTCACAGGTGGGTGACGTCAGAGACCAGGAAGCATAAAGGCGACAGCCTTCTGTCATTCAGAACCGCGCTCTCTGTGTGTCTGGTCTACTCTGTTTGTCTGTTGCACTTTTACAAAGAAATACATAAACCTGCATACGATAAGACATTACACTGATTGCATTTACACTGCACTATGTCCAAGAGTAGCTATAAGGGCGAGGGCAAGTCACGCTTGTTCAAGCCGTGTGTGTCTCCCTGCAAACATTTCATCACTGCTGGAGACACACACGAGCAGTGCGTGGCTTGCTTGGGAGCGGAGCACGCGGCGGCTGCATTCAATGAGGGAGCTGATTGCCCCTATTGTGGGCGCTTGCCGCTGCGTACGCTCCGCTCCCGAAAATCCTTGTTTGTGGACGGGATTTTCACGAGTGAGCCCCGCGGTTCAGGTCCCGCTGCTGCCGAGGCAGAGCGGCGTCTGCACTCGTGGGGCTCACAGTTCGATCTGGAGCGGGAAATGGAGACAGGCGAGTCCCTGTCTCCATCCACTGCCTCCAGATCGAGCGCCCGCTCCGGGAGAGCTCGCAGTGAGAGAAGGGCAGCTTCCTCCCGTGGAGCGGGCTCGACGCTCGACCACTCTTCCTCCGAGGAGGGGGAGACAGTGAGCGTCGATGAGCCGCCCCAATCTCTGCAGTATGAGGAGCTGCTGGAGGTGGTCACTCGCGCTGTCGATAAACTTCATATTGATTGGCCAGCCGAGCAGCAGACCGAGTCGCGTGGAAACAAGCTCGACGAGCGTTTCCTGCGCGCTCGGCCGCCACCTCCGCATCGGAGCCTGCCCTTTTTTTCCCGATCTGCATACTGAGGTGTGTAGATCGTGGGGAAGACCGTACTCATCCCGCCTCTTCATTCCAGCATCGAACTATTATGGGAATGTCGTGGGTTTGGATGAGTGCGGTTATAGGGCGATGCCGAAGGTAGAACAGACGCTTGCGAGTTATCTGTCTCCTCACGTGGCATCGTCCTTGAAGGCTCCGGCCCTGCCCACAAAGCCTTTGCGTACAACATCTATGCTCGTGGGCAGGGGGTACTCAGCAGCAGGTCAAGCAGGTGCGTGTCTGCACACAATGTCTGTATTACAGGCGTACCAAGCTGATCTGCTGAAGGAGCTCGATGAGCGCGAGCAGGTGAGCTCCGATGATATCGCGGAGCTCAGGAGGACCGCTGATTTGTCTCTCCGCGCCACTAAGGAGACCGCCCGTGCCATTGGGCGCTCTATGGCTGCTATGGTGGCAGCGGAGAGACATCTGTGGCTGACCTTGTCAGATATGAAAGACAAAGACAGGGTCTGCCTACTGGACGCCCCGCTCTCGTCTTCTGGCCTGTTCGGCGACGCTGTTAACTCGGTCGTCGACAGGTTTCAGGAGGCGAGTAAGCAAGCGGCGGCGTTCCAGCGGTTCCTCCCTCGCCGCTCTCGGGCTCAGGGGGCTGCTGGGCAGCAGCCCTCGACGAGTACCGGCTCCTCATACAGGGAGGCTCAAAAGGAGAGCGCTGCTTCTCGCGCTCCCCCGCGGCGGAGCCAGAAGCAGCGCTACTCGTCTGGGACTTCAAGGTGCTTACGGCTAGGAGGTCCCAGAAGAAGAAGTCCTGACACATGGGGGTGCAGGACTTCTGAGGGCAGGCCCCTCTGGGGAAGAAAGGAGTTACAGGGTGCCTATCTCTCCCCAGTGCCCTCGACGCTGCGCTCAGTCCGACGAAAAGGGACTGAGACACATGTCACCCCTGAGGGGGTCTATAAAACGGATAGTTCGGGCCCCGCTTGGCGGTGCGCCGTCACAGGGGTCCGAGCTACCGTCTCTAACACCAGAGGCCAGCCTCGAGAGGCTGGTTCCCTTACTAGACTATTTAGTAGCTTGGAAACTACTGCCAAATGTGTCTCAATGGGTCCTACAGACTGTAGAAAAGGGGTATCGAATTCAGTTCGCTTTTCCACCACCGCGCTTCAGCGGCGTGACTCCCACACTGGTGGGCCCCGAGCAGGCTCTGGTTATGGAACAAGAAGTGAAAGCCCTATTAAGGAAGGAGGCCATCGAGGTGGTCCCTCCTCACGAGAGGGAATCCGGGTTTTACAGCCGGTATTTCATAGTTCCCAAAAAGGATGGCGGGTTGCGTCCGATCATAGATCTGCGTCAACTGAACCACTCAGTCAGTCAGCTGAAGTTCAAGATGCTCACGCTAAGGCAAGTTGTGTCACAAATCAGGTCCAAGGACTGGTTTGTCACGATAGATCTAAAAGACGCATACTTCCACGTATCCATCCGTCCGTGTCACAGGAAGTTCCTAAGGTTCGCTTTTGGGGGCAAAGCATACCAATATCGGGTTCTTCCCTTCGGTCTAGCACTCTCACCCCGCACGTTTACAAAAGTAGTGGATGCAGTACTAGCTCCGTTGAGGCTGCAGGGCATCCGCATACTAAATTATATCGACGACTGGCTGATTCTAGCTCAGTCGGAGATGGTGGCGGCGAGACATCGAGATGTCGTCCTCGCTCATATGAAACAGTTGGGGTTGAGACTAAACGCCAAGAAAAGTGTGCTTTCTCCGGTTCAGAGGACCACTTATTTAGGCGTGGTGTGGGATTCGACCACGATGCAGGCACGAATGTCTCCTGCTCGGGTCGAGTCGATTTTCACGTCAGTCAAGAGAGTGAGAGAAGGCCAGTCACTCACTGTCAAGCAGTTTCAGAGATTGCTGGGTCTGATGGCAGCTGCGTCCAACGTGATACCGTTTGGCCTGCTGTACATGAGACCCCTGCAGTGGTGGCTCAAAACCAAGGGTTTTTCCCCGAGGGGAAATCCACTTCGCATGATCAGGGTCTCTCGACGGTGTGTGCGAGCCCTAGACATGTGGAGGAAACCTTGGTTCTTAAATCAGGGCCCGGTGCTGGGAGTTCCGTGTCGCCAGTTATCGTTAGCGACGGACGCGTCTCTCACCGGTTGGGGAGCAGTCATGAGTGGCCGCTCAGCCCGCGGTCTGTGGAGTGGTCGCCATCTCATATGGCACATCAATTGTCTGGAGATGTTAGCGGTCTTTCGAGCACTGAAATTTTTCCTCCCAGACCTGAGAGGTCACCATGTGTTGGTGCGCACCGACAACACAGCGGTGGTCTCTTACATCAACCACCAGGGGGGTCTGCGCTTGCGCCCGTTGTAGAAACTGGCACACCAGATCCTCTTGTGGTCCCAGGACAAGTTCCTCTCACTGAGAGCACTGTATATTCCTGGGTACCTGAATGTGGGACCAGACATACTGTCGAGACAGGGGCCAAGGCCCGGGGAATGGATGCTTCACCCCGAGGTGGTGAAGCAGATATGAAGAATATTTTATCAGGCGGAGGTGGACCTCTTCGCAACTCGAGTGAATGCGCAATGTCCCCTCTGGTTCTCTCTAGCTCCTCCAGCTCCCCTAGGACTGGACGCTATGGTACAGACATGGCCGAGGCTGCGTCTGTACGCCTTTCCCCCGATCGCTCTGCTCCCAGGAGTTCTGACGAGAGTACGCCGAGACGGTGTTCGCCTACTGTTAGTAGCCCCGTACTGGCCGGGCCGAGTTTGGTTCTCGGACCTGATTTCCCTCCTAGACGACTCTCCATGGGAGGTTCCCATCAGGAGGGATCTCCTCTCACAAGCAGGGGGTGCCATTCTGCACCCCCGCCCGGAGTTATGGAAACTGTGGGTGTGGCCCCTGAGGGGGCACAGCTCATAGCTTCTGGTCTCCCAGCTGAGGTGGTAGAGACCATTCTCCAATCCAGAGCTCCCTCTACGAGGAAAGTGTACAACCTGAGGTGGAAGTTTTTCACTTCATGGTGCAGAGCTCGCCAGCAAGACCCTGTTAACTGCCCGGTTGGTACAGTTCTTGAGTATCTGCAGGCTAGACTCTCTGCAGGGGTATCCCACTCCACAGTGAAGGTGCATGTGGCGGCATTATCGGCTTACCACTCACCGCTCGATGGAAACACAGTGGGCAAACACCCCCTGGTGATACGCTTCCTCCGCGGTGCGCTGAGGATGAGGCCGCCAGTGCGTTCTCGCGTCCCCACGTGGGACCTGGCGGTGGTGCTAGAGGCTTTGTGTAAACCACCTTTTGAGCCCATAGAGGAGATTTCAGATCATCATCTTTCCCTCAAGACTACGTTCTTGTTAGCGATCACTTCTCTGAAGAGAGTGGGTGACCTTCAGGCCCTATCAGTGGCCCCTTCCTATCTTGACTTTGCGCCCGGACTGGCGAAAGCATTTTTGTACCCTCGAGCGGGCTACACCCCTAAGGTCCCCACTACTGCACCACGGCCAGTAGTACTGCAGGCCTTCCATCCTCCTCCCTTTCGGGATTCAGATCAGGCGAAGCTTAACTGTATGTGTCCTGTGCGAGCACTTGACACATACGTCCACAGAGCTACCCAGTGGAGAAGGTCGGACCAATTGCTTGTGTGCGTTGGTCCGCCCAGGAGAGGTCTCCCTGCTACTAAGCATACTATCAGCCGGTGGATTGTCGAGACAATCACGGCCTGTTACGAGTCCTCTGGCCTCCCCTCGCCTTTGGGGGTCAAGGCACACTCCACTAGAGGTATGGCAGCCTCCAAGGCCTTCTCTGCAGGTGTCCCTGTTTCGGACATCTGCAACGCTGCGGGTTGGTCCACCCCGTCCACCTTTGTCCGGTTCTACGGCCTAGACATTGGTACTACCCCAGGTTCTTCAGTCCTCTCGTCCTAGTCGTTTATGTTGAGACATACACACAGGGCAGGGATTTGTAAGTCTGGCGGAGTGGGCATCTCGTTCCCAAAGCGTGGTGACGCAGCTCGAGTTCCCGAAAAGGAACGTCTCCAGGTTACGTATGTAACCATGGTTCCTTGAGGGAACGAGACGCTGCGTCACGTTGCCATACTTTCGGCATCCTTGCCAGCGCAGTTCTTCATGACTTGAGGCTGTCGCCGGCTTTGCCGCAGGTGCTTTTATGCTTCCTGGTCTCTGACGTCACCCACCTGTGACGTCGCGCCCTTCCATTGGTCAGGTCTCGTTCCCTCAAGGAACCATGGTTACATACGTAACCTGGAGACGTTATCATTGGTCTCTATTTATGGTCCGAATGAGACAGAGACTGTGCATTCCTTACACAGATTTCCAAAACTCTACTTGAGGAGATTGATTGCCCTCTAGTGGTGGGTGGTGATTTTAATGCTGTCGTAAATCCTGCTTTAGATAAATCTCAATCTGATACAACAGCCAATCCATCCTCTAAATTACTGAATAAATTTATCACTGAGCTTAATTTAATCAATCTTTGAATAATTCAGAATACTAAAGCTAAGGACTTCACTTTTTTTCTAATAGACACAAGACTTTCTCTAGGATAGACTACATATTTCTCAGCCCATCTTTAATTTCATCTAATTCCTCCATCTCTATATTACCAATTGTATTATCTGATCATTCTGCTGTGTTGTGCAGTGTTCCTCTTTCCGATGTTAAAGCCAAGTCCCCTAGATGGCGCTTTAACATATCATTATTAAGTAATCAGACTTTCATTACTTCTCTAAAAGAATATATTAAGGAATTTCTTGAAATTAATATGCCCTCTGATGTGGATCCTCAAATACTGTGGGAAACGACTAAGTGTGCTATACGAGGTTTCTGTATATCTTTCTCTTCTACTCTTGCCAAAGCGAAAACTCACCAGTTTACACAATTAGAAAATAAAATCCAATCATTACAAAACCTACAAAAACAACATTTTACTGAGCAACAGGCTACACAGCTGTCCTCTTTAAAAGAAGAATATGATTTACTTTCACACTCAAAGACGGAATTTATTTTACATAGGACTAGGCAAAAATATTATTTAGAATCAGAGAGACCTAGTCATTTATTGGCCCTTAGGTTGAAAGAATGCGCGTCTAAGGCATATATTAGCGCAATAAAATCATTGGATGATCAGGTCACCACGAATCCTGTGACAATTAATGACATATTTAAAGGTTTTTACACAAATCTGTATAAAGCCGAAACAGATTTTGATGAACCAATTTGTAAGCAGTATTTAAATAAATTGGAACTGCCTCGGATCTCACAGATAGATAAAGAATCTTTGGAGGCCCCATTAAGTTTGGAGGAAATCCACGTCTCTCTAAAAAGCCTTCAAAAGGGCAAATCGCCGGGTCTAGATGGTCTCCCCCCTGAATTATATTTAGAAATTTGGGATTTGGTAGGGATACTTATGCATAACTCTTTCAATTTTGCAATTGAACAATGGGTATTTCATAGAGATAAAAAAACTTCACTGATTTCATTACTTCTTAAAAAAAGGAAATATCCATTAGATTGTTCCAGCTACAGACTGATTTCGCTTATCCCATGTGATCTAAAAATCTATGCTAAAGTTTTTGCTTCTCGTATGGAGAAGGTAATTCATAGTCTGAACAAGGAGGACCAAACTGGTTTCATCAAGGGGCGCAATGCATCTGACAATATGCGTCGACTCCTTCATATTCTTGACTTTGCGGACTCCCACCCAACCCCTTGTGCGGACTTTTCACTTGATGCAGAAAAAGCCTTTGACAGGCTAGAGTGGAATTATATGTGGGCATTTCTGCAATGTTTCGGCTTCGGTGAACACTTCATTTCTATGATTAAGACATTATACCACTCACCTGCAGCATCAGTCATAACTGGTAATATTATTTCCCCCCCATTCCCTTTACAGCGGGGAACGAGGCAGGGGTGTCCGCTTTCCCCCTTATTGTTCTGTCTATCTCTTGAACCCTTAGCACAAGCCATCAGGAAATCTGAAGTATCGATTAAGATTCATGATCATAATCATAGTATTTCATTATACGCTGATGATATTATTCTATATTTAGACCACTTTGATGTTTCAGTCTCTAGTATAATTAAGGAATTTGATCATTTTAGTAGCCTATCAGGATATAAAATAAATTGGAGCAAATCTGCTTTAATGCCAATTAACAATGTTAAGGTTAATTCTTCTATTCCCTCATTTATCCCTATTAAGGAATCATTCATCTATTTGGGCATTACCACATATAAAAACATTCATAAGATTGCCAGAGACTATTTTAATAACATTTTAGTTAAGGTCAAAAATGATATTCAAAGATGGAAGAATCTTAAAGTCTCTCTCCAAGGAAGAATCTCCACTGTTAAGATGAATTTGTTACCTCGATTAATTTTTTTTTCTCTATGCTAACACTTTCTCCCCCTCCAGGTTACTTTAAGGAGATCAACTCCATAATTTCTAAGTTTAAATGGAATGATAAATGTCCCAGAATTAAACTTACCACATTACAACATCCTAATAGCTGTCAGGGATTCCACACTGCCTCAGTCACCAGCCACTACACTCACCAGACCGGACCTTAACATTTACCTCCATGGATTCCCGGCCCCAAACACCTTCAGAGATCCTCGATGAACTGGTCACCACTCTCCGGACTTCCCTCACCCCAGTCACCTCTCCTCCGGCTGCCTCTGGAAGTCCCATGGCCTTGCCTGCTTCCTATGCGGGTGATGCGGCTGAGTGTGGTGGCTTCCTGTTACAAGTGGCTCTCTTTATGGAAATGCAACCCCAAAGATTCTCCACCGAACGCACCAAGGTAGCCTTCCTCATTTCACTGTTGACCGTTAAGGTGCTGTTATGGGCCCGAGCTATATGGAACGCTAATAGTGTCATAATCAACTCGTATGATGCTTTCACCAACCATTTCAAGGAGGTGTTTAGTTCTGCTACAGGAGCGTTGGCAGTGTCCGATCAGCTGCTGCGGCTGAGCCAGGGCTCCTCCACCACCAGTGATTACACCCTCCAGTTTCGCACGCTAGCGGCGTCTAGCGGATGGAATGAGGCGGCCCTCCTCAGCGCCTATCGTCATGGATTGAATCCCCACATCCGCACAGCTATGTCCATCTATGATGACACGATAGGACTGGAGAACTTCATGCAGAGAGTCAACCGCATTTCCCAGTGCTTATCAGCATGTCAGCCCAACGAAGCCGCTCACCAGCTTGTATCACCCGCCGCCCGTCCTCCAGTACCAGAGCCCATGCAGGTGGATTCTACCTGTCTTGCTTGCGCGGAATGCGCGTGCCGCATCGGGGCAGGACTCTGCCTCTACTGTGGCTCGGCTGATCACTTCATCCAGAACTGTCCCGTCAGACCCCCACGCCCTGCGGTGAGTACCATTCAACTAGAACCAGAAATTACTACGTTATCTCTGTTACCAGTCCAACTCCTCACCTCTGATCACTCTGTTGCAGTATCCGCCCTTGTCGACTCGGGCTCCTCGGGCAATTTCATATCCCAAGACCTCCTAAGCCGTCTCCACCTTCCCCGAAGACGCCATGCCCAGGAGCTCCGAGTCTAAACCATCCAGGGAAAACCGTTAGGGCGTGGGCGAGTGAGATACACCGCTCCCCTGCTGAAGCTATGTGTAGGGTGTCTTCATGAGGAAACCATCACCTTTCTGGTACTGGAGGGACCAACGGTGGATGTCATCCTGGGACGCCCCTGGCTAGCCCTCCATTCTCCAGAAGTCAGATGGGAACCATGTGAAATAAATCGCTGGAGTGAGTTTTGCCGTCAAAACTGTCTCATCGCGGTGTCCAAGCCACGCGCCTCCCCCCTTCCAGCCCAACTCGCATCCACCCTCGTTGAGAGCCCCGAGCCAGCTGAAATTCCCACCATTCCATCTGACTATGCGGCATTCCAGGATGTCTTTAGTAAGCAGGCAGCCACTCGTCTACCACCTCACAGGCCATGGGACTGTGCAATCGACCTGCTGCCTGGAGCTAAGTTACCCAAGGGTAGAGTATATCCTTTGTCCATCCCGGAGCGCAAGGCTATGGTGGATTACATCCAGGAGGCTCTCCGTCAGAATTTCATCCGACCATCCACCTCACCTGCGGCCTCCAGCTTCTTCTTCGTGGGCAAGAAGGACGGGGGCTTGCGGCCTTGCATCGACTACTGTACTCTCAATTCCCAAACTGTGAAGCTGCCATACCCACTTCCCCTGGTCCCGACTGCCCTTGAGGAACTCCGTGGAGCCCGCATATTCTCCAAGTTGGACCTGCGGAGCGCATATAACCTCATTCGTATTCGGGAGGGCGACGAGTGGAAGACGGCCTTCATTACCCCATCAGGCCACTATGAGTACAAGGTTATGCCGTATGGGCTGTCAAACTCACCATCCATCTTCCAGGTTCAAGGTTCTCAAGGTTCAAGGTTCAAGGTTCTTTATTATTTGTCACATACACAATCATACAGGGTATAATCAGTAGTGAAATGTCAGTCAGGACGGGTCCGCTCAATGGACAGTGCAAAAAAATAAAATAAAAGATGAAACATAACACAGGAGAGTATATATAAATATAGGTAAGAATAAGATAAAATAAGTAAGTAAAAAATAAAATAAAATAAAATAAGGAGTAAAATGTGCAATGAAATAAAATGTGCAATACAGTCTACTGTGGATTTAATAAATATTAATATAAACAGGGATGTGCAAGAGGAATGTGCAAACAGGTTGTACCGGGTATGTACACATAGCAGCAATGTGGATGATGGAGAATAATGGGTGTTTTTTACAGTTTATTAAATTGAGTCCTGTAGATGTTATGAGACTGAGTTTAGGAGCCTGATGGCCTGAGGGTAGAAGCTCCTCCTCAGTCTCTCAGTTTTTGCCATCATGCTCCTGAAGCGCTTGCCAGATGGCAGCAGAGTGAAAAGACGGTTACCGGGGTGATTTGAGTCCTTGATTATTTTTGCAGCTCTGCTTTTGCAGCGTTTGAGGTAGATGTCCTGCAGAGATGGGAGGGCAGACCCAGAGATGCGCTCAGCTAAGCGCACGACTCTCTGCAGAGCTTTGCAGTCCTGATTTGTGGCATTACTGTACCACACTGAGATGCACTGAGTCAATACACTTTCTATGGCCCCTGAATAGAAAGTTTTCAGGATTGCTGGTGAGACCCTGAATTTCCTCAGCTGTCGCAGATGGTACAGTCTTTGCCTGGCTTTCTTGACCTGTGTTTGAATGTGTGCAGTCCAAGTCAGGTCCTCGGAGATGTTTACACTGAGGTACTTGAAGCTGCTCACCCTCTCCACAGGGGTCCCGCTGATCATAAGAGGAGTGTAGGGCCGCTGCTGTCTCTTCCTGAAGTCTACAATCAGCTCTTTAGTTTTGCTCACTGTTTTAGTATGGTTTCTGTTTGTTGTTCAAAACTGATGTGAGACCAGTGTGGTGCTAATTCGGCAAGAGAAGGTGTCAATAAAAGGTCCGTACACCATACTAATCAAGCAATTACAACTGTTTATTGTTGGTACACACAGCTGATATCAATAATAATGATAATAATCATATGCATAAAAGAATAATGATAATCAAAAATAAACACTCATTAAAGAAGCAGAATGATCATAAACCAGTGCATAATATCAGAATGATCATGAGTAAATGGATAATGGATACACAAACTTAAGCATACACTAAAACTAAACCCCAAGCCTAATTACAGAACAATATACAACCTCAGAACTGTGCCATCATCTTCACACATCAGACGACTGGGGAAGTCCGTTTCAGTCACATCAGAAGACCAACACTTGTCCCGAGAAATGCCGGGCGACGTGCACTTATCCCACAGCTGTACTTCCACTGTTTTTGAATGAAACCCCTTTTTTTATACTTTAAAATTTAGGTGCGGGTTAAGGACAACCCTCCAAGTGAGAGAGAAAGCAAGTTGGCCAGACTCGATCCCCCTCCCAGTTGGGTGCACTTGTTTCAATTACAAAAAGATGAACCATTAGTCAGCAATTTCTCTGAGGTTGCACAATTTTGCACCTGACACTACCCTACTGCCAACAGTTTCCAGCCTTATCTTGAAGGCCACAAACATAGACGCTCTCTGATACTTTCCCAAGAGAGAACTGCAACCTTGAATGTATCCCTCCCCAGAGTCTCAGTCTCTCATTGTTCATCCGTTGAGCGCTCAAAAAACAACCCATCCTTTACACTCACGTTCAGAGAGAGACAGTTGTCCTGGCACCATGATGTAAGTCTCTCTACCTCACCCAAGTATGCGGTCTCATCATTGTTGGAAATGAGGCCCAGAACCACAGTATCATCAGCAAATTTAACAATAGAAGTGGAGCTGTGAGAGGACACACAGTCGTGTGTGTAGAGAGAGTAGAGCAGGGGACTCAGAACGCAGCCCTGCGGGGCTCCTACGTTCAGGGTGATGGAGTTGGAGGTGAACTGGCCCATTTTCACCACTTGTGGTCTGCCGGTGAGGAAGTCTTGAATCCAGTCACAGAGTGAAGTGTTTAGGCCGAGGTCTGAGAGTTTGACAGCTAGCTTGGTGGGGACTATAGTATTGAAAGCTGAGCTATAGTCAATGAATAGCAGTCTGACATAGTTGCTATTTTTGCTGTCAATATGTGTGAGGGAGGAGTGCAGTACCTGAGAGATGGCATCATCAGTAGACCTATTTGGGCGATAGGCAAACTGAAGAGGGTCCAAGGTAGCAAGGATGGAGGAGCATATGTGTTTCTTTAAAAGTCTCTCAAAAACCTTCATGACTGTTGATGTGAGGGCAACTGGACGATAGTCATTCAGGCAAGAGGGTTTACTGTTCTTAGGCACAGGGATGATGACAGATTTCTTAAATTAGGTGGGAATCACAGAGGTAGCAAGGGACTCATTAAAGATGGAAGTAAACAAACCAGCAAGCTGATCGGCGCAAGACCTTAGAACGCGGCCAGTAATCCCATCAGGTCCGGCGGCTTTCCTGATGTTTACTCTCCTTAATTCTCTCCGAACCTCGTCCTCCGACACGGTGATAACATGATCAACATCGCTGCTCTGTCTGCTGCTTCCTGACGCGCTGATCGGCAGAGTAGCACCGCCGTTGCATTCGAAGCGGCCGTAGAAGGTGTTTAGCTCTTCGGCCAGCAATGGATCTGCTCTCACCTCGGCGGAGGAGTTATTTCCAGAGGAACAGATGGTCTTCAGTCCCTGCCACATGCGTCGAGAGTCATTGAGCTGAAAATGTGACTCAATTCTCTCTCTGTATCGGAGTTTAGCAGCTCTAACTGCCCGTCGGAGAGCATAACATGATGCTTTGTACTCGCTCATGTTTCCTGACAAAAGACCGGCGTTGTATGCGGCAGTGCTTTGGTTAACCGCAGCACAGATTGTTCTGTCCACCCACGGTTTCTGATTAGAGAATGTCCTTATTGTTACCGTTTCAGTGGCTTGGTCGGTTAGCATGTAAACAAAGCTTAATGCTACATCCGTGAACTCGCTGACGTAAGCTGAACTCGCCCGGAACATGTCCCAGTCGACGTCATCAAGAGACGCCTGTAGCATAGCTTCAGAGTGGGAGGACCAGCGCGTCACTTCCCTCACCCCTGGGGATTCCTGAACGATCCTTTGTTTATATTCCGGTGTGACGAAAATGGCGGCATGGTCCGATTTGCTAAGGGCCGGCAGGGAACGAGCTTTATAGGCATTCTTAAACTGAGTGTAGCAATGATCCAGTGTATTCGGTCCTCTAGTTGGACAGGATACATGCTGATGGAAGGTTGTCATGACCTTCCTGAGGTTGGCTTTGTTAAAGTCCCCTGCGATGATAGAGGCAGTGTCAGGGTGTTTGTTGATGCAGCCGCTTAGCTCCTCGTGGAGTTTGGACAAAGCCAAGCTCGTGTCTGCCTGAGGTGGAATGTAAACGGCAGTAGCGATGACCGCGGAGAACTCGCGGGGTAAATAGAATGGGCGGCAGATAATGGAGAGATGTTCCAAATGAGGCGAGCAGGAACGCGACAGAATGGAGATATTCCTGGGGTCGCACCATTTCTTGTTAATCATGAAACACACTCCACCACCCTTGATTTTTCCGGCCTCGGCTGTTCTGTCCATCCGTAAAACAGAAAAGTTATCAGACGGTGTTACAGCGGTATCCGGGACCGAGGGAGTGAGCCATGTTTCAGACAAACAAAGGATGCTACAGTCCCTAATGTCCCGTTGGAAACTTGTCCTGGCTCTAAGATCGTCCATCTTATTTTCCAAGGATTGGACATTTGCGAGCAGAATACTCGGAAGAGGAGGGCTGTGAGCCTTTTTCCTCAGTCTGTCACGAATTCCCACGCGTCGCCCGCGGTGTTTCTTGCACCTCCTGGGATTATTCAGATGGCCTTTGTTAACCTCGGCGTTCCGAAGAATCTCCACTGGCCACGCTGGATCCGTGGATAAAGTGTCCTGAAGCAGGTTAGTGCAGCGGTGTCCAATGTCCAAAAGTGTTCTTTTGTCGTATATAAATAGTGCAGACGTTATACGTCTAAAAAGAGAAAGTAAAAATACGTAAAACAGTTCCAAAGTTTCATGAATGAGGTGTTCCGGGAGTTCCTCCATCATTTCGTTATAGTGTACATTGACGACATCCTCATATACTCCCGGAACCTGGCCGAACATCGCCATCACGTGACGCACGTCCTCCAACGGCTCAGACAAAACCACCTCTACCTTAAAATGGAGAAATGTGAGTTCCATCGCTCCACGGTGCAGTTCCTCTGGTACGTCATCGGCCAAGATGGTATTCGTATGGACCAGGGGAAAGTTACGGCCATACGGGAATGGCCTCTCCCCTCTACGGTAAAGGAACTGCAACGATTCCTCAGATTCGCCAACTTCTATCGGCGATTCATCAAGAACTACAGCCTGCTCACTGCGCCGCTCACCTCCCTCCTGGGAGGTAAGCCCAAGCTCCTGTCCTGGGATTCCAATGCCCACGAAGCCGTTGAGAAGCTCAAAGAAGCGTTCAGCACGGCCCCCATCCTGTGTCATCCCGACCCGCAAGGGCCCTTCGTGGTGGAAGTGGACGCTTCGACCACCGGCGTCGGGGCCGTGCTGTCCCAACAGCCCAACGAGCCTCCTAGCCTCCATCCTTGCGCATATTTCTCCAAGAAACTGTCCCCAGCGGAAGTCAATTACGATATCGGTAACCGAGAGCTGTTGGCCATTAAATTAGCTCTCGAGGAGTGGCGGCACTGGCTGGAGGGAGCACAACACCCCTTCATTGTCATCACCGATCACAAAAACCTGCAGTATCTGAGAGAAGCAAAAAGACTTAACCCCCGCCAAGCCCGCTGGGCATTATTCTTCACAAGATTCAATTTCACCATCACCTACCGTCCCGGTAACCGCAATTGTAAGGCTGACGCCTTATCCCGCCTACACTTCCCAGAATCTCCCTCTGAACCAGAACCCATCCTCCCTCCAGCCTTCATCGTCAGTCCCATTCAGTGGGACATCACGGAGAACATCCGTGTCGTCACTCTCACCGAACCAGCTCAGCTGGGAGGCCCAGAAGGGAAAACCTATGTCCCAACATCCCAACGCCAATCCCTTCTGGGCTCAGTGCACGAAATTCCAGGCTCTGGACACCCAGGCAGCAGACTGACCCTCTCGCTCCTTCAAGCTCGGTACTGGTGGCCCAGTATGACCCGGGATGTCATCGGGTATGTCCGCAGCTGCTCAGTCTGTGCCATGTCGAAGACGCCCCGACACCTCCTGGTAGGCAAGCTCCTGCCGTTTCCCGTCCCACGACGGCCCTGGTCCCATATAGGAATTGATTTCGTTACGGATCTCCCCAACTCCGAAGGCAATACCTGTGTCCTGGTAACCGTGGATCGCTTCTCAAAGGCATGCAAGTTCATCCCTCTCAAGGGACTCCCCACAGCCTTCGAAACGGCAGAATGCCTGTTTAACCACGTCTTCAGAAATTTTGATCTTCCGGAGGAGATCGTCTCGGCCCGGGGTCCCCAATTTATCTCCCACGTATGGAAGGCCTTCTTCCGGCTGATGGGGTAACGGTGAGCTTGTCTTCCGGCTACCATCCGCAGACTAACGGCCAGACTGAGCGGAAGATCCAAGAGCTCAGATGTTACCTCCGGTCATACTGCCATGACGACCAGCACAGCTGGAGCCGCTTCCTCCCCTGGGCCGAGTACGCCCAGAATTCTCTCCGTCAAGACACCACCGGATTGACTCCATTCCAATGCTCACTCGGTCACCAACCCCCGCTCTTCCCATGGACGGGAGAGCCCTCGGAGGTTCCAGCTGTGGACTACTGGTTCCGAGCGAGCGAGAGAGTGTGGGACTCAGCTCACGTCCATCTTCAGCACGCTGTTCGGAGGCACAAGACACCCGTCGCAGATACCCGTTGCTCCAACACACCCACTTACCAACCAGGGGATAAGGTGTGGTTATCCACCCGGGATCTGCGCCTCCGCCAGCCATGCAGAAAGCTGAGTCCCCGCTACATTGGTCCGTTCCCTATCCAGAGGCAGATCAATGAAGTCACCTACCTACTACAGCTTCCTCCCAGGTACCGAATTCACCCTTCCTTTCATGTTTAGACTATAGCATAGACTATAGCTCAGCTATCAACACCATAGTCCCCATCAAGCTGACTTCCAAACTCACATGCCTTGGCCTAAACACTTCACTCTGCGACTGGATTCAAGATTTCCTCACCGGCAGACCTCAAGTGGTGAAGGTAGGCCAGTACACCTCAAACTCCATCACCCTGAACGTAGGAGGCCCGCAGGGTTGTGTCCTGAGTCCCCTGCTCTACTCTCTCTACACACATGACTGCGTGTCCTCTCACAGATCCACATCTATTATCAAATTTGCTGATGATACTGTGGTTCTGGGCCTCATTTCCAACAATGATGAGACCGCATACTTGGATGAGGTGGAGAAACTTACATCATGGTGCCAGGACAACTGTCTCTCTCTGAATGTGAGCAAAACTAAAGAGCTGATTGTGGACTTCAGAAAGAGACACCTGCTGCCCTACACTCCTCTTATCATCAGTGGGACCCCTGTGGAGAGAGTAAGCAGCTTAAAGTACCTCGGTGTAAACATCTCCGAGGACCTGACTTGGACTACACACATTCAAACACAGGTTAAGAAAGCCAGGCAAAGACTGTACCATCTGCGACAGCTGAGGAAATTCAGGGTCTCACCAACAATCCTGAAAACTTTCTATGCAGGGACCATAGAAAGTGTATTGACTCAGTGCATCTCAGTGTGGTATGGAAACAGCTCCAGTCAAGATTGCAAGGCCTTGCAGAGAGTTGTGCGCTTAGCTGAGCGTATCTCTGGGTCTGCTCTCCCCTCTCTGCAGGACATCTACCTCAAAAGCTGCAGAAGCAGAGCTGTCAAAATCATCAAAGACTCAAATCACCCTGGAAACTGTCTTTTCACTCTGCTGCCATCTGGTAAGCGCTTCCACAGCCTGATGGCAAAAACTGAGAGACTTAGGAGGAGTTTCTTCCCCAAGGCCATCAGACTTCTGAACTCAAACACAGCCTCTTAACATCATCTGACTTACTTCATAATCACTAATCACACAGTCATTATTCTCTACCTCATACTGACAGTGTCATTTGCACATTTGCACACAACACTTTCTGTGTCTTGATATCTTATCTTATTTTTTTATATATATTTTTTTTTTGTGATTGGCTGCTTTATGTCAACCATGTTCAACCTGTTTGCACATTCCTCTCTGTACAGTCATGCTTACCTTAATATTTAATATTTAATTCTACAGCATACTGTCATGCACATTCTTTTATACCTTATACCTTATATTTTATATTTTATTCTTTATATCTTATTTTTTATTCATTTTATTTTATGTATACTTCCCTTGTGTTGTAATTTTCAATATTGGCACTGTCCATGGAGCGGACCCGACTCACATTCCACTGCTGGTTATACAATCTCTGTATAGTCGTGTATGTGACAAATAAAACTTGAAACTTGAAACTTGATGTTTCCCTCCTTAAACCATTCTCTCCATCTGCACCAGGACCCACCGAGCCGGAGACACCTCCTCCTCCAGAAATCCTGGACCAGCCCTCCATCTACCAGGTCCAGGACATTCTGAATTCGCGGCGACGGGGTGGCCGGCTGGAATACCTCATTGACTGGGAGGGATACGGGCCGGAAGAGAGATCCTGGGTGTCCCGGGACGACGTACTTGATCCCACACTGTTGACTGAATTCCATCGTCTCCATCCTGATCGTCCCGCACCCAGAGGCCGTGGCCGCCCCCGTCGCCGCTCGAGGGCGTCAGGAGCTGCCCCTGGAGGAGGGGGTAATGTCAGGGATTCCACACTGCCTCAGTCACCAGCCACTACACTCACCAGATCTCAATCACCGGGATACTGATCACCTGCACCTGCAGCCTGCAATCAAGCACTCCATATACACACGCTTCACTCAGACACTCATCGTCCGGTCTACCGTTCACTTACCTGAACTAGCCTGACTCACGCTATACTTACCTTTATGTGCTTCCCCTCAGATCCTCCTGTATTCCTGCCATTCCTCCTCAAGTTCCTGTGCGATCCGGATCCACCTGCAAAGAACGATACTTCAGTCATCCCAGATAAGAACCAAAGGACCGCTACTAGTGTTACTACTCACCTCATCACAGTATCTACCCATTCATTCAACCAACCTGTCAATAAACTCTCTTTATATTCACTAACCTTTTGTCTCCGGCCTGTGTTGTGACAATAGCGCAGGAGGACTGGCTGTACCAAATTTTGAATTATATTATTGGTCGTTCCAGCTTAAAGCTCTTCATAATTGGGTTGATCCTCAATCTACAGTTTCATGGAGGGTGATTGAAGCTGACAAGGTTAAACCAAATAGACTTCAAGATATTTTATTTACTGGCACAGGAAAAAAAGGGAATAATTATAAATTTGGTCCGGTTGTGGCTAACTCTATTAAAATCTGGAAAATGGTTGAACGTCGGATAGGTGGACCCTTCAAATTTTGTTACAGTACTCCTTTATGGCACAATTTTAATTTTGTATGCGGAAATCATCCATTTGTCCAACCCTCTTGGTCTTCTTTAGGTGTAAACATGTGCGGTGATATATATGATAACCAGGGCCTCTGTTCATTTCAGACATTAATAACCAAATTTTGTCTACCAGCATCCGCATATTTTGTCTTTCTTCAATTACGTTCTGCTCTCAAAGCGTATGGCGTTCCGTGGGCATCTTCTATTTCCTCTCATCCTATGCGGGACTGGATTGCACCATCTGCTGGTCGGCCACCTGTTTCCTTAATATATAATAAAATTATTGATTGCATTACAAAATCTCTTTCTATTAAAACTATTTGGAATAGGGAATTATCTGACCTTAATTTATCTGTCGACTGGGAGAGAGTGTGGTCTAATCTCAGCTTAACATCTAAAAATCTGACTCATCGTCTTATTCACTTCAAAGTCATTCATAGAGCATACATAACTCCTTACAAAAGATTTAAAATGAAACTACAGTCAAATTTGAACTGCCATATATGTAACACTACATCATTGGGCACTTTTCTGCATATGTTTTGGGAATGTCCTATCGTCATCAGTCTATGGACACATGTAAACCTGGTTTTGTCATCATTACTGCGAATTGATTGGTCTGTTAACCCAAGTTTGTGTCTTCTTAATGATGATTCTGGTCTCTGTATTAGTTCAATGCAAAAGAGAATGTTGTTTGCTGGTTTTACAGCTGCAAAGAAGACAATAATACAGAACTGGTTTACACCACACATGTGTAGAAAAACATATTGGATCCATAGCCTCCTGCAAATAGTGACATGTGAATGTGCAACGGCGCGAGTCGGTGGGGCCAGGCCTTCGACCATTGATGCTTGGCAGTGTTTTTTATTGGATATACGTGATTGTATAAAGGAGTGACTTTTGTGTTTTTGTTGTCCTTCCCTCTCTCCCTCCCTTTTGATTGGACCTTGATATGTTGAGTATGTGTCTGTTGTTTTGTTTTGTTATATTTTGGATGCTATGTTGTGTTATGTGTGAAAAAATAAAATAAAAAATTGTTGATAACATTGATAATGTTCTTCGCAAACATCGTTCTAAGCTCAGGGCTGCAGAAAGGGTATAGCACAAATCACAAAATCCTACTGACCTTAATTTATATCAATCACTCCTCTCTGACTTCTCTGCTAAAGTCTCCACTGCTAAAAGGACATACTATCACAACAAAATTAACAATTCACCTAACTCTCACATGCTCTTTAAAACATTTTCCTCCCTCCTTTGTCCTCCTCCTCCTTGATCAACTCTAACAGCTGACGACTTTGCCACATTCTTCATTAATAAAATTACAAACCTCACTGCACAATTCTCCACACCACAAACTGTCAAACACATCTTACCAGCAAACATGCACTCGTTCACATCCTTCTCTCCACTCTCTAAAGCAGAAGTCTCTACACTCTAAAAAACACTGGGTTATTTTTTCAACCCAAATGCTGGGTTGAGACCGCTGGGTAAGGACGTTGGGTTGTTTTAACCCAATTTTGGGTTGAAAATTAGTCTTCATCATAACCCAGCGGTGCTGGGTTGGGAACGCGGACCTGAAGGAGAGCACGTACTTCACGTCAACATCGGAAGACACCAGTGCGAGAAGCCGCCATTTTCTCAGCCTGAAAGAAGCGAGAAGCGAGTGAAAGACGTTATGGTAAGTAAAGATTAAAAATGTAAAGTCATCATTCATTGTTTGTGTCCGGGAGTATTTTGAGGTTTTATGGAAGGCGGAAATAGTCCGAAAAGAGCTTATATTGAAAAATACGCGGACGCGTTTTTCGCCTCAGAAACGGAGGGCTTAACGGCCTCTTTTACTGAACGGAACAGATACTTTTAATATAACGTCCGTGAGTGTCTTATGTCATATTTACATAATATTTTACAATATCTGCACTTTTTGAGGTGTTAATGGACGGTTATTATGTTAATTCGTTATCTTATTTTTCGCGGTTAAACTCAATGTACGTTAGTTTACTAAAGGAAACGGCGTTATGTAATAAAGACTAACGTTAGCATAATTAGTTTGAGGCTGATGATTGTTAAAAGTAATGTTTTGAATGTAATATGTCAGACTTGTTGAGCTTGTGTCTTCATTGTGCCCGCACCGGGAGTTAAGGACACAGCAGCCTGCTTGTGTGAGGAGGCAATTTTCTCAGCTACTTCAGAAGAGAGGGATAGACAGTTTAAGGCAAGTAAACTTCATAATTCCATCATGTTATCATTTTATTTTTTTACTAAGACTAAAAGAATGTTTGTTTTTGTAGATGTTGAAAGCCAGAGACATAGGCGAGCATCATTCTTTTGAGATTGATCTTCATATTTTGATGCAACAACAGCATGATTACGTGTTCATATTTTATTTAAACCATTGATGTCCCTTTTTTTCACTGCAGAACTCAAACTAACTTTGGAGTTAAGGACACAGCAGCCTGCTTGTGTGAGGAGGCAATTTTCTCAGCTACTTCAGAAGAGAGGGATAGACAGTTTAAGGCAAGTAAAGTTCATAATTCCATGTTATCATTTTTTTAATGTTTTTTTTTTTTACTAAAACTAAAAGAATGTTTGTTTTTGTAGATGGTGAAAGCCAGAGACCTAGGAGAGCATCATTCTTTTGAGATTGATGTAAGTTATTTTTAGAAAATAAATGTTTCTGTTGTCTCCTGCCTGTTTACTTCACATTTTGATGCAACAACAGTGTGATTACATGTTCATATTTTATTTAAACCATTGATGTCCCTTTTTTTCATTGCAGAACTCAAACTAACTTTGGAGATAAGGACACAGAAGCCTGCTTGTGTGAGGAGGAGGCGATTTTCTCAGCTTCTTCGGAAGAGAGGGATAGACGGTTTAAGGCAAGTAAACTTCATAATTCCATGTTATCGATTTTTTTTTTACTAGAAGTAAAAGAATGTTTGTTTGTTTTTTGTAGATGTTTAAAGCCAGAGACCTAGGATAGCATCATTCTTTTGAGATTGATGCAAGTTATTTTTAGAAAATAAATGTTTCTGTTGTCTCCTGCCTGTTTACTTCACATTTTGATGCAACGACAGTGTGATTACGTGTTCATATTTTATGTAAACCATTGATGGCTGTGTTTTTTTTTATTGCAGAACACAAACCAACTTTGGAGTTGTCTGATTTGGAGAGTCATCATTCTTGGTCTTCCTTTCTTAAAGGAATAGTTCACACAAAAAATGATTTACTTGCCCTCATGTCATTCTAAACCTATAAGACTTTTGTCTGTCTTTAGAACACAATTGAATATATTTTTAATTTTCTCTCATAATTTTTGTTAATCCATTGAGAGTCTAGATAATCAGTATTGTAGAAGTAATCCATGCCAATATTTATATATGAATAAATCTTAAGTTATATGATAGCGAACATGTCTGTTCAGAAGAAAATATTGGTCTCCCAGACTTGCAATGGAGGACAAAAATTAAAAGAATATTACATATATTTATTTGTGTTCCAAACATTAGCAGAGTTTGGAACAACATGTGGGAGAGTAAATTATGAACATTTTCATTTTTTGGTGAACTAACCCTTTAAAGAGCAGCCCTCCACGTACATGGAAATTTGTGAGGTATGTGAATGTCATGACTGTTTTAATGTTTCAGTAAAGTAGTAGCTTTCTGAAAGCAGTATATTTATTTAAACAATATTACATGCCATCACACTAGTGCTGCCATTATAGCATTCTAGAGCGCTGTGGTAGACAGACATTAAACAACCACACAAAGTGGTTGAAATGATAAAACAGACTATTTACCTATCCTTACTGATGTGGATGCACCTCTATCTGAAAATGGATAGTTTAATTAAATGTTTTATTTTTTCAAATGTTTTTCTCTTTTTAGGCCACTGATGAAGAACAGGCGGTGACTGGGATGAATGCTGGTCAAAGAGGAGAATGACATTTCCCCCAAACTGATGCAACAGTGGTTTTAAAGGAGGACGCTGCCCTGGATGTTGTAAAAGATGTGAAAGTGACGTGACATACGGCCAAGAATGGTGACCTGTACTCGGAATTTGTGCTCTGTATTTATCCCATCCTACATGCACACACACAGCAGTGAACACACACACACACACACATCGTGAACACACACCCGGAGCAGTGGGCAGCCATTTATGCTGCGGCGCCCGGGGAGCAGTTGAGGGTTCGGGGCCTTGCTCAAGGGCACCTCGGTCGTGGTATTGAGGGTGAAGAGAGCGCTGTACATTCACTCCCCCCTTCTTCATGACTATATCAATTATGCTAAAGAGATCATGAAAATTGGCAGTGATGCATGATCTGTATTCATGGACTATGAAACAAACTATAAGTGTATAATTTGTAAAAACCAAATGTTAAATGCTTGTTCTGTGTTGTTTAGTAGAAATGGAGTTTATACTGTCATTCATACAAATGCTCACATTCTTTCACACACATGCTTCTGTTAAATGTTATAATATCAGTGTTAATGTTGTGGTTTATGTGTGTACTCTCATGCCAGAATAGTTTGTAAAGAACTTAACTAACTAATTGTACAATTATTGTATAATAGTGTTTTTGTATATTTTTATACAATATATAAAATTTACCAAAAAAAGTCACATTTGATCTTAAAAGTTATATTCAACAAATGTTCAATGCTTCATTTATAAACTCTAGCTGTTAATGCCATATATTTCTGCATTTCTTCTTACATGCATGTTACTTTTTGACTGTTTTCTCTTGTTGTTTTTAATAAATATTTATCTTTTGATACTCATTCTTTGTGTGTAAAAGTGATTTTAAAATGAACAAGATTTGTAGGTTTAATGCCTAGGTCGATTTGGGTTCATTTTAGCCTAGCAATGTAGTCATTTTAAACCATAAAAAAGCAACCCAGCATGCTGGGTTAAACATAATAACCCAACTTGTTGGGTTAAAATAACCCAGCGCTGGGTTCGACCCTTTTTGACCCAGCGCTGGGTTGCCAAAATAACCCAAATTGGGTTGTTTTTAACCCAGCAGTTTTTAGAGTGTAAACTCATCCTATCCAGTCATACTACTACTTGTCCGCTTGATCCTATTCCATCTCATCTCCTTCAAGCCATTTCTCCTGCAGTTGTACCTGCACTCACTCACATCGTTAACACATCCCTTCACACTGGAGTTTTTCCCTCAGCATTTAAGCAGGTTCGTATAACCCAGCTTCTTAAGTCAAGTCAAGTCAAGTCACCTTTATTTATATAGCGCTTTTAACAATACAAATTGTGACAAAGCAACTGCACAATATCAAAATGGGAAAATAGTGTCAATAATGTAAAATGACAAGATTAAACACTCAATTTTCAGTTAAAGAAACCCACTCTTAACCCAACTCTTTTAGAGAACTACAGACCGGTTTCCCTTCTACCTTTCATTGCAAAAACACTTGAACGAGTTGTGTTCAACCAAGTCTCTGCCTTTCTCACACAGAACAATCTCCTGGACAGTAACCAGTCTGGCTTCAGAAGTGGACATTCAACTGAGACTGCCTTGCTCTCAGTTGTTGAAGCCCTAAGACTTGCAAGAGCGGCTTCCAAGTCTTCATTACTTATCTTGCTGGATCTGTCCGCTGCTTTTGATATGGTCAACCACCAGATCCTCCTGTCAACCCTATTGGTAAAGGGCATCTCAGGAACCACTCGCCAGTGGTTTGAGTCTTACCTCTCAGATAGGTCCTTCAAGGTATCTTGGAGAGGTGAGGTGTCCAAGTCGCAACATCTAACTGCTGGGGTGCCTCAGGGCTCAGTTCAACATGGCATCACTAGGTTCTGTCATTCAGAAACATGGCTTTTCATATCACTGCTATGCTGATGACACTCAACTCTACCTCTCATTCCATCCTGATGATCCGACGATAGCTGCTCGTATCTCGGCTTGTCTAACAGACATTTCTTGCTGGATGAAGGACCATCACCTTCAACTCAACCTAGCTAAGACAGAACTGCTTGTAGTTTCAGCAAATCCATCACTTCATCACAATTTCACCTTCCAGTTAGGCACATCAACCATAACTCCTTCAAAAACAGCCAGAAACCTTGGAGTTGTGATTGATGATAAGCTGACTTTCTCAGAGCACATTGCTAAAACTGTCCGGTCCTGCAGATTTGCTTTATACAATATTAGGAAGATCAGGCCCTATCTTTCAGAACATGCACCACAACTCTTGTTCTGTCCAGACTTGACTATTGCAATGCTCTCTTTGTAGGTCTTCCAGCCAATTCTATCAAACCTCTCCAATTAATCCAAAATGCTGCTGCAAGATTAATCTTTAATGAGCCGAAAAGAATGCACGTCACACCTCTGTTTATCAGTTTGCACTGGCTACCAATAGCTGCTCACGTAAAATTCAAGGCATTAATGTTTGCCTACAAAACCACCTCTGGCTCTGCACCCCTTTACCTAAATTCAGTACTTCAGACCTATGTGCCTCTAGAAGCTTGCGTTCTGCAAGTGAACGTCGCTTTATTGTTCATCCCAAAGAGGTACAAAATCACTTTCACTGACTTTTTCATTAACTGTTCCCTCCTGGTGGAATAACCTGCCCAACTCAATCCCAGTCCTTAGCCATCTTCAAGAAACGGCTAAAAACACATCTCTTCCATCTTTATTTTACCCTTTAACACTAGCACTCTCTATTCTAATTCTATTTTATCTATCTATCTATCTATCTATCTATCTATCTATCTATCTATCTATCTGTCTTCTTTTTATAAAAAAAAAAACACACACACATTTGACCCTCTATCAAATGCATATTTATTCTCTAACTGCTAGCTTTTCTTGAAAAACTAACACTAGCTTTCTTTTTTCTATTCTATCTACTTGTCTCTTTAAAAAAAAACAAAAAAAACACTAGATTTCTTTTTTCTATATTCTATCTACTATCTACTAAAAACTTGCTACGTGTACTGCGTTAGGCCAACCAAGACTTGTCATTGCACTTGCATGTTGTTGCTCTTTTGTTGGTTTTGATTGCTTCTATTGTCCTCATTTGGATAAAAGCGTCTGCTAAATTACTAAATGTAAATGTAAATGTAAATGATAATATTAATAAATGTTTCTTGAGCAGCAAATCAGCATATTAGAATGATTTCTGAAGATCATGTGACACTGAAGACTGGAGTAATGATGCTGAAAATACAGTTTTGATCACAGAAATAAATTGTATTTTACTATATATTCACTTAGAAAACAAGTAATTTTAAATTCTAATAATATTTCACAATATTACTGATTTTTTTTAGATCAAATAAATTTCATTTAAAAATGTGCAACTTTTTAGTAATGTTATTAAATATATTTTTAAGTGTGTGTTTTTTTTTATTTTATTTTTTTAACTTGGCATAAAAATAAGTGGATAAAAACTCAATTATAAAAATGTGTTTGTTTGTTAGTTAGTTTGGTTTTATTGTATATTTATTAAGGAAATATACCAGCCAAGAAAATATTTTACTAGTCTTAAAAAAATAACTTCTTTGTTTTTCATAAAACCCAGCACACGCAAACAAATTAAAATCTTTTTTTTTTCTTTTTTTTATGTATATGCACAAGTTCATTATATGAATGTTATTTTTATCTTTATTTTTTATTATTATCTTTATTTCAAAATGAAAGGAATTACATAATATTATATTTTATAATTTTATTTTGCCTGAGGTCCATTTATAATGATGATGATGGTCATTTTGGGGCAAAATTATCATGATTATAACTGATAATAATTTATAAGTTGAAAATAATTATAAGTTTATCATCCTGACAATTATTGGATCTTTCTTTCTTTCTTTCTTCCTTTCTTTCTTTCCTTCTTTCTTTCTTATTTTTTTCTTTATTTTTTTATTATATTTTTATTACGTTCAATATATATATATATATATATATATATATTGGGTAACACTTCAGAATAGGGAACACTTATTCACTATTAACTATGACTTTTCCCTCAATAAATTCCTAATTTGCTGCTTATTAATAGTTAGTAAGGTAGTTGTTAAGTTTAGGTATTGGGTAGGATTAGGGATGTAGAATAAGGTCATGTAGAATAAGGCATTAATATGTGCTTAATTACTACTAATAAATGGCTAATATTCTAGTAATATGCATGCTAATAAGCAACTGTCATGCCGCTGTGTTGTGGGAAGGACGCAGGAGACTTGAGGTGAGTCAAACTTCTTAGTTTTAATAAATGAGAATACAATAAAATCAAATGGGAGAACACAACATAAATTGACGAGTGAACGGACAAAGACTCAGGGGGAACTCAGGACTATTAAACACATGGAACGTAATTAAGGAGAACTGAAACAGGTGCTAGGGATAACGAAATTAACTTTTTTTGGTAGTTGGCAAGTGTTAATTGTGGATCATGTGTGTTCACGGTATGAAAACTGAGAAGGGTTGTGTAAGGTGAGAGCTCTTGTCCTGTGTTTATCAGCTCCAGCCGAGAGCACGAATACACTCCGACAGCTCTTTATCTCCTGCACTGATAAAAATCTTTCTGTGCTATATTTGTTCACAAAAAAAATAAAAAATCTGTGCTGATGTAAATACTACTGAAAAATCTTTGTTCAGGCAAGAATTTAAAAAACAAAGTAAATTCTATATTACCCAATTCAAGCTTGTAGAACGTAAGTGGGAAATATCAATAAAATTAAGTAAATCCTACTCAACGTTTCTGATACTGCATTCCCATCATGCACCAGGGCATGAATAATTGATATGGTTGCTGTTTTCCAGCTGTATTTACACAGTTTTATGACTGCTTTTGTCGTTAGGTTTAACAACTTGCCGTTTTGTGACATCTGGAGGTCATTTTTGACTCAAAATGTCATGTTAAATTCAAAAACAATCCATCGAACGTTATACCAACATTGTGTCTTGTGTGCCAAATATTTGAGTGGCTACCATCTTATTTTTATTATGTAGATATAGCGTTTGCAAGCAAAGTATTGCAAGCAAACATGAGCTTTTAGTGCCCAAGTTAAAGTTACTAGTTTTCTTTGTTAATTTTACTTAAGCAGATTTTGCTTAATGCCATGTTATTCCATAATTTATTTAAGATATCTGTGACATGTGAACTATATTACACTGGAATTTAGGTGAAAATGCAGGTGGAACTTAGTATTTGACATTCAAGAGAAGTGACAGCAGGTGAGTCTTGTTTTAGACAAAAAGCATCAACTGATTGACTGGTACATCAATTTTATACCATTTATAGCTGCTCCAACCTACAGTTACAGATTAACAAATGACCTTTATGATCACACATTATCTACCTCGTGTTTTGCCCCTGTTTCTGTTCCTGTTTGTCCCTATTTGGTCATGTTCCTGTCCTCGTTTAGTTTGATTAATATCCCATGCACCTGTGTTTCTCCAATTATCCCTTCTATTTAAGTCCTAGCCTTTGAGTTCTGTTTTTGTCGGGTCTACTCGTTATGTTTGTGTGTTTCCTGCCATTTCCAGTGTGGATGTACCCTGTGTTTGGATTGTATTAAAGACTGTGTTTGCTATTCCACATCTCCATCGTTCCTCGCCAACACAGAGTGTGACAATTACATAATATTATATTTTATAATTTATTTTACCATTTATAATGATGATGGAGGTCATTTTGGGCCAAAATTATCATGATTATAATTGATAATAATATTTTAGTTTCTTATCCTGATAATTACTGGGTCTTTCTTTCTTTTTTTTTTAGTTTAATTGTTTATTATGTTTGTTTGTTTAATTGCTGCTATGTCTTCAAGACATCATTCTTTCCACTTATTTTTATGCCAAATTTCAGGGGAGCAAAAAGAAAAAAAAGACACTAGATGGAGAAATGCAATAACATATATATTTTTAACCTATGTAAAATAAAGCTATATTTATAGATTATCAAATGACCTTTATGATTATTACATTATTAGATTTTATGGAGGAATTACATAACACCTGAGGTCCATTTACAATGATGTTTAAGTTTTGTTGGGGCCACGAATATTATAATTGATAATAATAATTTTGGTTTTCCATCCTTCCTCCGTTGCCACCTGCTGTGCCAGATATTGTAGAAAAACACTGAATGGGAAAAATTTGATTTAATAACAAAGTGAATAATAACAGTGAATAATCCCACAGCTAGAGAGAAAAAAAATAAATATTAAACAAATAAATTAAGAAAAAAAACTGATATTTACAAGTCTCTTTGTTTGAGAATAGTCACAACAGCTGTTGTTATCAGCTTCAAAATACCCTGAATAACAAACCCTCCTAGCCACACACTTCTATCTCCTCAACTATACTCCCTATACTAGCTCCGGCAGCCATTTTATATTTATTTGTGTGCACTCACAATAACAACAAAATGTTGCGCTTTTGTAAAATAATGAAAGCAAACAGTATGTGCTTTCTGCCGTCTCTGTCTCTGTGAACTTGAGCGCAAAACTCTGTGTATATCTTTGCCTTACAGACATTAAAAATATATCTATAGAGAGTGAAATGTCTACTTTCAAATGAACCAATTCAAATGGAAAACAAGATTATGTAATCCGTATGAAACAAGGTGCATCACTACTGTGGAGATGACGAGTCAGTGTCGCTGACTTCATCTCTGAAACCGAAACCAAAGAAAGCACTAGTTTATCAAAAAAAAAATTAAAATGTAAATGCAGTCTCCTGACTGTTTTTCCCAACACATTTATAATCATTACTTCTGAGGTGCGCTGTGGCAAGCTTTATGCGTGTGCTTGAGCGCTTATTAGGCAATGTAGGCAACTAAAGGCTCATTATAATGATTGAAATGGTTTATTAATAAATGTGCGATTAGTCAACTAATGCTTAAAATGAATGACCAGAAAAATCTTTAGTCGATGGCAGCCCTACACATAATACATCCAAACATCCACAGGCATTACACAAGTCCGAGTATACATGATATCAGTGCCGGCAAACAGACCGTGTTAATGCTGCGTGCAGTGCATGTCTGAGATACGAGGTACGTGCACACAGTTTGCTCATGGTCACGGACTTCGTGACATCTCCACCCCCTTTCCTTAGGGTGTCCCATTGGTCTCCTAGAGAGGAAATCAGCTGCACAGTTCTCAGGACCAGTCTGATATAAAATCTCAATGTCAAAGGGTTGCACAGAGAAAAAACAGTGTTTAATATGGGTGTTTAATAATATTAGTGTCTCATGTGGCCCAACCAAGCTAAGGTCCGATGATCAGTCTCTAGGGTGAATTTTCTGCCCACCAGATAGTATCTAAAACAGGGGTGTCCAAACTCTGTCCTGGATGGCCGGTGTCCTGCAGAGTTTAGCTCCAACCCTAATTAAACACACCTGTAGCAGCTAAACAAGCTCTAACTAGCCATACTAGAAACTTCCAGGATGTTTTTTTTTTAAGCAAAACTCTGCAGGGGTGCATTTCCCAAAAGCAACTATGGTCGCAAGTTCCGACGTTACCAATAGAGTTCAATGGGACCACAATAGTTAGCTAACGATGCTTTTGGGAAACGCACCCCAGGACAGTGGCCCTCCAGGACCGAGTTTGGACACCCTGATCTAAAAGAATCCAAAGCCAATTTCACAGCTAAACATTCTTTTTCAACTGTTGAGTACATTTGTCTCTCTTGGAAGAAGTTTTCTGCTTTTTTGAGGTAGGGTGTTTGGCATGCTTGATAGCCTCAATCTTTCCGACCTGAGGGCATACATCCCCATGCCTCAGTATGTATCCAAGGTAAGTAGTTTCCATTTTGGCAATGGCACACTTTCTCCTGGGGCACAATCTGGATGCATGGTAAGTCCTGCTGCTTTTATCCTTGCCAGTACCTCTGTCAGATGCTGTAGACCAGGGATCTCCAACCCTGCTCCTGGAGAGCTACCGTCCTGACATGAACAGGAGGACCTTCTGTTGACATTATGGTACCAGAGACCCAGGAGACCTATCACCACCTCGTCTAATCAGTTCCTTGTCACGTGGCCTCTGTTTTGTGGGCTAAAGGAGGTTATAATGATTGGCTATAATCGTATAAACAAAATAATAATAATAATAATAGCATACTCCCTCATTCAATATGGATAAATTGTTTATTACAACAATAAAAAAATACATGCATTTACTCTAATAAATTTACAGTATGGATGAAATCATAGCCAGTGATGAAAATTCTCTGCTTATTTAAAAAAAAAAATATATATATATAATAATAATAATAATAATAATAATAATAATTACAATTGTCACGAATCCGGTTCGTGGTCTTTTGTCCGACTGCCACAAGAGGTCGCCTCTCCATCATATTGACTCTTACACCACATATCACACTGGACTGCATGGACAGGGCCACGGACTGAGGGGGGGCCACGGACTGAGGGGGGTCCCCGGTGATGCCGGAAAATATTGTAACTGCATTTTATAATGAGTTGACCGTTCCCTTAAAATTATGCTTTCGGTTTGCTTTGAATGCACGTGCGGGCATCTCAAGTGCTGCGCGAGAAGTTTCAGCCAGTCAGAAAAGAGAAAAAATGCCAAAAATTCTGTCGCTCACGGCATATTAACGCGGGGCTAGGAGAAGATGCCGATGCAGATCATGGCAGGTAGGTCATATGCTATCAGTAGTAAGATACAGTAGGCTGTTAGTCTAATAATTAACTACTTTTCCATCATAGTTGAGCTGGCAGTTAGTTAGCGACTACACACTACAGCTATGGAAGTGAACATGAACAGTTGTGGAAAAAATCTGATGTGTAACATTAGATTAGATTCGTGATTTAGATCTTAATATACATCTCAAACAACGAAAGAAAAGAGTGAATTACTCACTGCTCTTGACTGAATAACTTTTTTCTTTATTAATTGTAATTAATACACTAAAGAATACGCAATGATTACAGCCTACTTACATTTGAGTGTTCAATGTCTGTTTTATTCTTATGATTCTGTAAATTATATGCAAAATGGAAAAAAGTAAAGGACTGTTAATTCCATTTTTCATAGGCCTATTTTGTATTTGCTCTACTGTTTTTTTAATTTGCATCTTTGTTTTTTTTTGTTTTTTAATAACAAAAAGACCTTCAAAATGATATAGATTTGTTGGAATCGAACGGAAAATGACTGACAGCCGTTTGAAGTCGATGAATTCAGCAAAGTAAATTCTGAGAAAAACAGTGTTCAGAGTTTTCTAAAGGCTCCAAAGCAAAATCGCCTAGCAACGCTGCATATTTTCCTCCAATTATTTTCTTAATGATCAGTAATATATTAATAACCACAATAAAGCTATTTTTTTTATTTTATCTTTGTTATTATAAAACAACATTTCTAAAAAAAAAGTAGAACAAATATAAGAAAGAAACAAATGCATTACTTTTTTTTCATTTTGCACCTAAACAAAGCAACAAGCATTCAAGTAAGAAAAACAAATAATCAAATGTAAAATCACTTTTACAAATAAATGCACATTCCGACTCATTTTGACAGCACGGGTTACATATGTGATTTGGACATAAGGGCTCAACAGTGGTTTAAATTTTTACTTGCCCTGCCACCAAAAATAAAATAGTTTTGTTATCATTGTTTTTGATACCAAATTTATAGATACCAGTTCAATTTTACAATTCTCGATTCCAACTGAAGACAAGTGAACAGTCAGTAAGAACAAATGAACAAATTATAAGCAATAGCACAAACAAACAGAACAAAGATAAAAAAAAAAAAATAAAAAAAAACCGTTTTGGAGTTTGAAGATGTTCATGTACAGAAACGGAATAATCAAATGTAAAATAACATCCCAGGGGGGCTCCATCCCAGTTGCTCAAAAAAATAAAAAAAAAATAAAAAATAAATAAATAAATAAAAATTGACGCACCATTCCGCTCCCGCGCCTGCAACCGCTTGCGGCTGAATTCAAATGATCATAATTGATAGACAACTATGCCCGTGAAAAGACATCAGCAATCCGGCGCCAAGTAAAGAAAACAACTACAACAAAATCAAAACAAAAAAGATGAAAACGAGCTTCACTTTCAGATAGGCTACATTCATAATCCCGTGAAACTTTGGGTGTTGAGGTTAATAACGTTTTTTAATGTCGGTAATAATTTCACCATCTCCTAAGCATCTAATATTCTCTCCAAGTTTCCATGTTCACTTACGAAAGTTAGCGATGGTTTTAACACGAATTAAAAAAATAAATAATTTAAAAAAAAAATGGTTCTTGCAGCCATGTAACCAAGAATTAACCATAGTTTTGTTACTTCAAATAATAATATACAAAGAAGTATTAAGATAATATTTTTTGTCATTATAAAAACAAACCTAAACCAACAACAGCCTTTAAAATGACTTAAAATGCATTATATAAAAACAATGAGGCAACCATGCTGAAAAAAACAATATCACAGAAAATTCTAATACCATCACAAATAAATCACAAATACCATTACAAACCATCAACTTTAACCATTAAAAAATGGTTTTCTGTAGTGTGTTTTGGGACATATTCCATTATTTATTGGTTTTAACAAGCCACCAATAGAAGGTGACCAATTACCAGTAGAGACCTACAGGGTCCATTACAGTTTCCTTTAAAACTAATACAAGTCCCATTATAACCAGTAAAACCATTACACATTTTGTGATGGTGTCTATTGCTTTTTTCAGCATTACATGTTAGAAATGCCTGTAAAGGGAGCCTAAGGCCTGCTGTTATACTTACAGGACGATCATATCCTTGTTTAATAGGCTATTGACCAAACATTTCATTCAAATATCCACTTAATCTTTCATTTTTGGCCACCTTTTTGCTATAGATGACACAGCCTCTATAATTTCTTCAACAAAAAACATGTTGACATCACAACCCTTACAAAAATGAACCATGGTTTTCATAGTAAAACTGCTTAATTTTCTTTTGCGTGATTTCTGAATGCTTGAGACCATAAAATCAATCAGACAACTGTATTACTGCCATAGGTAACTGTCTAGAGCTATAACTGTAATTTGTAAATAATACAATTTATTTATTTATTTACTTTTATATTTTATTAAAGTTCTATTTTGACTCCTATAGTAGATGCGTTTTTTTTTTTTTTTTACTTCCATAATATTTAAGGGAGGGGGCACAACAATACAATCCTGCTTAGGGCACCCATTTGGCCAGCAGCGGCCCTGCTTGTATTTTTTTTTCTGTTCAAGGGCAAGTTGCGGAAAGAAAGGCAATTTGGGGCTCGCTGGCTGAGACGCGCGGCTCTATGTGCACACAGAACATAGGCTACTGAGTGGACCTACCTTTCATGTCTTCTTGCCCTTTAATGCTTTAAACTCTCTTGAATGTTTAAGTCGGCAAGGCTTAAAACTGGCACCAGGCCATCTGATCGGGCAGTCCTTATTGTCCAGCCTTTGGCCTTAATTGTAGGCCTAAATAAAAAGGCTAAAATACAACTTTGATGGTAAACACTTAAAAACTTTGCTACTGCAGCTCGTTACAAAGGTTTCACTCATTAGTTAGTACATTAAAAATTTAAATTAGTGATTTAAAAAAATGCGAAGATCCACAAGCAGAAAGACATATCTGTGAAGGTAAATCAGAAGTGCACAGACTGTTTTGTGAAGGTGTAGGCAGGCTACATTTACCTTCACTAATTTACCTTCCTGCACTGTTCCTAACTTAATGTTAGTTCATAATGAATTTAACCAACGTTAACACAATTAAATGCTACACATTTTTAGATAGCCTATCTGTGTAAAATATGTCCGACTATGTGCATATGTGTAGTTCATGCAGTGATATTTGTGTATATTTTATATGACAGACCTTTAGGTTTGGATGTTTTGTTAATGGCATTTATTACTTCAAAATTAAAGGCTGATGACTCGCGCTTTGTGATTATCAAGATTGAGTGAATGTAGACTGTAGTCCTCGTTGATGAAGGGCCCCTCAAGAGGTAAAGCCCAGGGGCCCCTTACGGTGTTAATGCGGCCCTGTCCATTGCACTTACACAGCTGAATGCACTGATTACACATACACAGCTGAATCCCATCAGACACGCTTTATAAGCCTAGGACTTCCTCTCCCTCATGGCTGAGGGTTGTTCTAGCGTTTAGCACTCTCCTAGTGTTAGGGGCCTTACCGAGCCAGTCTGTGTTTCTGTTTGGTCTCATGTATTGTTCTGTGTTTATCACTCATCTAGTGATAGCTGCTTTACTGAGTCTAGTTTCGAGTTCTAGTTAGTCTTGTCATTCCTTGTTGCCCTGTTTTCTGTTTCCTGATTCCTGTCTGTGTATCTTGGATTAACCCTTGTCTTGCCGTTCGGACTCTGTTTGTACCTCGTTTGGATTATTGCTCATGTTATTGGACTACCCCTCTTCTCAAGCCCTCTGGATATTGTTTGCTGATCAAAGACCCACGCTTGCCCTAGGATTACTCTTTGTCTTGTCTGTGTTATACCTGTTTGCCGATCTTGTGACCCTGCCTCTGTTTTTGACCACGTCTGGAAATAAAGCTTGCAAATGGATCCATACGCGTCACGTCTCATTCACCCTGTTACAATAATAATAATAAGGTTGGCCGGTGTAGTCTGATTCCTTTTATTTTCTTTGCACCTCTGGTGGACCTAATTAGATTAAAAATACATAAATAAATAAATGTTTGTCTCTTCAATAGAGTGGGTTCAAGGTTAATCTGCAAGTGCAGGTAAATGAGCCTATTAAGTCCACATCAATTTGATATATATTTTGATATATAAATATTTTGGAGTTTTGGAAATAAGAATCCATTTTAACATGTTAAAGGACCTGAAAAGAGACCTGCTGTAGGTTATGACCAGAGCATCATTCAGATGAACATTCAGCTGTAAATGTCTCTATTTGTCATACAATTAAACTGTATAATCAAGTCAAAGTCTGCTTTATTGTCAATTCTGCCACATGTACCGTACATACAGTACATACAGAGAATTGAAATTGCGTTACTCTCAGACCCCTGGTGCATACAGATAACACTAAACACTAACAGTAGAACGTAAAAATACAGATAAATACAAATCAAATATATATACAGTATATATATATATATATATATGTGTGTACATATACACACATACCCATACATATATACATACATACATACATACATACACGTACATATATACATATATATATATATATATACATACATACATAAAATGCAACTATTACAAATATACAAATAAGGACATGTAAAAAATAATAATAATAAAAAATAGATAAAGTAGCATAAGGCACATGGTAGATAGAGTGCAAACCAGTGAAATAAACAGTGCAGAATATAAATGGTGTAGTGCAAAGGGCTTATCAATCTATTCTATTTAAAGTGACAAAAAGAGCAGTCTTTATTCGAACTGTCAGAAGAGGTAGTTGAATGAGGTCAGTCCAATGCTGTACAAAGTGACTGGTGCTGGTCACAGAGAGAGAGAGAGTGTGTGTGTGTGTGTTGTGTTGTGTTGTGTTGTGTTGTGTTGTGTGTGTGTGTGTGTGTGTGTGTGTGTGTGTGTGTGTGTGTGTGTGTCAGAGGGTCAGAGTTCAATGGTGCATGGGGCAAAAGAGAGGAGGGGGAGAGAGACGGGAGAGAGTTGAGCTTCCTGACAGCCTGATGAATGAAGTTGTCCTTCACTCTGCTGGTCCTCGCCTGGAGACTACGCAGTACCATCCCTGATGGTAGCAGACTGAAGAAGCTGTGAGTCGGGTGGGTGGGATCACCTGCAATGCAGAGGGCTTTGCGGGTGAGACGGGTGCTGTAAATGTCCTGGAGTGAGGGGAGAGAGACACCAACGATCTTCTCAGCTGCTCTCACTATCCGTTGAAGGGTCTTGCAGCAGGACGCGTTGCAGGCGCCATACCACACAGTGATGCAGCTAGACAGGATGCTCTCGATGGTGCCTCTGTAGAAGGTGCACATGATGGGGGCCGGGGCTCTGGCTCTTCTGAGATGTGGAGGAAGTAGGGACGCTGCTGTGCTTTCTTGGCCAGTGCTGCAGTGTTGTTAGTCCAGGAGAGGTCCTCTGTGATGTGTACACCCAGGAACTTGGTGCTGCTCACTCTCTCCACGGTCGCACCATTGATGGTCAGGGGAGCATGCAGAGAGTGCACTCTCCTGAAGTCAACAACAATCTCCTTCGTCTTCTCCACATTCAGAGAGAGAATGTTGTCACTGCACCACCCGGCCAGGCGGCACACCTCACTCCTGTAGTTTATCTCATCTCTGTTGCTGATGAGACTCACCACAGTCGTGTCATCCGCAAATTTAATGAAGAGGTTGGAGTTGTTTGACGGTGCGCAGTCGTGGGTCAGCAGAGTGAAGAGGAGGGGGCTCAGCACACATCCTTGGGGGCCCCCTGTGTTCAATGTGATGGTGCTGGATGTGTTACTGCCGACCCGTACTGCCATCTGGCAAGCGCTTCAGGAGCATGATGGCAAAAACTGAGAGACTGAGGAGGAGCTTCTTTCCTCAGGCCATCAGGCTCCTAAACTCAGTCTCATAACATCTGCAGGACTCAATTCAATAAACTGTAATAACATTCATTATTCTCCATCATCCGCATTGCTGCTATGTGTACATACCCGGTACAACCTGTTTTGCACATTCCTTTTGCACATCCATGTTTATATTAATATTTATTAAATCCACAGTAGACTGTATTGCACATTTTATTTTATTTCATTGCACATTTTACACCTTATTTTATTTTTATTTTATTATTATTTTTTTTCCCTCTTATTTTTATCTTACTCTTACCTATATTTATATATATTCTCTTGTGTTATGTTTCTTTTTTTTTTTTTTTTTGCACTGTCCATTGAGCGGACCTGTCCTGACCTACATTTCACTACTGATTATACCCTGTATGATTGTGTATGTGACAAATAATAAAGAACCTTGAACCTTGAACCTTGGTCTCCCGGTCAGAAAGTCCAACAGCCAGTTGCACAGCGACGTATTGAGCCCCAACTGGACCAATTTATGAATGAGCTGTTGAGGGATGATTGTGTTGAATGCTGAACTGAAGTCTATGAACAGCATTCTGACATACGAGTCTTTTTTGTTCAGATGTGTGAGGGCTGGGTGGAGGGCAGTGGCGATGGCATCATCGGTCGAGCGGTTGGACCTATATGCAAACTGGAAGGGGTCCAGGGAGGGGGGGGAAGACAGACTTGATGTGTTGCATAACTAGCCGTTCAAAGCACTTCATGAGAATAGGAGTGAGTGCTACTGGACGGTAGTCATTGAAGCAGGATGGAGATGACTTCTTCGGGCCTGGAATGATGGTGGTAGCTTTGAAACATGTGGGAACAACAGCCTGACTTAGTGAGATGTTGAAAATGTCTGTGAAGACAGTGAGTTCCACTGCACAGTCTCTCAGTACACGCCCAGGAATGTTGTCAGGACCCGGAGCTTTGCGTGCATTGATCCTGCTGAGGGATCTCCTCATGCTGTCCGGGGACAGCGTCATCACCTGGTCGCTGGGAGGAGGTGGAGTCTTCTGTGCAGTGGTGCTGTTTTGTGCCTCAAAGCTAGCAAAGAAGGCATTCAGCTTGTTCAGCAGGGGGATGGTGCTGTCACAGGTCTGTGGTGGGGGCTTGTAGTCCGTAATGGTCTGCATCCCCTGCCACAGGCTCCGAGTGTCTCTGCTGTCGCTGAAACGATGGGCTATCCTCCTGGAGTACTGTCTCTTGGCCTCTCTGATGCTGCGGGATAGGTTGGCCCTAGCTATCTTCAGGCCCTCCTCATCTCCAGCTCTAAAGGCAGCGTTCCGAGCCTTCAGAAGTCTGTAGACCTCCCCTGTCAGCCACTGCTTCTGGTTGGCCTGGACAGTGATAGACTTTGTGACCGTTACATCATCAGTACACTTGGTGATGTAGGCAGTGACAGTCTCTGTGTACTCTTGTAGGTCTGTAGTGTTGTTGTATGTGGCAGCCTGCTTAAACATATTCCAGTCAGTGGTGTCAAAATAGTCTTGAAGTTCCTCTGACGACCCTTCCGGACACACTTGTATCTGTTTGTGTACCGGTTTGATGACTTTAACGAGGGGTCTGTATGCAGGCATTAGCATGACAGTGATGTGGTCTGAGGCTCCGAGGTGGGGGAGGGGTAGGGCCTTGTATGCTCCTCTCTGGGTGGTATAAACAAAGTCCAGAGTATTTTTTTCCCTTGTTGGAAAGTCTATGTGTTGGTGTATTTTTGGGAACACACTCTTTAAGTCTGCGTGGTTGAAATCCCCAGCCAAGATGAGTAAAGCATCTGGGTGGGCTGTCTGCTGCTCACTGATGTGCTAGTACAGATCATTTAGTGCCTCACTCCTGTTGTTGTTGTTGGAGCTGGGAGGGATGTATACAGCAACGAGCAGTATGGCTGTATATTCCCTCGGTAGATAGAATGGCCGACACTTAATAATCATAAACTCCACCAGGGGTGAGCAGTGTTTGCAGACCACAACAGCATCGCGGCACCATGCATCATTGATGTAAACACAAAGCCCGCCGCCGCGGGACTTACCTCCCTCAACGAGAGCTCTGTCAGCTCGATAGCATGTTAGCTGGTCGAGCTGAATGGCGCAGTCTGGTACGCTGTTGTTAAGCCATGTTTACGTAAACACAAAAACACAACAGTCTCTTACAGTTCTCTGAGTAGAGCAAAGTAGTCGGATGTAGTCCAGTTTATTGTCCAAAGAGCGTACGTTGGGTTGGTTTGCTGCCAGCCTAGCTCGGATACCTCTGTGCTTATCCCACTTCTGCTTCCTCTCACGCCGCTTGTAGCGCCTCCGCTGTGGGCAAGATGCAGTAGTGGGGGTCGGTGATGGTGTAAGCCTCCGGAGCAGACCGAGGTCCCGCAGCTCTTCGGCGTGCGCAGAGTTTATCTCTAAAAATGTGATTCTGCTGACATCAAGCAGAAACTCACGACTGTATGCGCGCTTAAAGACAGGTAGACGAGATGAAGATGTACAAAAACATTGCGACTTACAAGACAAAAAACACGAAAACACCTTTCTGTCGGGAGAGAGAGAAGCCGCTGCGTGTACACCCGCCGTCATGTTGGATTGAGATCAAGCATATATGTTGTATGTTGGAGCTGTCACCAAGACAAATTCCTTGTGTGTGTAAGCACACTTAGCAATAAACTTCTTTCTGATTCCGATTCTGATTAGTCTTCACTGGCTGCCAATTGCCGCTTGCATCAAATTCAAGGTACTGATGTTTGCCTACAAGACAACCACTGGCAATGCACCAATATACTAGGGCTGTGCAATTAATCGCATGCGATTGTCATGCGCATATCGTCAGTAAAGCCGGTTCTGTGATTAGTAGTAAATCTGCATCACCTGCTTTCAGATGGAGCAGCATTTACTACACAGAGCCGTAGTTCACTGACAAGCTAGGCAATATCACGTTCATACAGGCGATTCATTGCACAGCCATACAATATACCTAAACTTGCTATAAAACTAAATGTTCAACTTGTTGCAGACACCACTGGTACACTGTCTGTGCCCTCGCTGTCCACATCTCGTGGTTACCATGTGGAGCTTCAATCAGAGTCAGGTAAGTTATGGACAAACATTTTCAGAATGCAGAAATGGATAAAAATGTTTCCCCTCTGTGTAGGAAGTACATATATGCCACCTCTGCCTATGCTGGCCTCACCTGCGAGCCGTACTGGACCTGTGAAGACTGGTGGCTGGGTGTTTGTACTGGACCACGAATGCAGAGACCATTGACAACTTGCTTAATAAATACCATGTGAAGAAGGACATCCTCATGAGTATGCAGCAATGGTCCACAATACCTCTACTGATCCAAACAGCATGCTCCATTCAACCACAAAACTGCACATTTCACAGTATGTCAAGCACCTGGCCTTCATTACACAACTCCAGAGAAATGTCTTTAAACTGTGTAGTAAAATAACCAGTGTGCCAGTGGTAACAATGAAGCCACCAGCACCTGCTCTGACCACACTTCTAACTCATGACACCATTGAGAGAATTGAACTATCCGTAATGTCCGAGTTCCCTCCCCATGCATCTGATACTCGACTGCCATTGGCTAGTCTGTGTTCGAGGGGAGGGGCTTACCGATAGGACAATTGTATTATGGAGCAGCAGCAGCAACCTGAGCAGGAGAAGAAGATGCAAACAAAGCCTTGTCTTGCTTGTGGACAGCCAAAGATGGTTCCTCTATCCACTTTTTTAATCAGCAAGGCCCTGTCAGGTTCTTCTACTGTTCCACAAAGGTTTTTAATGCTTACAGTGTTTAAGGACTAACAAACCTCAGCATGCCATTCTGCCAAGACTTTATGGAAATGTAGTTCTTTGAGAGAGAACTTGAGGCCACAAAGAAATGTAGACAATATATACATATTAAAATCGCACACTGAAAAATAAACAAATCAAAATATACAGTATATACTATGGCAAGCCGTTTTGACTTTTATTCCTTCTCAGGATATGAATTCTTGATATCAACAATTCAATTTTTACTAGTTAAAATGTTAATTCTTGATATCAGGAATTACATTTCCACTAGTAAAAATGGCTATTTTTGATATCAGCAATTACATTTCCACTAGTAACAATGTTAATTCTTCATATCAACAATTCAATTTTCACTAGTTAAAATGCTAATTCTTCATATCAATAATTAAATTGTTGATATCAAGAATTAAATTGTTGATATCTGTAATTGTATTTTCACTAGTTAAATGTCACCATAGGCTGCCATTCAAAATCAATTGTTGATATCAAGAATTAATTTCTTACTTGTTGAAATTCCAGTTTCACATATCAAAAATACAATTCTTACTAGTAAAATGATCATTCTCACTAGTGACATATTAATTGCTGATATCAACAATTTAATTCTTGATGTCAAAAATGTAATTATTGATATCAACAATTTAATTATTGATGTCAAAAATGTAATTATTGATATCAACAATTTAATTCTTGATATCAACAATTAAATTGTCACTAGTGAGAATGATCATTTCTGATATCATGAATGTGATTGTTACTAGTAAGAAAGCCATTTTAGATATCAGAAATTATATTGATATCAGATATGCATTTACAGATATCAGAAATAACAAATGTAACATGTTGAAATACATTTACTGATATCAAGAATTAAATTGTTGATATCAACAATTTAATTCTTGATATCAAGAATAGACATTTTTACTAGTAACAAAATAATTATTGATATCAACAAAGGCCGTTGATATCTGAAATTGCCCTTGCAACTAGTGAAAATAGAATTACTGATATCTTAAATAACATTTTAACTAGTAAAAATACTTTTACAGATATCTAGAAATGCCATTTTCGCTAGTAAGAATAGCTATGGTAATGAGTTCATGAATTTTAATGACAAAGATGGCGGAAGAACGTCCATACGCAGAAACGGCTCATTTATTTATTTGTTTTGTCAATGAAACATGAAATTATGGCTGGATTTATTTATTTTTTTTTTTATTTTTTTTTTTTTTTTTTTTTTGCCCGGCCTGTCAGTAACACAGATAACACATGACAGTACGTATGTGTAGCTATGCTATCATCATTCACAGCCTTTTTTTTTTTTTTTTTTAATTAATTAATTTAATTTTATATACCCTTTTATTTAACCACACTATGACAGACAAGACCGGGGGACAGAGAAAACAAGAGAGAGAAAGAAGAAGAAAAAAAAAAAACAACAAAAAAAAAAACCGGACAATTTGCTTTGATACCTGCTGACAAAAAGAGAAAACAACAGAAGAAAACAACAGAAGACACAACATCATAGAAACTGCAGCAACAACCAACATCTGTATGAATCACAATAAATTCTAAATGTTAAATGTTATTGAGCAGCACACATAACTAATATTACAAAATAAGTTTTGAAGCAACAGCAGATCAAGACAATGCGTGTCTGTGAGCACCTGTTTTTACACCAATGTGACTGCTTGAGTGTACACCTGTGTGTGTGAGCGCGCTTGTGTTCATAAGGTTCCTCCATGTAAATGTTTAATAGTGTGTGTGGGGCACAACAGCCCCATCCCGCAAGGCATGAAGCAGGCATGGAAAAGACCCGGGCCCCAAACATCCGGGGGCCCCCCAGGGCACGGGACCCCCAGGAGAACCACCGCAGGGACAACCGCGGCCTCCACCCAGAAAAGGGCAGAGGAGAGCCCGAAGGTGGGACCTCCGACAGTCACAGTGTAGACGCCCCAGGGTGCCGTGGCGGCAAGCCCGCAGGCTCCACCGGCAGCCGACCACACCAGGGCAGACCGGGCCCTGGGCCCGGAGATCCAAAGGCCCCCCACCCCCCAATCGGGGCCCAGCAAGGCCAGTAGGGCCAGGTCCCGCCAAGCGACCGCCGAGAGCGGGCCGGCGCTCACCCGAGCATCCTGCCCCGGCGCGAGAAACCACCAACGCACCGGCGGCATCCTCCACCGGCAGGGCATGGTGGTGGGGTGGGGGTCGACTGAGATGATGAGTGAGGCGGAGTCTAAGGCCCGACCTGACACATAGACGTAGATGAACAAGCACACATATACACAAGCATACGTTCCCACCCTCATGCACACAAACGAATATTCACACCCTCGCCCCACATGTAGACACACAAAAATGGACACGGTACCCACACTCACACTCCCCATATGCACTCTATACTTCTAGATCCAGGCACCACCACCCCCAGAGGGGAAGCCAGCGCCCGATCCCGGAGCTGAACCCCCTTCGCTCCGGCGCGGGGACAGGAAGACCACCCCGGTCCCCGCAACAGCAGAGAAAACCAACAGCCCAGACCCCGACCGGGCGGCCAGCTCATCCTCACAGCCCCCGGCCCCAGACAGAGAACAGAGAGCAGGGGTGTGAGAAAAAAAAAAAAAGAGACCCCATGCTTCACCTCACCCGCTCAAATGTAGTGTTGGTGTGTGTTGTTCTAAGGTGCTTTAAAACAGGGGTGCTTTAAAACAGGGGAGGGGCACCCTCCACAAGCTTGTGTCAGCTCGTCCCCTCCCTAGAGCCCTCAATGTCTATGTGCAACTTAAAATTGAGAAGTGGGCACTGGCACCAGAGGGAAGGCTGAATGAACAGACCGCCCTCCGGATGCCATTCAGTGTGCCCACCCCCAAGGCCCTATATGTATGTGTCATGTGACAGTAAGTAATGAGAATGTCTAAGCTGTAATGTGTGATTGAGATGCAGGCGGCCACGAGGAGACAGAGGAGTACCACCTCCCCCGCATCCCAGCGACACACCCGCACCTCAAAACCCTACCTATGTGTTGGTGTGATGGAGCGGGAGAAGTGAAGCCCTAGGGATGGGGAGGAAAGCATCAGAGAGGGGCAAAATACCCCCCCCCCTTTGGAGCCAGCTCCCCCGCTGACCCCCATAGGCACCCCCGCTACCCCAAATCTGCCCAGGGCGGGGGGCCCAGGCCCATCCAGACCAGGGCCCATGGCAGCCCGGGGCGGCCCACCAGACCCCACAGCAGAGGAAAAACTACCCCACCCCATCATTCAGTCAGCTCCCAGACTACAAAAGACAATAAGACACCCAGGTAAAGCCCATTTACCCCGCCTCTATTGGACCCCCCCCGCGGAGGCACCGATGCATCGAAGACCCCCACACCAGAGCCGGGCCCAAGCGCATGCACCAACCCATGCTCCCGGCGGCACACCAACCAGGACCCAAGCCCCCCAGGCCCAGCCGTAACCCCAACCCGGAGGCAGAGCGCCCCCAGAACCCCAAGCCCCCCCCGGACCAACCCCGGAACAGTGCGGCCATAACCAGTGCGGCTGGTAACCTACGTCCGCCGGCACAGGCATCCCCAGCAGCGCCGCGTGCAGCCGCCAGAAAAACAGCACCCAAGAGTCACCAATACCCCATCCAGGCCAAGGCCGCAGCCCCAGCGCCGAACCCCCCAAGAAACCCACCCCCAGGGAACCCCCAGATGCCCCAGGCCCACATCGCCACCCCACGCCAACAACAAAAACCACAGCCGGACAGAATCAGGACCCCCACTCACACTAGGTGATGGAGCTGATCAAAGGAGCCCAGAGAGATTGATCTAATGTGGCAGCAGAAGCTGTGTCAAGACTAATATAATCCCACAAATAATCTCTATATTGGTTGATATTAAGATTATTTTTATTTTTCCAGTTCATGAGGACAGTCTTCTTAGCAATGCATAGGGCAGTGAAAGCCATGTGGATTGTGTTACCTTCTGTAGTGACACCATCTAGGTCGCCCAACAAGCAGACTAAAGGAGAGGCTGGAATAGAACATTTAAGACACTTTGATAAGTCTTCACAAATCCTGTACCAGTACCTCTGAACAGGTGGACAGAACCATAGAGCGTGGATATAATTGTCAGGTGTATTGCCTTTACAGTGTGAGCAGTTGTTAGAAGCTGTAAAACCCATCCTGAACATCCGATGACCTGTGTAGTGCACTCTAGCAGACAGACTGGCTAAACCGACCGTCTGCTAGCCGCCTCACGTCACAGAAGTCAGTTAATTCTCAGCACATAGAGACTCCTTCACCTAGATATCACACTATAGAGACTGTGTCTGTTCCCCGAACTAGAGAATACAGAAAACGTCCAAACCAATTTATGAGTAACCATTTAATTGATGTTCAACAAATAAAAAATGTTTACAATACACAGAAACAATTGATAAAACTTGGCTTACTGAATATCAGGTCCCTTTCTACAAAAGCACTTTTTGTAAATGATTTGATTAATGATCATAACCTAGATTTGCTCTGTTTGACAGAAACATGGCTAAAACCAGATGAATACATTATTTTAAACGAGTCTACCCCCCAAGATTACTGTTACAAAAATGAGCCGCGTCCAAAAGGCAAAGGGGGAGGTGTTGCTACAATTTATAACAATATTCTCAGTATTTCTCAGAAGACAGGCTTTAAGTATAACTCCTTTGAAGTAATGGTGCTTCATATAAAATTATCTAGAGAAAAAAGTATTAATGATAAATCCTCCGTGACGTTTGTACTGGCTACTGTATACAGGCCACCAGGGCACCATACAGACTTTATTAAAGAATTTGCTGATTTTCTATCAGAGTTAGTGCTGGCTGCAGATAGAGTCCTAATTGTGGGTGATTTTAATATCCATGTTGATAATGAAAAAGATGCATTAGGATCAGCATTCATAGACATTCTGAACTCTATTGGGGTTAGACAACACGTTTCAGGACCTACTCATAGTCGAAATCATACTCTAGATTTAATACTGTCACATGGAATTGATGTTAATGGTGTTGAAATTCTGCAGCAAAGCAATGATATATCAGATCATTATCTAGTCTTGTGTAAACTCCATATAGTTAAAGCTGTAAATTCAACTCCTTCTTACAAATATGGTAGAACCATCACTTCTACCACAAAAGACTGCTTTGTAAGTAATCTTCCTGATTTATCTCAATTCCTTAGCATATCCAACAGCTCAGAACAACTTGATGATGTAACAGAAACTATGAACTCTCTCTTTTCTAGCACTTTAGATACGGTTGCTCCTTTACGCTTAAGGAAGATTAAGGAAAAGAGTCCAACACCGTGGTATAATGAGCACTCTAAAGATAGCAGCCCGGAAAATGGAGCGCAGCTGGAGGAAAACAAAACTAGAGGTATTTCGTTTAGCTTGGCGGGAAAGTACTCTATCCTACAGAAAAGCATTAAAAACTGCTAGATCTGATTACTTTTCGTCTCTTTTAGAACAAAACAAACATAACCCCAGGTATTTATTCAATACAGTGGCAAAATTAACAAAAAATAAAGCATCAACAGGTGTTGACATTTCCCAACAGCACAGCAGTAATGACTTTATGAACTATTTTACTTCCAAAATTGATACTATTAGAGATCAAATTGTAACCATGCAGCCGTCAGCTATATTATCGCATCAGATAGTGTACTATAGATCCCCTGAGGAACAATTCCACTCATTCTCTACTATAGGAGAGGAAGAATTGTATAAACTTGTTAAATCATCTAAACCAACAACATGTATGTTAGACCCTATTCCATCTAAACTACTAAAAGAGGTGCTTCCAGAAGTCATAGATCCTCTTTTGGCTATTATTAATTCGTCATTGTCATTAGGATATGTCCCCAAAAACTTTAAATTGGCTGTTATTAAGCCTCTCATTAAAAAACCACAACTTGACCCCAAAGATCTAGTTAATTACAGACCGATCTCGAATCTCCCTTTTCTGTCAAAGATATTAGAAAAGGTTGTATCCTCACAATTACATTCCTTCCTAGAGAAAAATGATATCTGTGAGGATTTCCAGTCAGGATTTAGACCGTATCATAGTACTGAGACTGCTCTCATTAGAGTTACTAATGATCTGCTTCTATCATCTGATCGTGGTTGTATCTCTTTATTAGTTCTACTGGATCTTAGCGCTGCGTTCGACACTATCGATCACAACATTCTTTTGAATAGACTAGAAAACTTTGTTGGCATTAGTGGAAGTGCATTAGCATGGTTCAAATCGTACTTATCTGACCGCCATCAATTCGTAGCAGTGAATGACGAGGTATCATATCAATCACAAGTGCAGTATGGAGTTCCTCAAGGCTCAGTACTAGGGCCGTTACTTTTCACGCTTTATATGTTACCCTTGGGAAATATCATTAGGAAACACGGGGTTAGCTTTCACTGTTATGCTGATGATACTCAGCTCTATATTTCTTCACGGCCCGGTGAAACACACCAAATTGAGAAACTTATGGAATGCATAGTCGATATAAAAAACTGGATGACGAGTAATTTCTTACTGCTAAATTCTGAAAAAACAGAGGTGTTAATTATCGGACCTAAAACCCCCACAAGTAATAACCTAGAACACTGTCTAACACTTGATGGCTGCTCTGTAAAATCTTCTTTATTGGGTGGTTGTTCTGCACGCTTAATAAACAAATTACAGATGGTTCAAAATGCAGCAGCTAGAGTTCTTACTAGAACCAGGAAGTATAACCACATTAGCCCGGTTCTGTCAACACTGCACTGGCTCCCTACTAAACATCGTATAGATTTTAAAATCTTGTTAATTACTTATAAAGCCCTAAATGGTTTAGCTCCTCAGTACTTGAGCGAGCTCTTATCGCATTATAGTCCTTCACGTCCGCTGCGTTCTCAAAACTCTGGCCATTTGATAATACCTAGAATATCAAAATCAACTGCGGGCGGCAGATCTTTTTCCTATTTAGCTCCCAAACTCTGGAACAATCTACCAAACACTGTTCGGGAGGCAGACACACTCTGTCAGTTTAAATCTAGATTAAAGACCCATCTCTTTAACCTGACATACACCTAACACACTACTACACTTCTATTATTCAAATCCGTTAAAGGATTGTTAGGCTGCATTAATTAGATCAACCGGAACCGGGAACACTTCCCATAACACACGATGTACTCGTTACATCGTAAGAAGATTGGCATCTACGCTAATAGTTGTTTCTTTCTTATTCTGTTTCTCAGTCCGTGTCCGGATCAGATGGTGGATCGGCGCCGGGAGATGATGTCTGCGGCCCTGATCGTCAGCGATGAGCCCCAGAGACATATCCCCAGTGAAGACCTCGACTAATATACAATAAAACTAAAAATAAAACAAATAATTAAAAATATAATAATAAAATACCTAACTACATAATACTATTATTGTTAGAAATTGCAACAATATAAAAATAGAAATATAATACATTTATATATTTAAAAATGTAATTAAAACAATAAGTAAACCATGAATAAACAATATCCTGGCCAGAGGAGAACTGGCCCCTTGACTGAGCCTGGTTTCTCCCGAGGTTTTTTTCTCCATTCTGTCTCAGAGGGAGTTTTGGTTCCTTGCCGCTGTCGCCTCTGGCTTGCTCAGTTGGGGACACTTAATTTCTAGCGATTATCGTAAATTTGATTTCACAGATACTATTTAAACTAAACTTAGCTAGACAATGACATCTCCGAATTCAATAATGAAATGCCCTTAACTGAAAATTGAGTGTTTAATCTTATTATTATACATTACTGACACTCTATCCTCCAACTTGATACTGTTAAGTGCTTTGACACAATCTGTATTGTTAAAAGCGCTATATAAATAAAGGTGACTTGACTTGACTTGACTATGCAGGATTTTGTATTGTATTAATTGTAAACCAGGATTTCTAATCAGTTCAAAGGTTTTTAAACATATCTGAGACCAGAAATTATGGTCCCAGCTTACTGATAGATCTGCCTCCCATTTTGCAATAGGAAGTGATACTGATTCATCTATTTTGGAAAGTGCCCTATATATTTTAGACATTAATTTGGGGGTTTTGAGATTAAGAAAATCTACCACACTTGGTGGTATTTGTAAATTGATATGATTAGACTTAAATTTCCTTTTTACAATAGATTTAATAGACTTTATTCCCTTTGACAAATTAGTTAAACAATATGGGATTAATAAGCATAGATTTTTAGAATATCAACAAATATTTATTTATTGTTAATGGTTTAAAAAAAGTAATTTTATCCTGTTTCTTTTTATTGGCCACCAAGTCCTTCGGATAATTAAAAGAAAAATGAACAAGGCATTCATTTTGCCATAACATAAAAAATTACTTCGTCGTTTTTTCATGTTTACTTTTGGTTTCATTACTCTTTCTTCTAATACATCAAATAAAAAATACAACCAAAATGAAAAATAAAATATATTAATGTTTTTTTTTTTGTTTTTTTTTACTGTAGCCTACATTTTGATGTATTATAACATTGACACGTTTGATGAGCCGACATATTTGCACTCTCTGCCCAATTCGGCTGGATTTTCTTGACCATTGGGACCAAACGTGATACACACTGTAATGTCCTAGGCTAATACTTGCATTATTTTTAAATAACATGTTGTCCAGTTCTTGAAGTATTGGTGGACAAGATGAATGATAAAGTCTATTGAACCTCTTTCTCATGTCTGTCTCAGCCATTTCAATGTTACGGTAATGATACTGCACTGATACACTCTTCTGAAAGTTAAGACATGAATAACAATCTCTCAATTGTAGTGGGTTCGGAGTGGAATGGACAAAGATTTAATAAGAAATATGTAATATTGCCCATCTGGTTCATTGCTTATTATTATTATTATTAGGCTATTTTATATTATTATTATTATTATTGCTATTATTATTATACTATTTTATTATTAGGCTATATTGTTGTTGTTGTTGTCTTACTTTGTAACTATAAATGTGTTTACTTAAGACCTAACAAAAATTGTATCATAAAAAAAATAATAAATAATTTGTCTGTTTTGGAAATGTGTGTCTCTACTATCCCTTTCAACATTGAGTGTTGTTTTGGCAAAACAACACAAAATAATATGGAACAGAGACTATATGTTATCTCAAAAGAGATAAATACAATGGTGTCTTCATAGTACAGCACTCTTTAATCATGTCTGGAAGCTTGACAAGTGTGTTTTATTGGGGTAAATGTAAAAAAGCAACAAACACGTAATGATCTATGAGCATTTCACATACACTATATTGCCAAAAGTATTGGGTCGCCCCCTTCTAATGAACAGGTTTGACTACTTTAGTAATTTCTATTACTAGTAATTGCCAAAAACTCATCACCAAACACCAATGACTTGTACATACACTATATAGACAAAAGTATTGGGACACCCCCTTCTTTAGAACAGAAAAATGCACTTCCAAATCTGTGGCAACAACGAATTATTGATATCAATTGAATTGAATTCTTGATATCAACAATTAACATTGTCACTAGTGACAATTAAATAGTTGATATCAAGAACTAAATTGTTCATATCAAGAATTAAATTGTTGATATCAAGAAGACATTTTTACTAGTAAGAATTGTATTTCTGATATGTGAAATTGGAATTTCAACTAGTAAGAAATTAATTCTTGATATCAACAATTGATTTTGAATGGCAGCCTATTGTGACATTTAACTAGTGAAAATACAATTACAGATATCAACAATTTAATTCTTGATATTAACAATTTAATTCTTGATATCAAGAATTAGCATTTTAACTAGTGAAAATTGAATTGTTGATATGAAGAATTAACATTGTTACTAGTGGAAATGTAATTGCTGATATCAAAAATAGCCATTTTTACTAGTGGAAATGTAATTCCTGATATCAAGAATTAACATTTTAACTAGTAAAAATTGAATTGTTGATATCAAGAATTCATATCCTGAGATGGAATAAAAGTCAAAACGGCTTGCCATAGTATATACTGTATATTTTGATTTGTTTATTTTTCAGTGTGCGATTTTAATATGTATATATTGTCAGAATTCTATTTTTCTTTATACTTTATTATTTTGGATCAGTATTTACTAATCTTAAAAAGTGCTTATAGCATTTAATAAAACAACTGAAAATTACAAATTGCTTCACGAGTGCTGTGTTCTTTTTCATAGGACAAATATTTTACAGTTTCTATGGTTTTGGAAACACTTACCTCTGGTTTCACAGACAAGGCTTAAGCCTAGTCCTAGACTAAAATGTAAGTCTGAGCTGTTTCAACTGAAAGAAACTTGCACTGACTTAAAACATGTCAGTGCCTTTGTTTTGTCTTAAGATGCACACCAGTAATGTTTTTTCTAAGGCATGTTTATAAAAATTACTTAAATGTCCTAATTGAACTATGGCCTAATCCTGGCTTAGTCTAAGCCCTGTCTATGAAACCGGGCCATAATTGATAATTTACCTTAAGTGTGACTCAAATTATTCCATCACTCAATCAATGTTCCAATACGTACGTGTGTCCCTGGTGGTTTAGTGGTTAGGATTTGGTGCTTTCACTGCCGTGGCCAGAGTTCGATTCCCGGTCAGGCAATGTTGTGTTTTTGCGCTCCGCATTTCATACTATTATATATTAGAATCAGAATGAGCTTTATTGGCCAGATATGTTTACACATACGAGGAAGTTGTTATAGTGACAAAGCTCCACAGTGCAACAGAAAGACAGCAACAGGACAGGACACAGACAACAAAAGAACAATATACAAATATACAAACAGGCAATGTACAAATAGCAAAAACACTATGCAATACAGACAATCATGTGTGTACAGGTCTGACGTGCAAATAAGAAATGGGAAAAAAAAAAAATATATATATATATATATTTTTAAATATAGTGTATATGTATGTGTGGTGTATATATACATATATATATATATATATATATATATTCACTGATTTCTGTAATTAAAAAAAATATAGCCTTTATATTTAGACCACATTTGTCAAAAAATAAGTATGTACGTACATTATTATTTGATGATCCACTGTACATTTTAAAATGCATTTAAATGAAATGACAGAGGTAATATGTAACTACAGCACATATGCACGCCACTTCAGAATAGGTCTACACCAGTGGTTCCCAAATCTGTCCTGCACATTGTGTATGTCTCCCTAATCAGACACACCCAATTTAGTTCTTGCAATCGCTACTAATGAGCTGATGAGTGGAATCAGGTGTGTTAGATAAGGGAGACATACAAAAGGTGCAGGGCAGGGGGTCCTCTAGGACAGGTTTGGAACCACTGGTTTACACCAAAAATACCAATAACCATTAACACCTCAACAAAGCTCACATCTTCAGTGAAAATACTGGGAAGGTAAGTTAATGCACTTCTACTTTCACTTTCATTGTCTTTTGTGTTGTTTTTTGACTGAACGTGTCATGTTACCGCTACCAGATTTAGTTTGAAAAATAATGCACCGATGAGAAGGAAAAGCACTAAAATTTGTAGTAATCCAATGAGATCTTGTTTTCTGGTGTGTACATATAGCCATTAAGTCGGTTGTTTCAAATAACATTTAAACACAAAAAAATGTGTGAATTATGTCGTTCTAATGTTGTAGTTTTCAGATGTGAAGTAGTTGTAAATGCTATAGCCTATCATTTGACAAAATACACAATTCAAATATGGCATGTTGATTTTGTCACTTCTATATGCAAACGTTTGCAAATAACGACCATAAGAGTGTTAACATTTTCTAAAGGTCACAATGAGGGATTAAAAAGGAGTACAGTAACAAAGCATATAGAGAAATGAGAATGTACAGTAGATTTATTAATGTAACATGCAGTGTTGGGGAAAGTTACTTTTAAAAGTAATGCATTACAATATTGCGTTACTCCCTAAAAAAGTAACTAATTACGTTACTTAGTTACTTTTTATGGAAAGTAATGCATTGCGTTACTTTTGCGTTACTTTTTAAATATGAGCAGGGCTTGATTGTTTATTTTTAATATAAGAAGTTCTAATTATAGCAAATGTAAAAGCCCTTTCACACGAAAAAGTGTAATGAATAAACGTCAGGCTGAAGGAAGAGTAAATTCACGTCTGTACAGTAGAACGCAGGAGAAGGTTCAACACTCTTCAGCAATTAAAAAACAATGAAGCACAATTGTTAGTTTATCTAAAGTCATTTTTGGTTATTAGTATGGTTGAACTGGATTATCAAAGGTCAGCAGCAAAGACATTGGTTAATAAAATGGGATTAGATACATTTGTGTTGTTTAACATATTTAATTATTGCAGGTTTGCTTCATATTCTGAGTTTGCATTTCACTGTTTTAATTCATGTTGATGAATACTAAATCAGTTTTTTTGCGAGTGGGATGAATTAAAGCACATTCACATTTAGTCTGGAACTACAGTAACAGCATGTTCACACCAAGGTTATTATAGTTTTGAATTTTTTAATTAGTTTTATTTTAATATCGTTTTCAAATTTGCTATAAAATTCAGTTTAGTTTTTATTAGTTTCATTAATATTTTTGTTAGTTTTAGTTTAGTTTTTATTTTGAACACATTTTTATTTAGTTTTTATATAGTTTAGTTTCGGTTTTAATTAAAGTTTAGCAGAATCAACAGATCACTTCCAGAGCGAAGGCCAAATAAAGACGTAGGCATAATTTAACTTATTGAGGCAAACGTTTAGCGACACAAAATTAACGCATGCTGAAACGCATAAATCTACACAAGTTACGATAATGTAATCTAATGGTGTGTTGAGATATTAATATGAAAATAAATGTAGCCTAATTTCATTATATTAGATGTCTTTTTTCTTATTTAACCATAATCATGGTATTGTCCTGTCTTCCTCACTTTTCCATGAACAGCCGCGCATAAATCATCTAATGAATGAATCGTATTTAACAGTAAAGGCTCATATTTGAATATGTTATTTTCTTTATTTATGAAGAATTATAAGCATGTGTATGATGTGATTTAGCCTATGCATATTTGTTCTAAAGTTTGGCAGAGTGATCACGAGATGCTCGGCCAAGTTTTGTATTGTTTACAGAAAGGATGCACGTTCTTATCTTTATTTTCTGTTAATTATCACGTTGCTCTGCGTGTCTGTTTTTCTTCAAAGCACCAACTTAGAATGCCTAATGATGGTTTGATTGCTTGTGTTACATGAGAAAATGAATAAGTTTGCCTACCTGATGTTGTAGATTAATGCGGGTGCGGTTCGGGTCGCGACTCGCGGTCTTTGTCAAACGGTTCTGGTCTGGTACAGAATTAAATTAGTGCTGCTGTGGGATAACGGGTCGTGTGTTCTGTTAAGTACTGCTGGTGCACGTTTATCAAACAGGACCGGTGCAGGACTCTGCTTTAAACTGCTTTGCGTCTCTCCGTCAGATAACCCCATGTGTGTGATGCGCCATTTACAGGTAACGTTATTTCCCTAAACTGTCACACAGCTCAAATATTTTTCCGCCAAGGGGTGAGAACGTAATAATTATGAAAACGATTGTTCATTTTTGTTAATTATTATTTTATTTCAGTTAGTTTTTCAATAACTATCAGTCAATAAATGGGGAAAAAAGTAACTCAGATATTTTCTTGTAAATTAAAAAGTAATGCGTTACTTTACTAGTTACTTGAAAAAAGTAATATTATTACGTAACTCGCGTTACTTGTAATGCGTTACCCCCAACACTGGTAACATGTATGTGTAAATATATTATACACTCTAGGGTTTTGATTCATGCACTTGCATGAATGATTATGGAACAAATACCTGCTGTTTTGGAAAATTCAGTGAAGTATCTCTTTTATTTTCTAGTTGGCAATGGATGTAACATGCTATCAGTTGATAACATTTGAATTTTTATTTTACCTCCACAAATAATTTTCCTATTGTTTTATATTCATGCCTTTGCTTTTCAATTTGTTTGTTTGCTTCTTCATTGGCACATTGTTTTGCCATGTCCCTTTCTAGTTTAGCCAGAAATGGACTGCCATGCATTCATTTTGGCAGTCTTGAGTGTTTATATTGTAAAGGTCTGGTTGTTTCCAGTTCACAATGATTTATTTTCATTTATAGGCAACTCCTTTTAATACTTGGGAACTCTAGGTTGAGAAATGGACTGCTTTCATGTGACCATTCGAACCTCAGCATCTCCACTGTCAGGAACGTATGGCAGGGTTTGGATCTCTTTGATTGGTTCTCTGTGTGAGAGTCCTCCAGTCAAAGTGAAGCACTTTCTCTTGCCAGGCTCAGTAAGACAATCACCTATTTTGAGAAGACATCACATAACACAGATTAAATTAAGTCATTTAACAGTTTTTATAGGTTTAACCATTTACAAATACAATGCAGTCATAAGAACAGAAGCCCATACACAAAATACTTTTTAAGAAACAATATTTGTCTCTTACTTTATGAAGGAATGTTTTTGAACCACATTAAAAAGCAACATTTTGCCTATTTGTATCTAAAACTAATAAATCACAAAGATGACATTTTGGGTTAGGGTTAGGTCAAACAAAAACATCTCAAACAATGTCATCTTTGCTTTAAGCGTCATTTGCTCCGTTATGTCATTATTAATGACAGTTGTCATAAACATGCAGAAAACCTCCTTCATATTCATGACATGAGTCAGTCTTATGCACACCCCTTCAAGTAAACTATAACCTAAACGTCTTTACACTCACTTCTGATCAGTTTAACATGTCCTTAAAATGTTTTGTCAAAACATATTACCGTTGAACAGTAGCACACTTTACATAGACAATGTGTCACAATGTTCAGCAAGCACTTAACAACATTAAACCCTTAAACCAATGTAATTAGAACCACAGACCCACACCAAGAGAGGAGAAAACAACTATTTTGTTCACTGCATTTCTCTTGATTCACAGCATACAGTTACAGGACACTACAGTGTTTGCTGAGGCACTTTAACCCCTTTCTAAACCTGCCTTGGATATAATATATCAAATGACTGTTAGATAACAGAAGAACAGGGTCAGTCACTATGGTAGCATTCTTATTGACCATGACCCTATCTTGCAGGTATACATGCAAATGTGGTGTTTTTCTTTTTGGGACAGGCCTATACAGTTGTCATCAAGCCTAAAGAGGAAGTTGGCATAGTGGTTCTGTTAAGACTCCGTCTTGAGGCTCAGCCTGGCTTTCCGGATCTGGATTGGCACTGTCAGGATGTGCAGGTGAGACGGAGTTCTGAGGATCCCGAGGTGGAGGTTTTTCCTTGTCATAAATGGATCCGGACAGAAGATGGTTGCATTGAGCTTCGGAATGAGAAAGGTGAGCGGTTTCTGTTTGGGTTTTTTACCGTTCCTTCACACTTGTTAATTAGGTAATATCCTTATTATTTTCTGGACTTCATATCAAAATTTCATGATGTTTCTCTTCTCTAGTATGTCTGAAAAAGGAAACATTAGAGGTCTTAATCAATCACAGGGAGAGGGATCTCCAACATAAACAACAGTTTATCAGGTAAAACTAATTTGTACTCCTATTATCTGTTAGTTTTCTTCTTTTACTCTGGAATTCTATGGCAGCCCATAGAACCGCTTGTGGGAAAGTTATGAAGTTTGGCACACAGATAGAGGACCGTCTCAATATTAACCATAGCAAGTCTCGAACTCAAACTGCCTACGAGTCAAGAGGTTTTGCAATTTTGAATTATGCGAAAAATCTACTTTTTCAAATTCGTGCGACCTAGAAAGTTAGTCTGATTTATCAAAATTGGCTCAGATCATCTGCAGACAATGCTGGCAAAAAGTTCTGAGCAAACTTGGTATGCGTTATAACAATCATGACCTGAGGACACGAGTAGTTTTGGCACCGTGCCACCTGCTAGTCAAAATATATAAAGAATTGACATTTCTGCTTAACTTCTGAGCACTTTGGTCAAAAATTGTGATCATCTCATATTTGGAACGGCATACTGAATCGAATGATACTTTTGGGTGTCGGCCATTTTTAAGTTGGTAGTAAAATGCTTTAACAATGGTCTCCACCCTGTTCCTGGAGAGCTACCATACTGCAGAGTTCAGCTTCAGCCTGAATCACATACACCTGAACCAGCTATTCAAGGTGTTCAGGGCTATTTAATCACAGACAGGTGTGTTGAAGCAGGGTTGGAACTTAAGTCTGCAGGAAGGTAGCTCTCCAGGAGCAGGGTCGGAGAACCCTTGTCTTTACCAAGTAATTAAAGACAGCTCCGTAGCTCTTCATTTTACCTCTGTTGTGCTTGACCCCTTAATTGCTGTTTGCAGCTATATTTAGTTTGTTTTTGTCCCATCTTTTTTTTCCCACCGTTAATAAAGATGTTGTTATTTTTCTGTAGGTGGGGCACATATGTTGAAGGTGGTCCTCATTGTGTAGACATGACCAGTGTTACGGATCTTGGACCAAACTTGAGTTTCATCCGTCAACGGTAATGATTTGGCTTTTCAAAAGCAAACTAGATTAATATTCATTTATTCTCGTCATATGAACTGAATTTGACAATGAAATGTTGTCACTCTTGTCTTTTAGCCCAGTTAACAATGTGCACTACATAGGGAGTTTAATTGAAAGAAGAACATCTTGGAGCAGCCTACGGGAACTTGAGACATTCTTCCTTTTCAATGGAAGGGAGAGCACAATTTCCAGTATGCTAAACAAATAAAATTTAATTTGCAATAAATGTAATGAAGGAAATGATGATGGTGATGATCATGTAAAATTGTAATAGGGAGTGCTTATATTTTTTTAATTTTTTTTTTTTTTATATAGAATATGTTCAGGCTCATTGGCAAGAAGATGCATTCTTCGGATATCAGTGCCTCAATGGTTGCAATCCTCGGTGTATCAGACAGATCCATAACCTGCCACCTAACCTGTCTGTCACTTCAGAGATGGTCAGACCTTTTTTACCAGAGGACTCCTCACTGGAACAGGAGATGGAGGTAAGAGCAAGTGTGAGATTACAGAGCATTTTTACCAGAATATAATTATGTAACTACGTAATGTACATTGCACAGAGAGGACATGTGTATCTTTTGGATTATGAAGTACTGGATCAGCTGCCGGCTAATACTATCAATGACAAACAGACCTACTTGGCTGCTCCTTTATGCCTGCTGCATTACAGCCAACAAGGAGAACTAAAGCCCATTGCCATACAAGTAAAAAATTTTTTTTATCACTTTCAATTGTAATTGTCACCAATCTCTGATTAGTTGCATAAAAATCTCTTTGATCTCTTTGATTGCTGAATTCAAGACCCAAATCTTAATATTTTAGCTTCAACAGGCTCCTGGTCCACAGAATCCTGTTTTCTTGCCCTCTGATTCCGCATCGGATTGGTTGTTGGCAAAGATGTGGGTCCGTAATTCAGGTTTACCAGCTACTTTCCCATTTCTTGCGCACTCATCTCTTTGGTGAGGTGTACTGCACTGCCACGCTCCGACAGCTGCCAGAGATTCATCCTCTACACCAGGTAGAAACAAAGTTCAGCTCAGATACAGAACCATGCAGTGTTGACTTTGACTATTAGGGGGCACCATTTACTTGTTGTTTTTCTTGTGGTGTAAGCAGTCCTGAAAGACAAGGGTGATTTCGTAATTCTTTGAGAAGGAAAATATGGAAGCCCAAAAAAATCATGCTTTGGTAAATAGTAATTCTGGTCACACTTTTTCAAGATCCAACTCTCGCCATAAACTATTAACTATGACTCTTGCCTCAAACTCCTAGTTTCCTGCATATTAATAATTAGTAAGGTAGTTAAGTTTAGGTATTGGGTAGGATTAGGGATCTAGAATATGGTCACTCAGAATATGTGCTTTATAAGAACTAATAAACCGACTGTTAATAGGCATGCCAATCAGCAACTAGTTAACAGCATCTCATAATTACAGTCGTATCAATTATCTCCAAGTCAAAATTATCACATTAAAAAGACATGAAATTATGGTATTTTGCAATTATGACAAAGTGTGGATTTTCGGTCAACTTTTTATTACATAATTATGAGACATTTTATGCCACATCAGAAAAACAATCATGCTTTGGTAAGTCATAATTGTGCATGTTATAGTTTAGACTCTTTACAACATTAGTTATGACTTAGTATCTCATAATTATAATTTTTTTTTTTTTAAATTGTGGTTAAAATGGGCTTCCATATAATTATGACTTGTTATAATTTCACTTTTATAGTTTCGGGCTTCAATAGTAAACACAAAACAATTAAATGTTTTTTTTTTTTTTTGTTTGTTTGTTTCTCATTATAGACATGTACAATATTGGATGGTCACTAGAGTTTCAAAAAAATAATTTCACACTAATTTTTATTTAGTTTGCTTTAAGGGCTTCCGTGGTTCATTGATTTTGATACTTTTATGGAGTTGGGTCTCATTTAGTAGACTGAATACTTTAGCTGCTAAACTTATGAATTGCACTTCTGTTTTTCAGCTCCTGATGCCTCATATCCAGAGCACTCTTCAGATTAACATTCAGGCTAGAGGCACTCTTCTGGCCGCAAAAGGGGTTTTTGACAAGGTTGGTTTGTTTAATCTTGTCTGCTTACTCTGTAAAGGAAGTGAAAGGCAATCTATTTTTTCGTTGTGATTTAGTCTAATTTTAAATGGTTTCTGTTCTCTATAGTCAATAGGCTGTGGTCTGGAGGCAATACCACTACTGCTTGCATGAGAAACACAACGTCTCCGCTACAGCTCAATGTGTGTGCCAGATGACGTAAGAGTGCGTGGACTGGATGCACTACCCATCTGCTATTATGCACAATATGCACTCCGGGTCTGGGATGCTCTACATAGGTACTTTCATCAGCATTCAGCATTATCTGAATCACAGTCCTCTATAGGTTTGAAGTAAGCACAAGATTTGCGTTTGCCATGCAGGTTTGTTGCAGGTTGGATTTGTTTGTATTACTGTAATGATGAGGACGTCCAGCATGACTGTGAACTACAGAACTGGATTAGCGAGATCTTCACAGAGGGATTCCTCGGCCTCAGTCACATAGGTTCTCACAAATTTTGTTCTTCTGCATAAGGGTCAATCACATGACACACATTTTTGTCATGTCTTTTAATTTATTCAAAAACACACCTGTCTTTACATTTTGGAATTAAAAATCATTTTGGATATTTTTGGGGGCCATAAAGTCAGAAATGCTAGGCTGATTCTGTCCTGATATCATCATGAAGACAAAAAGCCACATTAAAAATTAAATTCTTAGAATTTTTAAACAATTTGGCAATCTTTTTATTTCTTAAGAAACCCCTCTGAAAATATCCAATAATTTGACCGTTTTATGACAAGGCAGGGTTGGTTAGGTCCCTCACATGTACAGTATTTAAGGTGTAAGGAAATGTTTTACTTTATGGTTATACCACATTTTTAGAGTCATTACATTTAAGTTCATAAAGTTTCTTCAAAACCACATGAAATAAAGAAAATGCTTTATCATTGACCCTTGAACATGTCATTGACCCATACAATTTCTGTCTCCTCTACTTAATTTATTCTTCATTGAGAAATAAAATGCTTAAATTGATCTTTGCTTTCCCTTCATATCATTTTCTCCAGGAGCTCCACAGTCATTTCAGACCGCAGCTGAAATGTGCAAGTTTGTTACCATGGTGATCTTTTCCTGCTCAGCACTTCATTCAGCTGTGAACTTCTCTCAGGTATGTTCCGTTATTAATAATCTGACGGAGGTGCTCAGGAATAGCATGTGTCCGCTTGGCTCATTCAAATTCACTAAACTGCTCTCAACCCTCATCTCCACATTTAGCTGGATTATAACATTTGGATACCAAACGGTCCCGCAGCCATGTCACGTCCTCCTCCTCAGACCAAAGGCTCGTTGTCTGAGGAGGATATTTTCTCCTTCCTTCCTGAAGTGAACTCCTCTTGCCACGTCGTTAGTGTCCTTTCTCTGCTGTCACAGCCTGCCATTGACTTTGTAAGTGATAACACAATCTCCAGAGTAACGATGCATGGACTTTACACTGAATATTTACTATAGGATACAGACGTGATGTTCATCTAGCCATTACTTTCTCTTCAGGTGCCCTTGTGCCATAATGAATGGTACTTCAGCAGTGGTGCAATCGTCAACCTTGTGGAGGAGGTCCAGAGAGAGCTGAAAATGATAGCAAAAGACATCGCAGACAGGAACAGCCAGCTGGAGTTGCCCTATCCTTACCTGTCTCCAGACCGCATTGAGAACAGTGTGACTATTTGAGTTCAGTGCTGAATTGAATCAAGAAAAAAAAAAAAAAAACTGCATTTGAAAAGTAAACAAATGAATGATTATTGAAGTGATTTAAAATGCTTTTTTTTTTTTTTTTTTTTTTTACCTCCAAAAAATAAAGATCTATTCATTTTAATATAAAACTGGCTGAAATGCTCAGAAACCTATATTAAGTTGTTCCAAATTGAGCTATAGGTAAGCCCCCCCCCCCTCCCCTTAGTTACTGTTCCCTCGGACAAACAGAGTTGCTCACTGTCTTACAATGACAGCTGCAGTGTGAAAACCTTGTCCCACGATATTTTTGCACCATTTTGGACACAGAAGGCCACCAAATGAGAATCAAATATTCCATGGAGTGGTTTATAAAATATTTAAAAATAAATACGGTGGGTAACTCGAAGCGAGGGTTTACAGATCACAATGCAAGCGGGAGAAGTCTCATATTGCGTCGGTCATCACGATCGCAGATTACAACATGCAGGTTCAACACTGTTCATGTATCGCAGGGTACGATTAAATTAATGTACATTTAACCAGTTTAATGTGGAGAGGCACTGAAATGTAGACCTTAGTTTGTGTTTTTGACCTACACTGTACAAGACGTGAGAACAGTCCGCTATTTAGGTTTGTACATTAGCTAGTTTTGGCCAGAGATACCTTGCTGAAGTACAAGATAACATTACCGTTCATTAACTTGAGTGTATGACAAGCAGAAAATTAACATTTTTATCTTCATTTGTATTGGGGTTGAATACTTGGGGACATTTTGCTCTTTGTTTGGATTCAGGAAATGTAATAAAATTAATTGATAATTTATTTTTGCTCATTTAAAATGCTAAACAAAAATATTCTCTTAATGTAATTTTTCAAATATTTTAAAAGCTTTATTAAAGACAATTTTCAAAGATTTGTTTTGGCACAATGATGCCCCCCTCTGTGTGGCGCCCCTATGCACTGCATATACTGCATACCCCATATTTGCGTCCCTGACCATGACATGAGCAGCTGGATCTGTTCTCAACACCAGAAGCTGTGGATGAGAATGGAGCTTCAGGATCTCGGGCTGTGGCCTGGGTCTCGTCCAGTGCGTAACCCAGGCAACACCATTTCACTGTGGCGTCTTCCTCCACAACCTGAGCTTGTTGACATGGTGTCTGAGTTCCCATCTCCTAACTTCTTCCAGCTCCACCCATTTTTCATCTGGAAGCCTGAGGGTCATGTCATGGTCAGGCTGAGAAACAATTACATCCTTCCATGTCTGCATGGATGTCCTCATCCACAGGTGGTCTCTGCAGGTGTGGGCAGACCTCGGGTGATTGTTGGCACCAGTGGTCAGTATTACATCTTGTTCTCACGACTCTGCTGCAAGGCCTGTCGGAAGAACTGGTTTGCTGACAATCCACGATGGCTCGAGAAGCTGCCCAAGCGGTTTACCAACATTCTGCCTGCATTCTTGACCTACAAGAAGGCCATCTGCAAGTCTGTGATGGATGAGCTGGTGAACCAGGTGAATGAACTCATGCACCTCAAGTATGAGCGAGCTCATCTGGCATACCTGCATGCCATAGAAAGCATCAGGGATGCTGAGGCTGGCATATATGGACAGCGGACCATTGGGCAGTTCCTGAGGAAGGAAAACACGCCACGTGCTTTCGGGTCATATGACGACCAAGATGGCTGGTAGGAGTCTCCGTGTCTAGCTTCTACCTGACTGACTGCCTACTACATGAGTTCAAACATCAAGAGTCAGCCATGTCCAAACTCCTCCAGGGTACTTTTGGGCAGGTCTTCAGGTCTGAACACACCAGGAAAGTTGCAAGAAAAGTAACGTTGGCATCTGGGGTCATGTCCAGTTATGCCATCATGAATGAGAACTAGCTGATTGTTTCCTGGGTGATGGTTCAGTCTGAGAGGTCCTTGGAGCCGATGTACCAGGGACTGGTCAAGAGGTACAGTGATGCTGGAGTGGAAAAGGCAGGCTTCCACTGGATAGACAGGTGAGAACAGCCATCTTTTGTTATCACTGCCAGGCAAACAAGTGTTGCCTAACCCACTTTAGAATTTATAGAAAATTATATTAAAAAGTCTTCAATCATCGCTTAAATATTTTTTTTTTTAAATCACAAGACAAAAAAATTAATAAATTAAACTAAATGTTAAACGCATCAAAGAGTAAGATACAAAAGACTTAATTTCAGCAAACAAAGCGTACACAGACGCACAGCACACCAATCAAGCACAAACGAGCTTCATTCTGAAGTTCGCGGGAGGACCTTTAAACCAGCAGAAAGCAGATTGGACGAAAAGGACGACATCACCCCGATGATCAGCAGGCGACACGTCCAATCAGGAACCTGAGAGCAAGCAGCAGAGCAATAACAATAGAGGGAGGGACGAGAAAGAAAACAAGCACACACACCTATGCGCATAGCACGTAACCATGACTAATTGATTGCAGCTGTTTTTGTTGATCACACCGTGCTGAAGGCTCATTAGACGCAACACGTGGGTGTGTGGTTATTTGTTACTTGTTTGTAAATATTTAAGCAAATATTGATACGAGTTGAATTATCCCACACCCAAAGAACACTAAGATATAGATTTTACACCACATGCAGCACTTTTTGCATTCTTTGCTTTATAAAAAAATTGTTTCTTTAAAAAACAAAAATTCATATTGTTCCACATCTTTGTGCCTTGCATTTAGGGATTGCGGTGCTCCATTTAAGATCCCAGACTGCATCCCTGGGGGCGTATTACAGAAAGATCCTAACTTTAAAATCTTATCTTATCTGTTTAGTAACCATGGTAATTTCAGTTAGGACCACATTTAGGACAAAAGCTATTACACAACAGCATATTTATATCTATATCTATATCTATCTATCTATCTATATATATATATACACATATACATATATAAGTGTGTTATCCTATCTTAACTACAGATAGGAAAGGGATATTACAGAAACCTCCTAACTTGACAAAAAATCCTAAAAACTGTCTTAACTTTAGGGCAACCCCACAGCTGTCCTAACTTCAAAATTATTTGAAAGCTAACTGAAACACCGCTTACAGTTGCACTGTCCAACAATGGCATTGCATTTATTAATAATTGAAAATGAAGAATGGAGATGTTTAATGGTAGAAAGGCTCTTGGAGGACCCTGAAGATGTGTTACATTTTGATGACAAAACACTAATAAGTAATTACAGACTGCTGCGCAACATGATATTACAGTTAGCACATGTACTGCAACCACAACCAGCACAACCGCTTGTGCTCCGCCTACGTGCCGCCAGCAAAAACCAACAAAAGCATCACGTTGTAGTGCCATACTTTTTTTTTTTCTTTGCAAAAGGCGATTTTCAAAGTGAAGTAGCTTTTGTTTACCTCATCAGCAGCTCTCGCAGTGTTGGTTGTTTGGTAACAGACCTGAGAGTGGATCGTCGAACTTGATAATGCCATTTAAGATTTCTTAACTAGAGATAAGATACGATTTTGTAAGAAAGGATAAAAATCCCAAATTAAGTTAAGATTTGCTTCTGTAATACGAATTTGTGAAAAATCCTAATTTGACACATCATATCTTAATTTAAGACCTAAGATAAGAACATTTCTGTAATACGCCCCCCGGTGAACATCTACACTGGGATGCCTGGAAGACTACCCCTTCCATTGTTGCTGGGGCCACCTCTGGACCGCTGGAGAACACCTGTGCCTCACGGTCACATTTCAACAACAACATCATGGTGAAGCTGGACTTGTTCCACTGCCTGAGGCGTTTTTCACGGGAGTGCACCTCTGATCATCACCCTCTGTTTAGCACTTTCTGCCAGCTCCTCTCCGCAGCCTTCTCTGTGGTGGATCAGGAGGACCTAAGTAGGCTCCAGGATGCCTATCGGTTCTGTGGTATCCATCCAGCCAATCCCACCAAACAGCTCATACGGGAGCACTGCAGGACCAAAATACCACAACCCACAGAGCTGCTGGACAGAGTGGAAAAAGTCCTGAAGCATTTTCACCTGGCCATGGACCCCAACAATGTCTCACTCTTTAAGCCATCCATGCTGAAGATGTGGCGCATACAGAGAGTGCACATTCTCCGCGGTTGCCTCAGTGACTCTGAACTCGCAGAGGGCATAATGTACCGGTATGGTGGAACTCTACAGCTCAATCACGTACCCGGTGATGGCGCCAAAGTCCCCAGCTGGATCTCTGTCAGAGGTATGTCACAGCAGGAGGGGTACCACTTCCACCAGGCCCAGTGGATCACAGGGACTCATGTCTCCACTGAATTGTTCCAGGCCCAGGGCATGACAGGGGTGGCACGGTGGAACCACCAACGGCTGCTGGACCTTAAGCAGCCAGCTGTCATCCTCCCTGCTGTGTATGATCCAGCTCTAATAGTTGAGTTAAATTCTGTCTCCAAGGGAATGACTGGGCAGGAGATGTACCCTATGCTACAGAGACACCGGAGAGAGGTTTAGCCTAGAGTACAAGTTCAAGTTCAAGTTCAAGATTTATTTGTCACATACAAGATTATACAGAGAGTATATAACCAGTAGTGAAATGTGAGTCAGGTCCACTCCATGGACAGTGCAAATATTATAGAATACAACACAACGGAAGTATACATAAAATGAAATGAATAAAAAATAAGATATAAAGAATAAAATATAAAAGAATGTGCATGACAGTATACTGTAGACTTAAATATTAAGATAAGCAAGACTGTACAAGAGAGGAATGTGCAAACAGGTTGTACATGGTTGACATGTAGCAGCAATCTAAAAAAAATAATAAAAAAATAAGATCCCAAAACACAGAAAGTGTTGTGTGCAAATGACACTGTCAGTCTGAGGTAGAGAATGAGTGTGAATATCTTACTGATTGTTAGTGATTATAAAAGTGGAGTCATGATGATGTTAAGAGGCTGAGTTGAGTTTAAGAGCCTGATGGCCTGGGGGAAGAAGCTCCTCCTAAGTCTCTCAGTTTTTGCCATCAGGCAGCGGAAGTGCTTACCAGATGGCAGCAAAGTGAAAAGACAGTTACCAGGGTGATTTGAGTCCTTGATGATTTTGACAGCTCTGCTTCTGCAGCGTTTGAGGTAGATGTCCTGCAGAGAGGGGAGAGCAGACCCTGAGATGCGCTCAGCTAAGCGCACAACTCTCTGCAAGGCTTTGCAGTCTTGACTGGCTGGAGCCATTTCCATACCACACTGAGATGCACTGAGTCAATACACTTTCCATGGTCCCTGAATAGAAAGTTTTCAGGATTGTTGGTGAGACCCTGAATTTCCTCAGCTGTCGCAGATGGTACAGTCTTTGCTTGGCTTTCTTAACCTGTGTTTGAATGTGTGCAGTCCAAGTCAGGTCCTCGGAGATGTTTACACCGAGGTATTTGAAGCTCCTTATCCTCTCCACAGGGGTCCCACTGATCATAAGAGGAGTGCAAGGCCGCTGCTGACTCTTTCTGAAGTCCACAATCAGCTCTTTAGTTTTGCTCACATTCAGAGAGAGACAGTTGTCCTGGCACCATGATGTAAGTCTCTCTACCTAATCCAAGTATGCGGTCTCATCATTGTTGGAAATGAGGCCCAGAACCACAGTATCATCAGCAAATTTGATAATAGATGTGGAGCTGTGAGAGGACACGCAGTCATGTGTATAGAGAGAGTAGAGCAGGGGACTCAGGACACAACCCTGTGGGGCTCCTACGTTTAGGATGATGGAGTTTGAGGTGAACTGGACGACTTTCACCACTTGAGGTCTGCCGGTGAGGAAATCTTGAATCCAGTCGCAGAGTGAAGAGTTTAGGCCGAGGTCTGTGAGTTTAGAAGACAGCTTGATGGGGACTATGGTGTTGAAAGCTGAGCTATAGTCAATGAATAGCAGCCTTGCAAAGTTCCCATTGCTGCTGTCAATGTGTGTGAGGGAGGAGTGGTGTATGTGAGAGATGGCATCATCAGTAGATCTATTGGGACGATAGGCAAACTGAAGAGGGTCCAAAGTAACAGGGATGGAGGAGCTAATGTGTCTCTTAACAAGTCTCTCAAAAACCTTCATGACTATTGATGTGAGGGCCACTGGACGATAGTCATTCAGGCAAGAGGGTTTATTGTTCTTAGGCACAGGGATGATGATAATGATGCATTTTTTAAAGGAGGTGGGAACCACAGAGGTAGCAAGGGACTCATTGAAGATTGAAGTGAACAAACCAGCAAGCTGATCAGCGCAGGACCTCAGGACATGGCCAGTAATCTCGTCAGGTCCGGCCGCTTTCCTTACGTTCACTCTCTTAAAGGCCCTCCGAACCTCGTCCTCCGACACGGTGATCACATGATTATCGCTACTCTGCCTGCAGCTTCCTGACACACTGCTCGGCAGAGTCGCGCTGCCGCCATTGCATTCAAAGCGGCCATAGAAGGTGTTTAATTCGTCGGCCAGCAACGGATCTGCTCTCACCTCCACAGAGGATTTGTTTCCAAAGGCACAGATGGTCCTTAGTCCCTGCCACATGCGTCGAGAGTCATTGAGCTGAAAATGAGACACAATTCTCTCCTTGTATCGAAGTTTGGCGGCTCTTACTGCACGACGGAGAGCATAGCACGATGCTTTGTACCCGCCCAAAAAGTCAAAGTCTGCTTTATTGTCAATTCTGCCACATGTACCGTACATACATACAGAGAATTGAAATTGCGTTACTCTTACTCCCTGGTGCATACAGATAACACTAACAGTAGAACGCAAAAATACAGATAAGTACAAATCTCATATATATATATACACACACACACACACACACATACATAAAATGCAACTATTACAAATAAGGACATGTAGAAAAAAATAAAAATAATAAAAATAGATAAAGTGGCATAAGGCACATGGTAGATTAAGTGCAAACCAGTGAAATAGACAAACAGTGCAGAATATGAATGGTGTAGTGCAAAGAGCTTATTAAGTCTATTCTATTTAAAGTGACAAAAAGAGAGCAGTCTTTATTCAGACTGTCAGAAGAGGTAGTTGAATGAGGTCAGTCCAATGCTGTACAAAGTGACTGGTGCTGGTCACAGTGTGTGTGTGTGTGTGTGTGTATGTGTGTTTTTGTTTTTGTGTGTGTGGGGTGTGGGTGTGGGGTGGTGTAAGAGAGGGGAGGGGGGGCAAGGACGGGAGGGAGTTCAGCTTCCTGACAGCCTGATGGATGAAGCTGTCCTTCAGTCTGTTGGTCCTGGCCTGGAGACTCCGCAGTCTCCTCCCTGATGGTAGCAGACTGAAGAAGCTGTGTGTCGGGTGGGTGGTATCACCTGCAATGCTGAGGGCTTTGCGGGTGAGACGGGTGCTGTAGATGTCCTGGATGGAGGGGAGACAGACACCAACGATCTTCTCAGCTGCTCTCACTATCCGTTGAAGGGACTTGCGGGAGGACGCGTTGCAGGCGCCATACCACAGGTGCACATGATGGGGGCCGGGGCTCTGGCTCTTCTGAGTTTGCAGAGGAAGTAGAGACGCTGTTGTGCTTTCTTGGCCAGTGCTGCAGTGTTGTTGGTCCAGGAGAGGTCCTCTGTGATGTGTACACCCAGGAACTTGGTGCTGCTCACTCTCTCCACGGTAGCACCATTGATGGTCAGAGGAGCATGCAGAGAGTGCACTCTCCTGAAGTCAACGACAATCTCCTTCGTCTTCTCCACATTCAGAGAGAGAGAGAGAGAGAGATTGTTGTCACTGCACCACCCGGCCAGGCGGCTCACCTCGCTCCTTTAGTTTGTCTCATCTCTGTTGCTGATGAGACCCACCACAGTCATGTCATCCGCAAATTTATTGAAGAGGTTGGAGTTGTGTGACGGTGTGCAGTCATGGGTCAGCAGAGTGAAGAGAAGGGGGCTCAGCACACATCCTTGGGGGGCCCCTGTGTTCAGTGTGATGGTGCTGGATGTGTTACTGCTGACCCGTACTGCCTGAGGTCTCCCGGTCAGAAAGTCCAACAGCCAGTTGCACAGCGACGTATTGAGCCCCAGCTGGACCAGTTTATGAATGAGCTGTTGAGGGATGATTGTGTTGAATGCTGAACTGAAGTCTATGAACAGCAATTTGACATACGTGTCCGTTTTGTCCAGATGTGTGAGGGCTGGGTGGAGGGCAGTGGCATCATCGGTCGAGCGATTGGACCTATATGCAAACTGGAAGGGGTCCGGGGGGGGGGACGGACAGATTTGATGTGTTGCATGACTAGCCGTTCAAAGCAATTCATGAGAATAGGAGTGAGTGCTACTGGACGGTAGTCATTGAAGCAGGATGGAAATGACTTCTTCGGGACTGGAATGATGGTGGTAGCTTTGAAACATGTGGGGACAACAGCCTGACTTAGTGAGATGTTGAAAATGTCTGTGAAGACTGAGTTCCACTGCACAGTCTCTCAGTACACGCCCAGGAATGTTGTCAGGACCCGGAGCTTTGCGTGCATTGATCCTGCTGAGGGATCTCCTCACGCTGTCTACGGCTTTCTGAGTATTTCAGACAGTTTTATATTACAATGAATAGATCTTTATTTTTTGGAGGTAAAAAAAAAACAAAAAAACAGCATTTTAAACCACTTCAATAATCATTCATTTTGTTACTTTTCAAATGCAGTTTATATTTTATTTTTCTTGATTCAATTCAGCACTGAACTCAAATAGTCACACTGTTCTCAATGCGGTCTGGAGACAGGTAAGGATAGGGCAACTCCAGCTGGCTGTTCCTGTCTGCGATGTCTTTTGCTATCATTTTCAGCTCTCTCTGGACCTCCTCCACAAGGTTGACGATTGCACCACTGCTGAAGTACCACTCATTATAATGGCACAAGGGCACCTGAAGAGAAAGTAATGGCTAGATGAACATCACGTCTGTATCCCATAGTAAATATTCAGTGTAAAGGCCATGCATCGTTACTCTGGAGATTGTGTTATCACTTACAAAGTCAATGGCAGGGTGTGCCAGCAGAGAAAGGACACTAACGACGTGGCAAGAGGAGTTCACTTCAGGAAGGAAGGAGAAAATATCCTCCTCAGACAACGAGCCTTTGGTCTGAGGAGGAGGACGTGACATGGCTGCGGGACCGTTTGGTATCCAAATGTTATAATCCAGCTAAATGTGGAGATGAGGGTTGAGAGGAGTTTAGTGAATTTGAATGAGCCAAGCGGACATATGCTATTCCTGAGCACCTCCGTCAGATTATTAATAACTGAACATACCTGAGAGAAGTTCACAGCTGAATGAAGTGCTGAGCAGGAAAAGATCACCATGGTAACAAACTTGCACATTTCAGCTGCGGTCTGAAATGACTGTGGAGCTCCTGGAGAAAATGATATGAAGGGAAAGCAAAGATCAATTTAAGCATTTTATTTCTCAATGAAGAATAAATTAAGTAGAGGAGACAGAAATTGTATGGGTCAATGACATGTTCAAGGGTCAATGTTAAAGCATTTTCTTTGTTTCATGTGGTTTTGAAGAAACTTTATGAACTTAAATGTAATGACTCTAAAAATGTGGTATAACCATAAAGTAAAACATTTCCTTACACCTTAAATACTGTACATGTGAGGGACCTAACCAACCTTGCCTTGTCATAAAACAGTCAAATTATTGGATATTTTAAGAGGGGTTTCTTAAGAAATAAAAAGATTGCCAAATTGTTTAATGTTACGGAGCTGACGAGACGTGAGACATGCGGATCCATCTGCAAGCTTTTATTATAAGACATGGTCGATACAGGCAGGGTCGGACAGTAGCAAACAGGTATAACAAGGATAAGGCAGAGAATAGTCCAAGGGCAAGCGTGAGTCGGCGATCGGCAAACTTAATCCAGAGGGCTAGGCAGAGAGAATAATCCAGGAGAACGTGCAAGAATCAGGACACAGGAAATCTAACTCGGGATACTGGGAACACTGGAAATCTAACTCGGGAAACTGGGAAACGCTTTGTATGTAGCTAGGCTAACAATACTCGGCAGTGAGTAGGAGAAAGTCCAAGGCTTATGTAGTGTGTGTGTGTGTGATTGGGTGATGGTGATTGTGAGATGGTGAACAGGTGCAAGCGTGATCAGTGTGAACAGCTGTGTTGGTGCAGTGGATGATGGGAAATGCAGTCTATGGGTGATCTGTAACTGTGTGAAAGTCCATGTGATGGGAGAGTGACATCTAGTGGTGAATGACGCAAAGTTGGCGCTGACATCCAAGATGGCGCTGACATCCAAGATGGCGCTGCTATGTTCGGCTGCCGTCCGGGCCGCTCCGCTAAGACTATGCTTTTATTTACTTTTTTACTTACTTTTGATTTCTATTTTTACACACATAACATCGGCACTGATCACCTATGACAAAAGTACACTCTTGGACATCGGAAACCGCCTCACTAACCTGGTTCAGGACACTTTATCACCGAATCCATCGTGGCCTCTTGAGATTCTTCGGAACGCGGAGAACAAAGGACACAGGAGACGGAACAAAAAACACCGTGGAAATAGCGCTGGTATTCGGAACAGATTGAGGAAAAGGGCTCACAGTCCTCCTTTACCGAGCATTCTGCTCGCTAATGTCCAATCCTTGGATAATAAGATGGACGATCTTAGAGCCAGGATTAGTTTCCAACGGGACATAAGGGACTGTAACATCATCTGTTTGACTGAAACATGGCTCACGCCCTCGGTTCCAGACACTGCTGCAACGCCGTCTGACAACTTCTCTGTTTTACGGATGGACAGAACAGCGGAGGCTGGTAAATCCAAGGGTGGTGGTGTGTGTTTCATGACTAACAAGAAATGGTGTGACCCCAGGAATATCTCCTCTCTGTCGCGATCCTGCTCGCCTCATCTGGAACATCTATCCATTATCTGCCGCCCATTCTATCTACCCCGCGAGTTCTCCGCGGTCATCGCTACTGCCGTTTACATCCCTCCACAGGCAGACACGAGCTTGGCTTTGTCTAAACTTCACGATGTGATCAGCGGCTACATTAACAAACATCCTGACGCTGCCTTTATCATCGCGGGGGATTTTAACAAAGCCAACCTCAGGCAGGTCATGCCGAACTTTCACCAGCATGTATCCTGTCCAACCAGAGGACCGAATACACTGGATCACTGCTACTCTCAGTTTAAGAACGCCTACAAGGCCCGCTCTCTACCTGCTTTTGGTAAGTCTGACCACGCCGCCATCTTCCTCACACCGGAATACAAACAAAGGCTCGCACAGGAACCCCCGGTGAAGAGGGAAGTGACGCGTTGGTCCTCCCACTCTGAAGCTATGCTGCAGTCGGCTCTTGATGACGTCGACTGGGACATGTTCAGGGCGAGCTCATCTGACGTCAGCGAGTTCACGGATGTAGCAGTGAGCTTTGTAAACACACTTACTGAACAAGCTACAGAAACAATAACTGTAAGGACTTTCCCTAATCAGAAACCGTGGATGGACAGATCAGTCCGTGATGCGGTTAACAAACGCACTGCCGCATACAACGAGGCTCTTTTGTCTGGGAATATGCGCGAATATAAAGCTTCGTGTTATGCTCTCAGACGAGCTGTAAGTGCCGCCAAACATCGCTACAAAGAGAGAATTGAGTCTCATTTCCAGCTCAATGACTCTCGACGCATGTGGCAGGGACTAAGGACCATCTGTGCCTTTGGAAACAAATCCACCACGGAGGTGAGTGCAGATTCGTCGCTGGCCGAGGAATTAAACACCTTCTACGGCCGCTTTGAAAGCAACGGAGGCATCGCGGCTCTGCCGAGCAGTGCGTCAGGAAGCAGCAGGCAGAGAAGCGAGAATCATGTGATCACCGTGACGGAGGACGAGGTTCGGAGGGCACTAAAGGGAGTGAACATCAGGAAAGCGGCTGGACCTGACGGGATCACAGGCCGGGTTCTGAGATCATGCGCTGATCAGCTTGCTGGGTTGTTCACTTCTATCTTCAATGAGTCCCTTGCTACCTCTGTAGTTCCCACCTCCTTTAAAAAATCCATCATCATCCCTGTGCCTAAGAACAGTAAACCCTCTTGCCTGAATGACTATCGTCCAGTGGCCCTCACATCTATAGTCATGAAGGTTTTTGAGAGACATGTTAAGAGCCACATTAGCTCCTCCATCCCTGTTACTTTGGACCCTCTTCAGTTTGCCTATCGCTCCAATAGATCAACTGATGATGCCATCTCACACATACTCCACTCCTCCCTCACACACATTGACAGCAGCAATGGGAACTATGCAAGACTGCTATTCATAGACTATAGCTCAGCTTTTAACACCATAGTCCCCACCAAGCTGACTAATAAACTCACAGGCCTCGGCCTAAACACCTCACTCTGCGACTGGATCCAAGACTTCCTCACCGGCAGACCTCAAGTGGTGAAGGTAGGCCAGTACACCTCAAACTCCATCACCCTGAACGTAGGAGCCCCGCAGGGCTGCGTTCTGAGTCCCCTGCTATACTCTCTCTACACACACGACTGTGTGTCCTCTCACAGATCCACATCTATTATCAAATTTGCTGATGATACTGTGGTTCTGGGCCTCATTTCCAACAATGATGAGACCGCATACTTGGATGAGGTGGAGAGACTAACATCATGGTGCCAGGACAACTGTCTCTCTCTGAACGTGAGCAAAACCAAAGAGCTGATTGTGGACTTCAGAAAGAGACACCTGCTGTCCTACACTCCTCTTATGATCAGTGGGACCCCTGTGGAGAGAGTAAGCAGCTTCAAGTACCTCGGCGTAAACATCTCCGAGGACCTGACTTGGACTGCACACATCCAAACACAGGTCAAGAAAGCCAGGCAAAGACTGTACCATCTGCGACAGCTGAGAAAATTCAGGGTCTCACCAACAATCCTGAAAACTTTCTATGCAGGGACCATAGAAAGTGTTTTGTCTCAGTGCATCTCAGTGTGGTATGGAAACAGCTCCAGCCAAGACTGCAAAGCCTTGCAGAGAGTTGTGCGCTTAGCTGAGCGTATCTCTGGGTCGGCTCTCCCCTCTCTGCAGGACATCTACATCAAACGATGCAGAGGCAGAGCTGACAAAATCATCAAAGACGCAAATCACCCTGGTAACTGTCTTTTCACTAGGCTGCCATCTGGTAAGCGCTTCCGCTGCCTGATGGCAAAAACAGAGAGACTCAGGAGGAGTTTCTTCCCCACGGCCATCAGGCTCCTGAACTCAAAGTCAGCCTCTTAAAAACATCATCTGACTTACTTCAAATCACTAATCACACACTCATTATTACTCTCTACCTCATAACTACCTCATAACTGTCATTTGCTCATTTGCACACTTGCACACTACACGTTCTGTATCTTGTAAATCGTATCTTATTTTCATATTTATTTTATTTTTTGTGATTGGCTGCTTCATGTCAACCATGTATAACCTGTTGCACATTCCTCTCTGTACAGTCATGCTTATATTAATATTTAATTCTACAGCTTACTGTCATGCACATTCTTTTACATTTTATATTTTATTCTTTATATCTTATTTTTCATTCTTCTTATCTTATGTTTACTTCCCTTGTGTTGTTTTTTCAATATTTGCACTGTCCATGGAGCGGACCCGACTCTCATTTCACTGCTGGTTATACAGTCTCTGTATAGTCGTGTATGTGACAAATAAAACTTGAAACTTGAAAGTTCATGGCCAGGATTCATGACATAGCCCCCCCCCAAGGAGCGGCTTCCAGACGCTCCTAAACAATCCTAGGTGGGCGGTGGAACGGAGGCGGAACAGGGGGAGGGACGGAGGGCCAGGTCCATGTGGAAGACAGGGCGGAGAGGGTGGAACTGGAGCCCACCAGGGCAAAGCAGAGGAAACTGAAGCCCCCCAGGGCGGAGAAGACGGACCTGGAGCCCACCAGGGCGGAGCTGACGGAACTGGAGCCCCCCAGGGCGGAGCAGACGGGACCAGAGCCCCCCAGGGCAGAGCAGACGGGACCAGAGCCCCCCAGGGCAGAGCAGACGGGACCAGAGCCCCCCAGGGCGGAGCAGATGGACCTGGGGCCCACCAGGGTAGGGCAGACAGACCCAGAGCCCACCAGGGCGGAACAGACGGGACCAGGACCCACCAGGGCGGAGCAGATGGACCTGGAACCCACCAGGGCGGAACAGACGGGACCAGAGACCACCGCAGGGAAGCAGACTGGGCAGGTAGCCATGACAGAACCTGCAAGCAGAGGAGAACAAGGACAAACAACACAGGGAGAGCAGAGACAGACAACACTGGGAGAACAGAGACAGACAACACAGGGAGAGCCTTTATGGTGTCAGGGGACGTGGCAAGGCTTGAGAGGAAATCCTCGGCAGTCTTCGTAGCCATGACAGGGCAGGACGGGGAATCACAGGCGGTTTCCATAGCCGTGACTTGGCAGGACAGGGGATTGCAGATGGCTTCCATAGCCTTGACAGGACAGAGCGAGAGTTCATAGACGGCCTCCTTAGCCGTGACAGGACAGGGCGAGAGTTCACAGGCGGCCTTCCTAGCCGTGACAGGACAGGGCGAGAGTTCATAGACGGCCTCCATAGCCGTGACAGGACAGGATGAGAGCTCACAGACGGCCTTCCTGGCCGTGACAGGACAGGGTGAGAGTTCACAGACGGCCTCCATAGCCATGACCGGACAGGGTGAGAGTTCACAGGAGGATACCACCGACACCTCTGGAGGTTCTGCAGCTAACGCCGCCACCTCTGGAGGTTCTACGGTGGTAACATGACCGGGTGAGAGTATATTGCTGGGCGCCACCACCTTGCAAGGGGCTGAGGCGAGCACCACCGCTTGGGGAGGTTCGGCAGCAGATGCCTTCCCCTGGGGCAGTACAGTGGTGGTGTATGTGGCCCAAATGCAACATAGTGCGATCCCCACCCTGGGAAGCGCTACAGACAGGGTAATCAGTTCATGGACAGGAGGGTCAAAGTGAGTGGATTTGGGGATACCAGCAGTGCGTACGGACACCAGCGGTGCATCCCTCAAGCTGGATATCAACCGGAGAACTCGAAGGACTGACCTTAAATCTCTCGGTGTGACAGATTCTGGCAGTTCCGCTGAGACGTGAGGAGACTCTGGCAGTTCGGCTGAGACGTGGTCTGACTCTGGCTGGTCCGCTGTGACGTGGTCTGACTCTGGCTGGTCCGCTGTGACGTGGTCTGACTCTGGCTGGTCCGCTGTGACGTGGTCTGACTCTGGCTGGTCCGCTGTGACGTGGTCTGACTCTGGCTCGTCCGCTGTGACGTGGTCTGACTCTGGCTGGTCCGCTGTGACGTGGTCTGACTCTGGCTGGTCCGCTGTGACGTGGTCTGACTCTGGCTGGTCCGCTGTGACGTGGTCTGACTCTGGCTGGTCCGCTGTGACGTGGTCTGACTCTGGCTGGTCCGCTGTGACGTGGTCTGACTCTGGCTGGTCCGCTGTGAGTGGTCTGACTCTGGCTGGTCACTGTGACGTGGTCTGACTCTGGCTGGTCAGCTGTGACGTGGTCTGACTCTGGCTGGTCAGCTGTGACGTGGTCTGACTCTGGCTGGTCAGCTGTGACGTGGTCTGACTCTGGCTCTTTAACGTCAGCTGGGACTTGACTTGGCTCTCGACTGGCAGCAATTACATGAAGGGGTGCTGTTGTTTCAGACATCGATGTGGCGTCACGATCCTCATCCGCGACACCCACAGTGAATCGTGAGCCAACAGTCAACAATGCAAAGTCCAAAAAAGAACTTAGTGATGTCCGCGGACCCTCGCGTCTGAGCTGAGACTGTAGAGGCTGATTTATGCCATCGCAAAAAATCTCTATTAAGATAATGTCCGGTAAATCCGAATAGTGTGCGATGGTTAAATTTGATTTGTTTAGCATACTGGAAATTGTGCTCTCCCTTCCATTGAAAAGGAAGAATGTCTCAAGTTCCCGTAGGCTGCTCCAAGATGTTCTTCTTTCAATTAAACTCCCTATGTAGTGCACATTGTTAACTGGGCTAAAAGACAAGAGTGACATTTCATGGTCAAATTCAGTTCATATGACAAGAATAAATGAATATTAATCTAGTTTGCTTTTGAAAAGCTAAATCATTACCGTTGACGGATGAAACTCAAGTTTGGTCCAAGATCCGTAACACTGGTCATGTCTACACAGTGAGGACCACCTTCAACAAATGTGCCCCACCTACAGAAAAATAACATCTTTATTAACTGTGGAAAAAAAAGATGGGACAAAAACAAACTAAATATAGCTGCAAGCAGCAATTAAGGGGTCAAGCACAGAGGTAAAATGAAGAGCTAAGGAGCTGTCTTTAATTACTTGGTAAAGACAAGGGTTCTCCGACCCTGCTCCTGGAGAGCTACCTTCCTGCAGACTTCAGTTCCAACCCTGCTTCAACACACCTGTCTGCGATTAAATAGCCCTGAACACCTTGATTAGCTGGTTCAGGTGTATGTGATTCGGGCTGAAGCTGAACTCTGCAGTATGGTAGCTCTCCAGGAACAGGGTGGAGACCATTGTTAAAGCATTTTACTACCAACTTAAAAACACCAACACCCAAAAGTATCATTCGATTCAGTATGCCATTCCAAATATGAGATGATTACAATTTTTGACCAAAGTGCTCAGAAGTTAAGCAGAAGTTTCAATTCTTTACATCTTTTGACCAGCAGGTGGCACTGTGCCAAAACTACTCTTGTCCTCAGGTCATACTTGGTATAAGGCATACCAAGTTTGCTCAGAACTTTTTGCCAGCATTGTCTGCAGATGATCTGAGCCAATTTTGATAAATCAGACTAACTTTCTAGGTCGCACGAATTTGAAATTTTCGCATAATTCAAAATTGCGAAACCTCTTGACTCGTAGGCAGTTTGAGTTAGAGACTTGCTATGGTTAATATTGAGACGGTCCTCTATCTGTGTGCCAAACTTCATAACTTTCCCACAAGCGGTTCTATGGGCTGCCATAGAATTCCAGAGTAAAAGAGGAAAGAAAACTAACAGATAATAGGAGTAAAAATTAGTTTTACCTGATAAACTTTTGTTTATGTTGGAGATCCCTCTCCCTGTGATTGATTAAGACCTCTAATGTTTCCTTTTTCAGACATACTAGAGAAGAGAAACATCATGAAATTTTGATATGAAGTCCAGAAAATAATAAGGATATTACCTAATTAACAAGTGTGAAGGAACAGTAAAAAACCCAAACAGAAACCGCTCACCTTTCTCATTCCGAAGCTCAATGCAACCATCTTCTGTCCGGATCCATTTATGACAAGGAAAAACCTCCACCTCGGGATCCTCAGAACTCCGTCTCACCTGCACATCCTGACAGTGCCAATCCAGATCCGGAAAGCCAGGCTGAGCCTCAAGACGGAGTCTTAACAGAACCACTATGCCAACTTCCTCTTTAGGCTTGATGACAACTGTATAGGCCTGTCCCAAAAAGAAAAACACCACATTTGCATGTGTACCTGCAAGATAGGGTCATGGTCAATAAGAATGCTACCATAGTAACTGACTCTGTTCTTCTGTTATCTAACAGTCATTTGATATAATCTAGTCAGGTTTAGAAAGGGGTTAAAGTGCCTCAGCAAACACTGTAGTGTCCTGTAACTGTTAGAGGCTGTATGCTGTGAATCAAGAGAAATGCAGTGAACAAAATAGTTGTTTTCTCCTCTCTTGGTGTGGGTATAATTACATTGGTTTAAGGGTTTAATGTTGTTAAGTGCTTGATGAACATTGTGACACATTGTCTATGTAAATTGTGCTACTGTTCAACGGTAATATGTTTTGACAAAACATTTTAAGGACATGTTAAATTGATCAGAAGTGAGTGTAAAGACATTTAGGTTATAGTTTACTTGAAGGGGTGTGCATAAGACTGACTCATGTCATGAATAGGAAGGAGGTTTTCTGCATGTTTATGACAACGGCCATTAATAATGACATAACTGAGCAAATGACGCTTAAAGCAAAGATGACATTGTTTGAGATGTTTTTGTTTGACCTAACCCTAACCCAAAATGTCATCTTTGTGATTTATTAGTTTTAGATACAAATAGGCACAATGTTGCTTTTTAATGTGGTTCAAAAACATTCCTTCATAAAGTAAGAGACAAATATTGTTTCTTAAAAAGTATTTTGTGTATGGGCTTCTGTTCTTATGACTGCATTGTATTTGTAAACAGTTAAACCTGTAAAAACTGTTAAATGACTTAATTTAATCTGTGTTATGTGATGTCTTCTCAAAATAGGTGATTGTCTTACTGAGCCTGGCAAGAGAAAGTGCTTCACTTTGACTGGAGGACTCTCACACAGAGAACCAATCAAAGAGATCCAAACCCTGCCATACGTTCCTGACAGTGGAGATGCTGAGGTTCGAATGGTCACATGAAAGCAGTCCATTTCTCAACCTAGAGTTCCCAAGTATTAAAAGGAGTTGCCTATAAATGAAAATAAATCATTGTGAACTGGAAACAACCAGACCTTTACAATATAAACACTCAAGACTGCCAAAATGAATGCATGGCAGTCCATTTCTGGCTAAACTAGAAAGGGACCATGTCCATGTCAAAACAATGTTTGATATCAATAATTACATTTTTTACATCAAGAATTAAATTGTTGATATCAACAATTAAATTGTCACTAGTGAGAATGATCATTTTACTAGTAAGAATTGTATTTCTGATATGTGAAATTGGAATTTCAACAAGTAAGAAATTAATTCTTGATATCAACAATTGATTTTGAATGGCAGCCTATAGTGACATTTAACTAGTGAAAATACAATTACAGATATCAACACTTTAATTCTTGATATCAACAATTTAATTATTGATATCAAGAATTAGCATTTTAACTAGTGAAAATTGAATTATTGATAACAAAAATTAACATTGTTACTAGTGTAAATGTAATCACTGATATCAAAAATTGCAATTGTTACTAGTGGAAATATAATTCCTGATATCAAGAATTAGCATTTTAACTAGTAAAAACTGAATTGTTGATATCAAGAATTCATATCCTGAGAATGAATAAAAGTCAAAACGGCTTGCCATATATATATACATGAGTTAAATTTTACTAAGGGGCAAAAGATCAAGAAATATCATTTATTTTCTTTTTTCTGCCACACATCTCTATCTTTCAATCTTGTAAAATGCAGACTCGTTAAACTCTCTCCAGGTCATCTCTTTCTGCATGTTCTGAGGTTGGTAATTGGAGGGCAATTAACATATTTCCCTGCTATGCCAGGAAAGCCTGTGTGTATGTGAGGACTGTTTGGACCCTGCTTCAGTTCCATTTTACAAAATCTGCACAAACAACTAATGTGTTCAGTTTCAGGCCTTTTGCGTTTTTACTGTCCTTTCTCCTCCAGCCATTTCTTTGTGGCCTCAAGTTCTCTCTCAAAGAACTACATTTCCATAAAGTCTTGGCAGAATGGCATGCTGAGGTTTGTTAGTCCTTAAACACTGTAAGCATTAAAAACCTTTGTGGAACAGTAGAAGAACCTGACAGGGCCTTGCTGATTAAAAAAGTGGATAGAGGAACCATCTTTGGCTGTCCACAAGCAAGACAAGGCTTTGTTTGCATCTTCTTCTCCTGTTCAGGTTGCTGCTGCTGCTCCATAATACAATTGTCCTATCGGTAAGCCCCTCCCCTCGAACACAGACTAACCAATGGCAGTCGAGTATCAGTTGCATGGGGAGGGAACTCGGACATTACGGATAGTTCAATTCTCTCAATGGTGTCATGAGTTAGAAGTGTGGTCAGAGCAGGTGCTGGTGGCTTCATTGTTACCACTGGCACACTGGTTATTTTACTACACAGTTTAAAGACATTTCTTTGGAGTTGTGTAATGAAGGCCAGGTGCTTGACATACTGTGAAATGTGCAGTTTTGTGGTTGAATGGGGCATTCTGATTGGATCAGTAGAGGTATTGTGGACCATTGCTGCATACTCCTGAGGATGTCCTTCTTCACATGGTATTTATTAAGCAAGTTGTCAATGGTCTCTGCATTCGTGGTCCAGTACAAACACCCAGCCACCAGTCTTCACAGGTCCAGTACGGCTCACAGGTGAGGCCAGCATAGGCAGAGGTGGCATATATGTACTTCCTACACAGAGGGGAAACATTTTTATCCATTTCTGCATTCTGAAAATGTTTGTCCATAACTTACCTGACTCTGATTGAAGCTCCACATGGTAACCAGATGTGGACAGCGTGGGCACAGACAGTGTACCAGTGGTGTCTGCAACAAGTTGAACATTTAGTTTTATAGCAAGTTTAGGTATATTGTAGGGCTGTGCAATGAATCGCCTGTATGAACGTGATATTGCCTAGCTTGTCAGTGAACTACGGCTTTGTGTAGTAAATGCTGCTCCATCTGAAAGCAGGTGATGCAGATTTACTTCTAATCACAGAACCGGCTTTACTGACGATATGCGCATGACAATCGCATGCGATTAATTGCACAGCCCTAGTATATTGGTGCATTGCCAGTGGTTGTCTTGTAGGCAAACATCAGTACCTTGAATTTGATGCAAGCGGCTATTGGCAGCCAGTGAAGACTAATCAGAATCGGAATCAGAAATAAGTTTATTGCTAAGTGTGCTTACACACACAAGGAATTTTCTTGGTGACAGAAGCTTCCAGTGCACTGACAGGATGACAAGTAACAAGACACGGATAACAAAAATAAACAAGTGATTAAAAATAAATATGTGAAAAACAATACACAATAGACAAGAGTCAATAGACAATATAATATATGTACAGATGTGCTATATACAAATTATGTAAGGGAGTGAAGAGAGGTGTGACGTGGGCTTTGGCTTGTTGAAGACATTCTGGATCAGTTGCAGAGGCTTTTCAATATTTCATTTTATATTTGCATTGAAATAAACATATCCTGACTTTAAGATGTTTTGATATTTGTGTTGGAAAACAAGACAAGGGGAAGAGATTCGTTCACTTTTTTAATATGCATCCAAAATATAATCCTACACAGCAAAAAAATCCATAGTGAAATTACCACTCCTGGAAGTACATGTGAGACCACACTCAAGAGTGTGAAAGTGTTAAAATAAGAGTGTTAAATTAACACTCTAGCAGAGTTAAGGTTAATTAGATAATTAAGTGATTAATTGGAGTTGATTTTAACAGCTCTGTGATTCTACCGTATCCACTAATTAAAAGAATTTCTTGAAAGTTGTTCCGATTATTAAAAAAAAATCTTGTTTTAGGCACACACAGACATCAAGAATCAGCATAGGAATCTCAACAATGGTGACAAACAGCATATTCAGAAAAATAGATAAACTCTAATCATTAGAAAACAAGCTACTAAAAGTCATATAAAAAAAAAAAATAGTAAGAATAAAGGAAATTACTAAGACAATTCAGCTAATAATTTATTCATGCTGCAATGCATCATGGGAGCCATGGATGAATTTTGATTGGTGGCACCCAGAACTGCAACATGCTTTTTTGATTGTCACCATTGTTGAGAATCACAGGTTGATTCTTGATGTTTGTGTGTCTAAATAAAAGACACTTTTAAAAGATTTTTGAACAAACAACTTTAAAGAATCCCTCGGATTGTATTGAAAATGCTGGAAATCTCATACTGAAGAATCACAGGGCTGCTATAATCAACACAGTAAATCTAGCTCAGAGATTCAGCTCTAAATGAGTTCAGAAAAAAACAATACTTTTATTATTTTTCTCTTTGCTTGTCTGTGTGTTATAATTCAGTTATAACAGCCAAGTAAAATCTAACTTTAAAAATGTAATGGTCACATTTAGTCAAGAGCCCAACTAAAGAAAACACTGACCACTAAAATGGTGACATAAAAATAGTGATTTTAGTCTTTGGTGATTCTGTTCGTTAACATCAGGTGTCTTCAATAATGGTCAATCATCACTCAATTAATCACTTAATTATCTCATTAACCTTAACTCTGCTTCAGTGTTAATTTAACACTCTTATTTTAACACTTTCACACTCTTGAGTGTGGTCTCACATGTACTCCCAGGAGAGTTAATTTCACTCTGGATTTTTTGCTGTGATGGCTGTATTCATAAAGCGTAAAAAAAAACTTCAGTAAAATCATGAAAATCTTTAATTTAACTGAAATACCAAATCTAACGTTAACTCTGTGTATTGCACACACAAACATTATTCACTTGTGTGATTCATATAAATTACACATATTTGCACTGAAATTGTATATTATTTCCATTACCTTCATTTATAAAGCTACAAATCAATCTATTTGTAAGTGCATATACACATATTAACAACATTAGAATGTAAATATGTACAAGCCCTTTATATATGCTTGATCCAACATACAACATATATGCTTGATCTCAATCCAACATGACGGCGGGTGTACACGCAGCGGCTTCTCTCTCTCCCGACAGGTGTTTTCGTGTTTTTTGTCTTGTAAGTCGCAATGTTTTTGTACATCTTCGTCTCGTCTACCTGTCTTTAAGCGCGCATACAGTCGTGAGTTTCTGCTCGATGTCGGCAGAATCACATTTTTAGAGATAAACTCTGCGCACGCCGAAGAGCTGCGGGACCTCGGTATGCTCCAGAGGCTTACGCCATCACCGACCCCCACTACTGCATCTTGCCCACAGCGGAGGCGCTACAAGCGGTGTGAGAGGAAGCAGAAGTGGGATAAGCACAGAGGTATCCGAGCTAGACTAGCGGCTAACCCACACAAGCCAGCTATCCCCACCATCGTACTGGCGAACGTATGCTCTTTGGACAATAAACTGGACTACATCCGACTGCTTCGTTCTACTCAGAGAACTGTAAAAGACTGTTGTGTTTTTGTGTTTACGTAAACATGGCTTAACAACAGCGTACCGGACTGTGCCATTCAGCTCGACCAGCTAACATGCTATCGAGCTGACAGAGCTCTCGTCAAGGGAGGTAAGTCCCGCGGCGACGAGCTTTGTGTTTACATCAATGATGTATGGTGCCGCGATGCTGTTGTGGTCTGCAAACACTGCTCATCCCTGGTGGAGTTTATGATTATTAAGTGTTGGCCGTTCTATCTACCGAGGGAATATACAGCCATACTGCTCGTTGCTGTATACATCCCTCCCAGCTCCAACAACTAAATGATCTGTACTAGCACATCAGTGAGCAGCAGACAGCCCACCCAGATGCTTTACTCATCTTGGCTGGGGATTTCAACCATGCAGACTTAAAGAGTGTGTTCCCAAAAATACACCAACACATAGACTTTCCAACAAGGGGAAAAAATACTCTGGACTTTGTTTATACCACCCAGAGAGGAGCATACAAGGCCCTACCCCTCCCCCACCTCGGAGCCTCAGACCACATCACTGTCATGCTAATGCCTGCATACAGACCGCTCGTTAAAGTCATCAAACCGGTACACAAACAGATACAAGTGTGGCCGGAAGGGTCGTCAGAGGCACTTCAAGACTATTTTGACACCACTGACTGGAATATGTTTAAGCAGGCTGCCACATACAACAACACTACAGACCTACAAGAGTACACAGAGACTGTCACTGCCTACATCACCAAGTGTACTGATGATATAACGGTCACAAAGTCTATCACTGTAGTAGTAGTAGTAGTAGTAAATTTATTGTCACATACACAATCATACAGAGTACAATCAGCAGTGAAATTCTTTGATTTTTAAGAAAAAAATGTAGCAAACATGAGGAAAGAGACGAGTATGAAAAAAAACAACAACCCCCAGACTATACTCCTTGGGGAGTACAGTTTGAGAACAGGAAAAAAAACACCTCAGCGTAAAGCACATAATACAACATAGACACGCAACTTGCAACAGGGGAGGTAATCCAGCTCTGGCAATCAGCCATCCAGACAGGCAGCCTTTTTCCGGCGCTAGTCACAGACCCGCTTGTCAGGCTGGCGGTTTAAAGCGACGGAGGCGTTGGATCGGGGGTTTGGGAAAATGAGTATGTGTGTGTGTATCTGTATCAGTATGTGTAATCAGCAGGTGTCTGAGGAATGGGGCAGGAACGCAGAGAGCGTCTCCCTGCAGTGCTTCTCAGGGAAGATTTACCCACAGCGGCCTTGGCCAAGGCCGCTGTGGTAGAGGGGAGCCGGAAGAGATAAGATTGAGCTTGTTTAGTCTTAGGGCGAGTAACCGCATTCCAATTCCACGGCTACTCTTATTGTCCGTTCTGGTCTCCGTCAATTTTTCTCTGCAAAGCCGTGAGCTTTTCCGTGATAGAATCCATGTTGCGGTTAATAGTCTCAGTCTCAATGCTGACCGCTCTTCCCACTGCTTCAATCATGACGGGCAGCCTTGTGAGGCTTTGAACAGTTGTTCCCGTTTTCTTAATTCTTTGATAACCCAGGGCAAAGCCTAATCCAATCAGCAGAAGACCTGTTATCATGGTTCCGAATAGATAGATATCTTCGATGTCCTCCACGGAAAGAGCCGCTAAACACACGACACGCCATCTGTCCCACGCGTCCATCGTGTAGCCAGCGGGGTACGTTCCGTCAGGGCAGTCAGGCTCCCCAGAACCTGAGCTTCTCGTCGAGAAGATGGTGTCAATTGCGTTGAGAGACCAGTTGATCAAATCCATATTTTTCCAGTTTTGAGGTTTTGAGGAGCAATGCAGAGAGAGTCTCTCAAGTATTACACGATACGAGACAAGAGAGCAGGCAGGGAGGGAAAAAAGGGTGAGGACGGGGAACAAGAAAAAAATGCGACCGCCTCCGTTGAGAGCCAAAGAATTTTATTTTGGTATGTCCGGGCCAACCAGAAGCAGTGGCTGACAGGGGAGGTCTACAGACTTCTCCAGTCTTTAGAGCTGGAGATGAGGAGGGCCTGAAGACAGCTAGGGCCAACCTATCCCGCAGCATCAGAGATGCCAAGAGACAGTACTCCAGGAGGATAGCCCATCGTTTCAGCGACAGCAGAGACACTCGGAGCCTGTGGCAGGGGATGCAGACCATTACGGACTACAAGCCCCCACCACAGACCTGTGACAGCACCATCCCCCTGCTGAACAAGCTGAATGCCTTCTTTGCTAGCTTTGAGGCACAAAACAGCACCACTGCACAGAAGACTCCACCTCCTCCCAGCGACCAGGTGATGACGCTGTCCCCGGACAGCGTGAGGAGATCCCTCAGCAGGATCAATGCACGCAAAGCTCCGGGTCCTGACAACATTCCTGGGCGTGTACTGAGAGACTGTGCAGTGGAACTCACTGTCTTCACAGACATTTTCAACATCTCACTAAGTCAGGCTGTTGTCCCCACATGTTTCAAAGCTACCACCATCATTCCAGGCCCGAAGAAGTCATCTCCATCCTGCTTCAATGACTACCGTCCAGTAGCACTCACTCCTATTCTCATGAAGTGCTTTGAACGGCTAGTTATGCAACACATCAAGTCTGTCTTCCCCCCCTCCCTGGACCCCTTCCAGTTTGCATATAGGTCCAACCGCTCGACCGATGATGCCATCGCCACTGCCCTCCACCCAGCCCTCACACATCTGAACAAAAAAGACTCGTATGTCAGAATGCTGTTCATAGACTTCAGTTCAGCATTCAACCCAATCATCCCTCAACAGCTCATTCATAAATTGGTCCAGTTGGGGCTCAATACGTCGCTGTGCAACTGGCTGTTGGACTTTCTGACCGGGAGACCAAGGTTAAAGGTTCAAGGTTCTTTATTATTTGTCACATACACAATCATACAGGGTATAATCAGTAGTGAAATGTAGGTCAGGACAGGTCCGATCAATGGACAGTGCAAAAAAAAAATAAAAAAATGAAACATAACACAACAGAATATATATAAATATAGGTAAGAGTAAGATAAAAATAAGAGGAAAAAAAATTAAAAAATAAAAATAAAATAAAATAAAATAAAAATAAAATAAGGTGTAAAATGTGCAGTGAAATAAAATAAAATGTGCAATACAGTCTACTATGGATTTAATAAATATTAACATAAACATGGATGTGCAAAAGGAATGTGCAAAACAGGTTGTACCGGGTATGTACACATAGCAGCAATGCGGATGATGGAGAATAATGAATGTTATTACAGTTTATTGAATTGAGTCCTGCAGATGTTATGAGACTGAGTTTAAGAGCCTGATGGCCTGAGAAAAAAAGCTCCTCCTCAGTCTCTCAGTTTTTGCCATCATGCTCCTGAAGCGCTTGCCAGATGGCAGTACTGCTCGTCAATAACACATCCAACACCATCACACTGAACACAGGGGGCCCCCAAGGATGGGTGCTGAGCCCCCTCCTCTTCACTCTGCTGACCCATGACTGCACACCGTCAAACAACTCCAACCTCTTCATTAAATTTGCGGATGACACGACTGTGGTGAGTCTCATCAGCAACAGAGATGAGATAAACTACAGGAGTGAGGTGTGCCGCCTGGCCGGGTGGTGCAGTGACAACATTCTCTCTCTGAATGTGGAGAAGACGAAGGAGATTGTTGTTGACTTCAGGAGAGTGCACTCTCTGCATGCTCCCCTGACCATCAATGGTGCGACCGTGGAGAGAGTGAGCAGCACCAAGTTCCTGGGTGTACACATCACAGAGGACCTCTCCTGGACTAACAACACTGCAGCACTGGCCAAGAAAGCACAGCAGCGTCTCTACTTCCTCCACAAACTCAGAAGAGCCAGAGCCCCGGCCCCCATCATGTGCACCTTCTACAGAGGCACAATCGAGAGCATCCTGTCTAGCTGCATCACTGTGTGGTATGGCGCCTGCAACGCGTCCTGCCGCAAGACCCTTCAACGGATAGTGAGAGCAGCTGAGAAGATCGTTGGTGTCTCTCTCCCCTCACTCCAGGACATTTACAGCACCCGTCTCACCCGCAAAGCCCTCTGCATTGCAGGTGATCCCACCCACCCCACTCACAGCTTCTTCAGTCTGCTACCATCAGGGAGGAGACTGCGTAGTCTCCAGGCGAGGACCAGCAGAGTGAAGGACAGCTTCATTCATCAGGCTGTCAGGAAGCTCAACTCTCTCCCGTCTCTCTCCCCCTCCTCTCTTTTACCCCATGCACCATTGAACACACACACACACACACACACACACACTGTGACCAGCACCAGTCACTTTGTACAGCATAGGACTGACCTCATTCAACTACCTCTTCTGACAGTTCGAATAAAGACTGCTCTTTTTGTCACTTTAAATAGAATAGATTGATAAGCCCTTTGCACTACACCATTTATATTCTGCACTGTTTATTTCACTGGTTTGCACTCTATCTACCTTTATCTATTTTTTATTATTATTATTTTTTACATGTCCTTATTTGTATATTTGTAATAGTTGCATTTTATGTATGTATGTATGTATATATATATATATATATATATATATATATGTATATATGTACGTGTATGTATGTATGTATATATGTATGGGTATGTGTATATGTATATATATATATATATATTTGTTTTGTATTTATCTGTATTTTTACGTTCTACTGTTAGTGTTTAGTGTTATCTGTATGCACCAGGGGTCTGAGAGTAACGCAATTTCAATTCTCTGTATGTACGGTACATGTGGCAGAATTGACAATAAAGCAGACTTTGACTTTGACTTGATTATACAGTTTAATTGTATGACAAATAGAGACATTTACAGCTGAATGTTCATCTGAATGATGCTCTGGTCATAACATACAGCAGGTCTCTTTTCAGGTCCTTTAACATGTTAAAATGGATTCTTATTTCCAAAACTCCAAAATATTTATATATCAAAATATATATCAAATTGATGTGGACTTAATAGGCTCATTTACCTGCACTTGCAGATTAACCTTGAACCCACTCTATTGAAGAGACAAACATTTATTTATTTATGTATTTTTAATCTAATTAGGTCCACCAGAGGTGCAAAGAAAATAAAAGGAATCAGACTACACCGGCCAACCTTATTATTATTATTGTAACAGGGTGAATGAGACGTGATGCGTATGGATCCATTTGCAAGCTTTATTTCCAGACGTGGTCAAAAATACAGGCAGGGTCACAAGATCGGCAAACAGGTATAACACAGACAAGACAAAGAGTAATCCTAGGGCAAGCGTGGGTCTTTGATCAGCAAACAATATCCAGAGGGCTTGAGAAGAGGGGTAGTCCAATAACATGAGCAATAATCCAAACGAGGTACAAACAGAGTCCGAACGGCAAGACAAGGGTTAATCCAAGATACACAGACAGGAATCAGGAAACAGGGCAACAAGGAATGACAAGACTAACTAGAACTCGAAACTAGACTCAGTAAAGCAGCTATCACTAGATGAGTGATAAACGCAGAACAATACATGAGACCAAACAGAAACACAGACTGGCTCGGTAAGGCCCCTAACACTAGGAGAGCGCTAAACGCTAGAACAACCCTCAGCCATGAGGGAGAGGAAGTCCTAGGCTTATAAAGCGTGTCTGATGGGATTCAGCTGTGTATGTGTAATCAGTGCATTCAGCTGTTTAAGTGCAATGGATGATGGGAAATGCAGTCCAGTGTGATATGTGGTGTAAGAGTCAATATGATGGAGAGGCGACCTCTTGTAGCAGTCGGACAAAAGACCATGAACCGGATTCGTGACAATTATAATTATTATTATTATTATTTTTTTAAATAAGCAGAGAATTTTCATCACTGGCTATGATTTCATCCATACTGTAAATTTATTAGAGTAAATGCATGTATTTTTTTGTTGTTGTAATAAACAATTTATCCATATTGAATGAGGGAGTATGCTATTATTATTATTATTATTATTTTGTTTATACGATTATAGCCAATCATTATAACCTCCTTTAGCCCACAAAACAGAGGCCACGTGACAAGGAACTGATTAGACGAGGTGGTGATAGGTCTCCTGGGTCTCTGGTACCATAATGTCAACAGAAGGTCCTCCTGTTCACGTCAGGACGGTAGCTCTCCAGGAGCAGGGTTGGAGATCCCTGGTCTACAGCATCTGACAGAGGTACTGGCAAGGATAAAAGCAGCAGGACTTACCATGCATCCAGATTGTGCCCCAGGAGAAAGTGTGCCATTGCCAAAATGGAAACTACTTACCTTGGATACATACTGAGGCATGGGGATGTATGCCCTCAGGTCGGAAAGATTGAGGCTATCAAGCATGCCAAACACCCTACCTCAAAAAAGCAGAAAACTTCTTCCAAGAGAGACAAATGTACTCAACAGTTGAAAAAGAATGTTTAGCTGTGAAATTGGCTTTGGATTCTTTTAGATCAGGGTGTCCAAACTCGGTCCTGGAGGGCCACTGTCCTGGGGTGCGTTTCCCAAAAGCATCGTTAGCTAACTATTGTGGTCCCATTGAACTCTATTGGTAACGACGGAACTTGCGACCATAGTTGCTTTTGGGAAATGCACCCCCGCAGAGTTTTGCTCAAAAAAAACATCCTGGAAGTTTCTAGTATGGCTAGTTAGAGCTTGTTTAGCTGCTACAGGTGTGTTTAATTAGGGTTGGAGCTAAACTCTGCAGGACACCGGCCTTCCAGGACAGAGTTTGGACACCCCTGTTTTAGATACTATCTGGTGGGCAGAAAATTCACCCTAGAGACTGATCATCGGGCCTTAGCTTGGTTGGGCCACATGAGACACTAATATTATTAAACACCTATATTAAACACTGTTTTTTATCTGTGCAACCCTTTGACATTGAGATTTTATATCAGACTGGTCCTGAGAACTGTGCAGCTGATTTCCTCTCTAGGAGACCAATGGGACACCCTAAGGAAAGGGGGTGGAGATGTCACAAAGTCCGTGACCATGAGCAAACTGTGTGCACGTACCTCGTATCTCAGACATGCACTGCACGCAGCATTAACACGGTCTGTTTGCCGGCACTGATATCATGTATACTCGGACTTGTGTAATGCCTGTGGATGTTTGGATGTATTATGTGTAGGGCTGCCATCGACTAAAGATTTTTCTGGTCGTTCATTTTAAGCATTAGTTGACTAATCGCACATTTATTAATAAACCATTTCAATCATTATAATGAGCCTTTAGTTGCCTACATTGCCTAATAAGCGCTCAAGCACACGCATAAAGCTTGCCACAGCGCACCTCAGAAGTAACGATTATAAATGTGCTGGGAAAAACAGTCAGGAGACTGCATTAACATTTTAATATTTTTTTTGATAAACTAGTGCTTTCTTTGGTTTCGGTTTCAGAGATGAAGTCAGCGACACTGACTCGTCATCTCAACAGTAGTAATGCACCTTGTTTCATACGGATTACATAATCTTGTTTTCCATTTGAATTGGTTCATTTGAAAGTAGACATTTCACTCTCTATAGATATATTTTTAATGTCTGTAAGGCAAAGATATACACAGAGTTTTGCGCTCAAGTTCACAGAGACAGAGACGGCAGAAAGCACATACTGTTTGCTTTCATTATTTTACAAAAGCGCAACATTTTGTTGTTATTGTGAGTGCACACAAATAAATATAAAATGGCTGTCGGAGCTAGTATAGGGAGTATAGTTGAGGAGATAGAAGTGTGTGGCTAGGAGGGTTTGTTATTCAGGGTATTTTGAAGCTGATAACAACAGCTGTTGTGACTATTCTCAAACAAAGAGACTTGTAAATATCTGTTTTTTTTTCTTAATTTATTTGTTTAATATTTATTTTTTTCTCTCTAGCTGTGGGATTATTCACTGTTATTATTCACTTTGTTATTAAATCAAATTTTTCCCATTCAGTGTTTTTCTACAATATCTGGCACAGCAGGTGGCAACGGAGGAAGGAGGGAAAACCAAAATTATTATTATCAATTATAATATTCGTGGCCCCAACAAAACTTGAACATCATTGTAAATGGACCTCAGGTGTTATGTAATTCCTCCATAAAATCTAATAATGTAATAATCATAAAGGTCATTTGATAATCTATAAATATAGCTTTATTTTACATAGGTTAAAAATATATATGTTATTGCATTTCTCCATCTAGTGTCTTTTTTTTCTTTTTGCTCCCCTGAAATTTGGCATAAAAATAAGTGGAAAGAATGATGTCTTGAAGACATAGCAGCAATTAAACAAACAAACATAATAAACAATTAAACTAAAAAAAAATGAAAGAAAGAAAGACACAGTAATTATCAGGATAAGAAACTAAAATATTATTATGAATTATAATCATGATAATTTTGGCCCAAAATGACCTCCATCATCATTATAAATGGTAAAATAAACTATAAAATATAATATTATGTAATTGTCACACTCTGTGTTGGCGAGGAACGATGGAGATGTGGAATAGCAAACACAGTCTTTAATACAATCCAAACACAGGGTACATCCACACTGGAAATGGCAGGAAACATAACGAGTAGACCCGACAAAAACAGAACTCAAAGGCTAGGACTTAAATAGAAGGGATAATTGGAGAAACACAGGTGCATGGGATATTAATCAAACTAAACGAGGACAGGAACATGACCAAATAGGGACAAACAGGAACAGAAACAGGGGCAAAACACGAGGTAGATAATGTGTGATCATAAAGGTCATTTGTTAATCTGTAACTGTAGGTTGGAGCAGCTATAAATGGTATAAAATTGATGTACCAGTCAATCAGTTGATGCTTTTTGTCTAAAACAAGACTCACCTGCTGTCACTTCTCTTGAATGTCAAATACTAAGTTCCACCTGCATTTTCACCTAAATTCCAGTGTAATATAGTTCACATGTCACAGATTTCTTAAATAAATTATGGAATAACATGGCATTAAGCAAAATCTGCTTAAGTAAAATTAACAAAGAAAACAAGTAACTTTAACTTGGGCAACTAAAAGCTCATGTTTGCTTGCAATACTTTGTTTTGAGTACATTTTACTCAAACATCTAAATAAAACTATGTTTTTAAAGTGTTTACTAAACATTAAAAAACGCTATATCTACATAATAAAAATAAGATGTTAGCCACTCAAATATTTGGCACACAAGACACAATGTTGGTATAACGTTCGATGGATTGTTTTTGAATATGAACATGACATTTTGAGTCAAAAATGACCTCCAGATGTCACAAAACAGCAAGTTGTTAAACCTAACGACAAAAGCAGTCATAAAACTGTGTAAATACAGCTGGAAAACAGCAACCATATCAATTATTCATGCCCTGGTGCATGATGGGAATGCAGTATCAGAAACGTTGAGTAGGATTTACTTAATTTTATTGATATTTCCCACTTACGTTCTACAAGCTTGAATTTGGTAATATAGAATTTACTTTGTTTTTTAAATTCTTGCCTGAACAAATATTTTTCAGTAGTATTTACATCAGCACAGATTTTTTATTTTTTTTGTGAACAAATATAGCACAGAAAGATTTTTATCAGTGCAGGAGATAAAGAGCTGTCGGAGTGTATTCGTGCTCGTGTATTCGTGCTAAAATAAAACAAATAACTAAAAATATAATAAAATACCTAACTACATAATACTATTATTGTTAGAAATTGCAACAATATTAAAATAGAAATATAAAACATTTAAAGTCTTAATTAAAACAATAAATAAACAATAATATCCTGGCCAGAGGAGAACTTGTCACGAAATCAAGAGAAGGATTCAGTAGCGGATAATCAACCGTTTATTGTCCAACACAAACAGAGTTACTGATGGCACCGGAGCTCGTGCACAGCGTGGATGGAAAAGGGCGCAGGGACACAATGGGCAGCCAGATCCAACAGTAGAATCCTCCGAAGCCAGAGAAGAGACCGGAACACACCAGGAGACAGAAACAGACGCTGAACAGGAACACGGAGAAACTCTGACGATCTGACAACGAGAGACACGTTAACAGGTCTTATATAGCCCCAGTAATGAGCCCCAGCTGGCGCTGATCAGCCCGTGATAACGAGCTCTGACACACCCATTCACGCAGCACACCACACAGACAAGCAAACATGAGACAGTGACTCCACCAACCGTGACAGTACCCCTCCTCCTAGGAGCGCCCCGTGGCGCTCCCAGCCAACCTTACCCGTTGATTGTAATCATCAATAAGGGAGTGATCCAGAATGTCCCGGGCAGGAACCCAACTTCTCTCCTCCGGACCGTAACCTTCCCAGTCCACCAAATACTGGAATCCGCGTCCCCTCCGCCTCGAGTCCAGAATACGATTGACCGAATACGTTGGTTCCCCGTCTACGAGACGCGGCGGTGGAGGAACCGGGACAGGCGGATTAAGGGGTGAACGAAAAACGGGCTTTATTTTAGAGACATGAAACACGGGATGAATCCTCCTGTACGCCAGAGGAAGTTTGAGGCGGACTGCCACCGGACTAAGGATCTTGGTGACAGGAAACGGGCCAATGAATTTAGGAGCAAGTTTATTACAGACGGAGTGGAGCGGAATGTTCTTAGAGGAAAGCCACACTTTTTGACCAACGACGTATACGGGAGGCTTCGACCGGTGGCGATCGGCCTGAGCCTTAGTGCGCGCTCCCACTCGGAGGAGAGTCTCACGAGCTCTTCTCCAAGTGCGATGGCACTTCTGGACGAAGGCGTGGGCAGAGGGGACCGCGACTTCCGATTCCAGACTAGGAAAAATAGGTGGCTGGTAACCTAAACTACACTCAAAAGGCGAAAGGCCCATGGACGACACTGGTAACGAGTTATGAGCGTACTCAACCCCTGAGAGGTGCTGGCTCCAGGAGGCGGGATTCTGAGTGACCAAACATCGTAATACTCTCTCAAGGTCCTGGTTGGCCCGCTCCGTTTGGCCGTTGCTCTGAGGATGAAACCCAGAGGATAGACTGACACTCGCCCCCAGTAAACGACAGAACTCTCTCCAAAATTTGGAAACGAATTGGGGTCCCCTATCGGAAACCACGTCCATCGGGAGGCCATGAATGCGAAAGACGTGATCAACGATAGTAACCGCTGTCTCCTTGGCTGAGGGTAATTTGGGCAAGGGAATGAAATGAGCCGCCTTCGAGAACCGGTCCACTACGGTCAAAACGACCCGTAGGGCGGGAGGGCAGTGACAAAATCGAGCACGATGTGGGACCAGGGTCTCGAAGGGACCGACAGCGGTTGAAGTAACCCTTCCGGGGTACGATTGGAAGTCTTACCACGAGCACAAACTGAACAGGCCAAAACAAAATCTCGGATGTCACGAGCCATGGAGCGCCACCAGAATCGCTGTTTAACAAGAAAGCCGGTACGATTGACTCCTGGATGACAAGCCACATTGGAACAGTGACCCCACCGAATGACGTCGGACCGTAATCTCTCCGGCACAAATAACCGACCCGGTGGGCCCCCGGGCGGAGGCGTTACCCCTTCTAAGGCTGTGCGAACCTTCGATTCGACCTCCCATATGAGTGTGGAGACCACGAGTCTCTCAGGTATAATGCACTCGGGAGTTGACAGGCCCTCGGAATGATCAAAAATACGAGATAATGCATCGGGTTTGATGTTTTTGGAACCCGGATGGTAGGATAGAGAAAAATCAAAACGGCCGAAAAAAAGTGCCCACCGAGCCTGCCTGGAGTTAAGACGTTTAGCGGATCTTATATACTCAAGGTTCTTATGGTCCGTCCAGACTATAAAGGGTACCCCCGAACCCTCTAACCAATGGCGCCACTCTTCCAAGGCTAACTTGACTGCCAGCAGCTCTCTGTTACCAATGTCGTAATTACGTTCGGCGGACGACAAGCGATGAGAGAAGAACGTGCAAGGATGCATCTTGTCGTCCGAGGAGAAGCGCTGGGAAAGAACCGCACCTACCCCCACCTCTGACGCATCGACCTCCACCACAAACTGACGTGTGGAATCAGGGGCAATGAGAATGGGAGCTGAAACAAAGCGGCTCTTGAGGTTGGTAAAAGCAGCCTCGGCTGCTTCAGACCACCTGAACGTCGTCTTGGTGGAGGTCAAGGCAGTCAGAGGAACGGCTAGTTGGCTGAAATTGCGAATAAAATGCCTGTAAAAATTGGCGAACCCCAGAAACCTCTGTAGGGCCTTACGGGAATCTGGGGTTGGCCAATCCAGCACAGCCTTAACTTTGTCAGGATCCATGCGTATCCCCTCGGACGAGACGATGTAGCCCAAAAATGGAACTGACTGTGCATGGAACGCGCACTTCTCCGCCTTGACAAAAAGCCCATTCTCGAGCAGCCTCTGGAGCACTCGCCGGACGTGCTGAACATGTTCCTGGAGAGAGGAAGAAAATATCAATATGTCATCCAGGTAGACATATATGAACTGATCGACCATGTCTCTCAGCACGTCATTAACGAGTGCTTGGAAAACCGCGGGGGAGTTGGATAGCCCGAAGGGCATAACCAAATATTCAAAGTGCCCCCTGGGGGTATTAAATGCGGTCTTCCACTCATCCCCCTTCCTGATGCGGACCAAATGATATGCGTTACGCAAATCTAATTTGGTGAAGACGGAGGCTCCCTGCAACCGCTCGAACGCTGAAGACATCAATGGCAAAGGGTAAGTGTTCTTTACCGTGATGTTGTTCAGCCCTCGATAATCAATGCAAGGTCGCAGGGAACCATCCTTCTTCCCCACAAAAAAGAACCCTGCCCCAGCGGGAGAAGAGGAAGGACGGATGAGCCCGGCTGCTAGAGAATCAGAAATATATTTCTCCATGACCTCCCTTTCCGGACCAGAAAGCGAATATAACCTGCCCTTAGGCGGAGACGTACCTGGAACTAGGTCTATGGCACAGTCATAGGGACGATGAGGAGGAAGAGAAGCAGCCCTGGACTTACTGAACACCTCCTTCAGGTCCAGATACTCCTCGGGCACGTTTGACAGATTCACCGCCTCATCCTGCAACGAAACACAAGACACAGGGGAACAAGCAGACACAAGACAAGACGCATAACACTCCTTGCTCCACTCCGAGACTGATCCCTGGCCCCAATTGACTCTCTTGGTTGTGCTGGACGAGCCAAGGATGACCCAGCACCACCGGAGCCATAGGTGAGTCCGTCAGAAAGAACTCGAGAGTCTCAGTGTGGTTACCAGACGTGATGAGTGTAACGGGTAGAGTGGAGTGAGTGATGTCGGGAAGTGATTGTCCATTCAGTGCACTGACCGGGATCTTGTGGCTGAGCGAGGTTGTGGGAATACAGAGGTGGTGAGCCAGAGAACGGTCCAGAAAGTTTCCCTCTGCCCCCGAATCCAACAGGGCTGACCCGTCATGTCTTCCGGCCGCCCATTGCAGTCTTACCGGGAGGAGGGTGGTGTTTGAGGATTGGTTAAGCGATACTCCACCCGACAGTAACCTCAGTTCTACTGCCGTGCTTGTGCTCTTACTGGACACTTGGTCAAGAAGTGTCCCAACACACCACAGTAAAAACACAATCCTCCTCTCCGCCGACGTTCTCTCTCCTCCCGGGAAAGCCGAGCTCTACCAACCTGCATGGGTTCGTTGTTGGACCGGTGGCTGATCGTACGTCCAGAGTCTACGGGGAGTTCCTCAGGCACTACTGTCACCAGCTGTCGAGCTCGCTGATCACGTTGCTGTAGTCGTGAGTCTACACGGAAAGCTAACTCGATCAGACCATCCAAGCTCGTAGGTAACTCCACGATGACTAACTCCCTCTGGACCCGATCAGCCAACCCATGCAGGAACATGTCCCACTGCGCCTCCTCGTTCCACTTGCACTCGGCCGCCAGGGTCCGGAACTCAATGGAGAAGTCCGAGACAGATCTTTCACCCTGGCGGAGATCGGCCAGTCTGCGCGCCGCTTCGCGCCCGACGATCGCGCGGTCGAAGACTCTCCTCATCTCCTCAGACAGTGCGTGGAACGAGGAACAACAGGAATGATGATTCTCCCACACCGCCGTTCCCCATAAAGCCGCCCTCCCGGACAGCCGTGTGAGGACTAACGCCACTCTGGAATCCTCTGTGTCGAAGGTCTGCGGTTGCAAAGAAAAAAACATAGAGCATTTGACCAAAAAGGCTCGACACAGATTGGGCTCACCGTTAGATACTTCCGGTGCCGGCAGTCGCGGCTCGCGTTGAGTCATGCTGTTCGGAGGAGCTGGGGGAGCCGGCGGGGGGAGTGGCACAGCGGGCATCCTCAGTTGTTGAATTTGAGTGGTGAGCTCGGACACCTGCGCCACTAACGCTTGCACGGCTCGTCCGGTAGCGAACATGTGTTCCTCCTGACGATCCACACGCGCGTTGCTGTTATTCAGGGTTTCCTGAATGATTACTCTCTCCGCTGAATCCATAGTTGGTCAGATCGTTCTGTCACGAAATCAAGAGAAGGATTCAGTAGCGGATAATCAACCATTTATTGTCCAACACAAACAGAGTTACTGATGGCACCGGAGCTCGTGCACAGCGTGGATGGAAAAGGGCGCAGGGACACAATGGGCAGCCAGATCCAACAGTAGAATCCTCCGAAGCCAGAGAAGAGACCGGAACACACCAGGAGACAGAAACAGACGCTGGACAGGAACACGGAGAAACTCTGACGATCTGACAACGAGAGACACGTTAACAGGTCTTATATAGCCCCAGTAATGAGCCCCAGCTGGCGCTGATCAGCCCGTGATAACGAGCTCTGACACACCCATTCACGCAGCACACCACACAGACAAGCAAACATGAGACAGTGACTCCACCAACCGTGACAGAACTGCCCCCCCGACTGAGCCTGGTTTCTCCCAAGGTTTTTTTTTTTTTTCTCCACTCTGTCACAGAGGGAGTTTTGGTTCCTTGCCACTGTCGCCTCTGGCTTGCTCAGTTGGGGACACTTAATTTCTAGCGATTATCGTCAATTTAATTTCACAGATATTATTTAAACTAAACTTAGCTAGACAATGACACCGCAGAATTCAATAATGAAATGCCTTTAACTGAAAATTGAGTGTTTAATCTTATTATTATACATTACTGACACTCTATCCTCCAACTTGATACTGTTAAGTGCTTTGACACAATCTGTATTGTTAAAAGCGCTATATAAATAAAGGTGACTTGACTTGACTTGACTTGACTCTCGGCTGGAGCTGATAAACACAGGACAAGAGCTCTCACCTTACACAACCCTTCTCAGTTTTCATACCGTGAACACACATGATCCACAATTAACACTTGCCAACTACCAAAAAAAGTTAATTTCGTTATCCCTAGCACCTGTTTCAGTTCTCCTTAATTACGTTCCATGTGTTTAATAGTCCTGAGTTCCCCCTGAGTCTTTGTCCGTTCACTCGTCAATTTATGTTGTGTTCTCCCATTTGATTTTATTGTATTCTCATTTATTAAAACTAAGAAGTTTGACTCACCTCAAGTCTCCTGCGTCCTTCCCACAACACAGCGGCATGACAGTTGCTTATTAGCATGCATATTACTAGAATATTAGCCATTTATTAGTAATAATTAAGCACATATTAATGCCTTATTCTACATGACCTTATTCTACATCCCTAATCCTACCCAATACCTAAACTTAACAACTACCTTACTAACTATTAATAAGCAGCAAATTAGGAATTTATTGAGGGAAATGTCATAGTTAATAGTGAATAAGTGTTCCCTATTCTGAAGTGTTACCCAATATATCTATATATATATATATATATATATATATATATTGAACGTAATAAAAATATAATAAAAAAATAAAGAAAAAATAAGAAAGAAAGAAGGAAAGAAAGAAAGGAAGAAAGAAAGAAAGAAAGAAAGAAAGAAAGATCCAATAATTGTCAGGGTGATAAACTTATAATTATTTTCAACTTATAAATTATTATCAGTTGTAATCATGATAATTTTGCCCCAAAATGACCATCATCATCATTATAAATGGACCTCAGGCAAAATAAAATTATAAAATATAATATTATGTAATTCCTTTAATTTTGAAATAAAGATAATAATAAAAAATAAAGATAAAAATAACATTCATAAAATGAACTTGTGCATATACATAAAAAAAAGAAAGAAAAAAAGATTTTAATTTATTTGCGTGTGCTGGGTTTTATGAAAAACAAAGAAGTTATTTTTTTAAGACTAGTAAAACATTTTCTTGGCTGGTATATTTCCTTAATAAATATACAATAAAACCAAACTAACTAAAAAACAAACACATTTTTATAATTGAGTTTTTATCCACTTATTTTTATGCCAAGTTTAAAAAAAAAAAAACACACACACACACACACTTAAAAATATATTTAATAACATTACTAAAAAGTTGCATATTTTTAAATGAAATTTATTTGATCTAAAAAAAGGGTAAAATCAGTAATATTGTGAAATATTATTAGAATTTAAAATTACTTGTTTTCTAAGTGAATATATAGTAAAATACAATTTATTTCTGTGATCAAAACTGTATTTTCAGCATCATTACTCCAGTCTTCAGTGTCACATGATCCTTCAGAAATCATTCTAATATGCTGATTTGCTGCTCAAGAAACATTTATTAATATTATCATTTACATTTACATTTACATTTAGTAATTTAATGTATTCTGCCGTCCAGAAGAGAAGGACAGCAGCTCGCGTAAGTGTTGTAATACTTTTTCGCAGTTCTGTTGTTTAAATTATTTACTTGCTGCTAGGAAGGAATACTTCGTTTCCTACCTATTTCTATTGTGCATTTTCGTTGAGGTTTATATTTTTGATTGCACTTGCTGGCAATTAGAATAATTTGCACCTCAGCTAAGAACGAGCCTGTGTGATTGTGCGAAGTGTTTAGTTTCGTATACAGCAATTAGTAGTCCTTTAAGGTTATTGGCTGTGCTGAGCAGAAGCCGGCCTCAGCGACTGTTAAGTATTTAAACTGCTTGGTGGCTGTTATAAGTTGGGAAAGCCGATTAGTCACCAGAAGAGAAGGACGGCAGCTCGCGTAAGTGTTGTAATACTTTTTCGCAGTTCTGTTGTTTAAATTATTTACTTGCTGCTAGGAAGGAATACTTCGTTTCCTACCTATTTCTATTGTGCATTTTCGTTGAGGTTTATATTTTTGATTGCACTTGCTGGCAATTAGAATAAGTTGCACCTCAGCTAAGAACGAGCCTGTGTGATTGTGCGAAGTGTTTAGTTTCGTATACAGCAATTAGCAGTCCTTTAAGGTTATTGGCTGTGCTGAGCAGAAGCCGGCCTCAGCTGTTTTCACTCTAGTCTCCTAGACCGTATTTATTTGATGTCAGAGCGCTGACGCGGAAGCGTCTGCGGAAGCGTTCAGCCATCGTGCTCAGCCTCCTCGTGTGAAGACCAACGAGTGTAAAGACAGACGACTTTTCCTGCGCGACTTTAACCGAGCAACGACACCGAGCACACACTTAAGTATCATTTCTATCTTCCCTCACACACTCTCCTTCCCTATCCTCTATCCCTCCACCTCTATCATGTGTTTCCAAACCATTCCGGTTCTCTCTCAACCACGCTCTAAAAACACACGCAGACGGCAACGTAATCCTGCTAACCTGCGCCCGATCGCTACATCTTCTACTACACCTCTTTCTTTCTCTGTGGGTCTTTGGAATTGCCAGTCAGCGGTCAACAAAGCTGACTTCATTTCTGCTTTTTCCTTACAATCCACTCTCAGCATCTTGGGCTTGACTGAGACCTGGATTCGTCCAGAAGACTCCGCTACCCCGGCTGCTCTCTCTCACAATTTCTCTTTCTCTCACACCCCAAGGCAAGTTGGCCGGGGTGGGGGCACTGGTCTGCTCATTTGAAACAATTGGAAATACTCAACCCACTCTCCCCTAGGCAATCACAACTCATTTGAATCTCATGCGATTACTGTAACGGCTCCTATAAAACTCCAGATAGTAATAATCTACCGTCCCCCTGGCCAAATTCTAGCCACCTTCCTAGAGGAGCTGGACGGCCTGCTGTCCTCTTTCATGGAGGATGGCACTCCACTCTTAGTCTTTGGCGATTTCAACATTCACCTAGACAGGCCTTATGCTACAGACTTCCATTCACTCCTAGCTTCATTTGATCTCAAACGCCTTACCACTACTAGCACGCACAAATCAGGCAACCAACTTGATTTAATTTACACACGCAACTGTACTACAGATAACATTATGGTACAACCACTACATATCTCTGACCATTTCTTCATTACATTTACCTTACATTTTACTACCCAGGTGCCACCAGCTCCCTTACCGGTTACTTTCAGACGTAACCTACGCTCCCTTTCCACCACCCTTCTTTCCTCTGTAGTATCCTCCTCTCTTCCCTCACCTACCCATTTCACATCTCTGGATGTGAATGCAGCTACTGACACTTTATGCTCTACCTTAATCTCTTGTCTAGACGACATTTGTCCTCTCTCCTCCAGGCCAGCACGGGCTGCCCCTTCTAACCCCTGGTTATCCGATGTTCTTCGTGAGCATCGGACCAAACTCAGAGCGGCAGAGAGAAAATGGCGCAAATCAAACGATCCGTCGGACCTGACTAGGTATCAGTCTTTGCTTTCGTCTTTCTCTACTGAAGTCCACACTGCCAAATCCTCACACTTCCACAACAAGATCAACAGCGCTCCAGACATGCGTGATCTCTTCAGAACATTTAATTCTCTCCTCTGTCCCCCTCCACCACCGCCCACCACTTCTATAACAGCTGACGACTTTGCCACTTTTTTCACCGACAAAACTAGAACAATCGGTAACCAGTTCTCAACTCCACACACACAGGACCTCCAACCAACCACATCCACTGCTCAAACTCCCATCTTCTCCTTCTGTCCCCTCACCGAGGCGGAAGTATCCAAACTTCTCCTCTCCAGCCATCCTACAACATGTCCTCTTGACCCAATCCCCTCTCACCTTCTCCAAGCAATCTCTCCCACACTCTTACCGGCACTCACACACATTATCAACACATCTCTCCGCACTGGCATCTTCCCCACAGCGTTCAAGCAGGCCCGGGTAACCCCACTGCTCAAAAAACCTACATTAAACACTTCTCTTTTAGAAAACTACAGACCTGTCTCTCTCCTTCCATTCGTAGCGAAAACACTCGAACGAGTTGTCTTCAACCAGCTCTCACTGTTTCTTTCACAGTACAACAAACTGGATGCTAAACAGTCAGGTTTCAGGAGTGGCCATTCAACAGAGACTGCGCTACTCTCAGTCACTGAAGCCCTGCGAGTCGCAAAGGCCGATTCCAAATCATCAGTCCTCATTCTGCTCGATCTTTCTGCTGCTTTTGACACTGTCAATCATCAGATCCTCCTGTCCACCCTCTCATCGCTGGGCATCACTGGGATTCCACTTCGCTGGTTTGAATCCTATCTCACCGGTAGGTCCTTCAGGGTGGCCTGGGGTGGGAAGGTATCCAAAGCACATCAATTGGTCACTGGGGTTCCTCAGGGATCGGTTCTTGGACCCCTCCTTTTCTCCACATACTCTACATCACTGGGACCCATCATACAGGCACATGGCTTCTCCTACCATTGCTACGCCGATGACACACAGCTCTATCTCTCTTTTCAACCAGATGATCCAACGGTAGCTGCACGGATCTCAGGCTGCCTGGCGGACATCTCGGCATGGATGAAAGAACATCACCTACAGCTCAACCTGGCAAAGACTGAGCTTCTTGTCGTCCCTGCCACTCCGACTCTACAGCATGACTTCTCGATTCAATTAGGCACATCAATAATTACCCCATCAACTTCGGTCAGAAATCTTGGTGTAATCTTTGATGACCAGCTGACCTTCAAAGAGCACATTGCAAAGATTGCTCGATCTTGCAGGTTTGCGCTACACAACATCAGAAAAATCAGGCCCTTCCTGACAGAGCATGCTGCGCAACTTCTTGTCCAGGCCCTTGTCGTTTCTAGGCTGGACTACTGCAATGCTCTTCTGGCTGGTCTTCCATCAAACACAATCAAACCTCTACAAATGATTCAGAATGCAGCGGCACGACTGGTCTTCAATGAGCCCAAAAGAACCCATGTTACACCTCTCTTCATCTCACTGCACTGGCTACCAGTGGCAGCTCGCATCAAGTTCAAGACACTGATGCTTGCATACAGAACGACCACAGGCTCAGCACCCTCCTACTTCCACTCACTATTACGAATCTACATCCCCTCCAGAAGTCTGAGATCTGCTAGTGAGCGACGCCTTGTGGTACCATCACAGAGAGGCTCAAAATCACTCTCCAGAACATTCTCATTCACCATTCCTGGATGGTGGAATAATCTTCCCACCCCTATCCGGAATGCTGGATCCCTGTCAATCTTCAAGCAACAACTGAAAACTCATCTCTTTCGGCACTACTTGACTTCATCCTAAACTTGTTCTTAAGAAAAAAAAAAAAAAAAAAAAAAACCTTTCCCTTTATCTTTCTCTCCTTCCCTTGCTAGCTTGTAGTTATTTGAACAATGACTGAGACTTGGTGTTACGAGCACTTCCTCTGTCTGATTGCCTCTTCAAGATGAATCGCTTTATGTACTCCCCAATTGTAAGTCGCTTTGGATAAAAGCGTCTGCCAAATGACTAAATGTAAATGTAAATGTAAATTTAGCAGACGCTTTTATCCAAATGAGGACAATAGAAGCAATCAAAACCAACAAAAGAGCAACAACATGCAAGTGCAATGACAAGTCTTGGTTGGCCTAACGCAGTACACGTAGCAAGTTTTTTTTTTTTTAAAGAAAAACAAGTAGATAGAATATAGAAAAAAGAAATCTAGTGTTTTTTTTTGTTTTTTTTTAAAGAGACAAGTAGATAGAATAGAAAAAAAAGAAAACTAGTGTTAGTTTTTCAAGAAAAGCTAGCAGTTAGAGAATAAATATGCATTTGATAGAGGGTCAAATGTGTGTGTGTGTTTTTTTTTTAATAAAAAGAAGACAGATAGATAGATAGATAGATAGATAGATAGATAAAATAGAATTAGAATAGAGAGTGCTAGTGTTAAAGGGTAAAATAAAGATGGAAGAGATGTGTTTTTAGCCGTTTCTTGAAGATGGCTAAGGACTGGGATTGAGTTGGGCAGGTTATTCCACCAGGAGGGAACAGTTAATGAAAAAGTCAGTGAAAGTGATTTTGTACCTCTTTGGGATGAACAATAAAGCGACGTTCACTTGCAGAACGCAAGCTTCTAGAGGCACATAGGTCTGAAGTACTGAATTTAGGTAAAGGGGTGCAGAGCCAGAGGTGGTTTTGTAGGCAAACATTAATGCCTTGAATTTTATGTGAGCAGCTATTGGTAGCCAGTGCAAACTGATAAACAGAGGTGTGATGTGCATTCTTTTCGGCTCATTAAAGATTAATCTTGCAGCAGCATTTTGGATTAATTGGAGAGGTTTGATAGAATTGGCTGGAAGACCTACAAAGAGAGCATTGCAATAGTCAAGTCTGGACAGAACAAGAGTTGTCCAGACTGGAGTTGTGGTGCATGTTCTGAAAGAAAGGGCCTGATCTTCCTAATATTGTATAAAGCAAATCTGCAGGACCGGACAGTTTTAGCAATGTGCTCTGAGAAAGTCAGCTTATCATCAATCACAACTCCAAGGTTTCTGGCTGTTTTTGAAGGAGTTATGGTTGATGTGTCTAACTGGAAGATGAAATTGTGATGAAGTGATGGATTTGCTGAAACTACAAGCAGTTCTGTCTTAGCTAGGTTGAGTTGAAGGTGATGGTCCTTCATCCAGCAAGAAATGTCTGTTAGACAAGCCGAGATACGAGTAGCTATCGTCGGATCATCAGGATGGAATGAGAGGTAGAGTTGAGTGTCATCAGCATAGCAGTGATATGAAAAGCCATGTTTCTGAATGACAGAACCTAGTGATGCCATGTAGAACTGAGCCCTGAGGCACCCCAGTAGTTAGATGTTGCGACTTGGACACCTCACCTCTCCAAGATACCTTGAAGGACCTATCTGAGAGGTAAGACTCAAACCACTGGCGAGTGGTTCCTGAGATGCCCTTTACCAATAGGGTTGACAGGAGGATCTGGTGGTTGACCATATCAAAAGCAGCGGACAGATCCAGCAAGATAAGTAATGAAGACTTGGAAGCCGCTCTTGCAAGTCTTAGGGCTTCAACAACTGAGAGCAAGGCAGTCTCGGTTGAATGTCCACTTCTGAAGCCAGACTGGTTACTGTCCAGGAGATTGTTCTGTGTGAGAAAGGCAGAGACTTGGTTGAACACAACTCGTTCAAGTGTTTTTGCAATGAAAGGTAGAAGGGAAACCGGTCTGTAGTTCTCTAAAAGAGTTGGGTTAAGAGTGGGTTTCTTAAGAAGCTGGGTTATACGAACCTGCTTAAATGCTGAGGGAAAAACTCCAGTGTGAAGGGATGTGTTAACGATGTGAGTGAGTGCAGGTACAACTGCAGGAGAAATGGCTTGAAGGAGATGAGATGGAATAGGATCAAGCGGACAAGTAGTAGTATGACTGGATAGGATGAGTTTAGAGACTTCTGCTTTAGAGAGTGGAGAGAAGGATGTGAACAAGTGCATGTTCGCTGGTAAGATGTGTTTGACAGTTTGTGGTGTGGAGAATTGTGCAGTGAGGTTTGTAATTTTATTAATGAAGAATGTGGCAAAGTCGTCAGCTGTTAGAGTTGATCAAGGAGGAGGAGGACAAAGGAGGGAGGAAAATGTTTTAAAGAGCATGTGAGAGTTAGGCGAATTGTTAATTTTGTCGTGATAGTATGTCCTTTTAGCAGTGGAGACATTAGCAGAGAAGTCAGAGAGGAGTGATTGATATAAATTAAGGTCAGTAGGATTTTGTGATTTGTGCTATACCCTTTCTGCAGCCCTGAGCTTAGAACGATGTTCGCGAAGAACATTATCAATGTTATCAACAATTTTTTATTTTATTTTTTCACACATAACACAACATAGTATCCAAAATATAACAAAACAAAACAACAGACACATACTCAACATATCAAGGTCCAATCAAAAGGGAGGGAGAGAGGGAAGGACAACAAAAACACAAAAGTCACTCCTTTATACAATCACGCATATCCAATAAAAAACACTGCCAAGCATCAATGGTCGAAGGCCTGGCCCCACTGACTCGCGCCGTTGCACATTCACATGTCACTATTTGCAGGAGGCTACGGATCCAATATGTTTTTCTACACATGTGTGGTGTAAACCAGTTCTGTATTATTGTCTTCTTTGCAGCTGTAAAACCAGCAAACTTTTTGCATTGAACTAATACAGAGACCAGAATCATCATTAAGAAGACACAAACTTGGGTTAACAGACCAATCAATTCGCAGTAATGATGACAAAACCAGGTTTACATGTGTCCATAGACTGATGACGACAGGACATTCCCAAAACATATGCAGAAAAGTGCCCGATGATGTAGTGTTGCATATATGGCAGTTCAAATTTGACTGTAGTTTCATTTTAAATCTTTTGTAAGGAGTTATGTATGCTCTATGAATGACTTTGAAGTGAATAAGACGATGAGTCAGATTTTTAGATGTTAAGCTGAGATTAGACCACACTCTCTCCCAGTCGACAGATAAATTAAGGTCAGATAATTCCCTATTCCAAATAGTTTTAATAGAAAGAGATTTTGTAATGCAATCAATAATTTTATTATATATTAAGGAAACAGATGGCCGACCAGCAGATGGTGCAATCCAGTCCCGCATAGGATGAGAGGAAATAGAAGATGCCCACGGAACGCCATACGCTTTGAGAGCAGAACGTAATTGAAGAAAGACAAAATATGCGGATGCTGGTAGACAAAATTTGGTTCTTAATGTCTGAAATGAACAGAGGCCCTGGTTATCATATATATCACCGCACGTGTTTACACCTAAAGAAGACCAAGAGGGTTGGACAAATGGATGATTTCCGCATACAAAATTAAAATTGTGCCATAAAAGAGTACTGTAACAAAATTTGAAGGGTCCACCTATCCGACGTTCAACCATTTTCCAGATTTTAATAGAGTTAGCCACAACCGGACCAAATTTATAATTATTCCCTTTTTTTCCTGTGCCAGTAAATAAAATATCTTGAAGTCTATTTGGTTTAACCTTGTCAGCTTCAATCACCCTCCATGAAACTGTAGATTGAGGATCAACCCAATTATGAAGAGCTTTAAGCTGGAACGACCAATAATATAATTCAAAATTTGGTACAGCCAGTCCTCCTGCGCTATTGTCACAACACAGGCCGGAGACAAAAGGTTAGTGAATATAAAGAGAGTTTATTGACAGGTTGGTTGAATGAATGGGTAGATACTGTGATGAGGTGAGTAGTAACACTAGTAGCGGTCCTTTGGTTCTTATCTGGGATGACTGAAGTATCGTTCTTTGCAGGTGGATCCGGATCGCACAGGAACTTGAGGAGGAATGGCAGGAATACAGGAGGATCTGAGGGGAAGCACATGAAGGTAAGTATAGCGTGAGTCAGGCTAGTTCAGGTAAGTGAACGGTAGACCGGACGATGAGTGTCTGAGTGAAGCGTGTATATATGGAGTGCTTGATTGCAGGCTGCAGGTGCGGGTGATCAGTATTCCGGTGATTGAGATCTGGTGAGTGTAGTGGCTGGTGACTGAGGCAGTGTGGAATCCCTGACATTACCCCCTCCTCCAGGGGCAGCTCCTGACGCCCTCGAGCGGCGACGGGGGCGGCCACGGTCTCTGGGTGCGGGACGATCAGGATGGAGACGATGGAATTCAGTCAACAGTGTGGGATCAAGTACGTCGTCCCGGGCCACCCAGGATCTCTCTTCCGGCCCGTATCCCTTCCAGTCAATGAGGTATTCCAGCCGGCCACCCCGTCGCCGCGAATTCAGAATGTCCTGGACCTGGTAGACGGAGGGCTGGTCCAGGATTTCTGGAGTAAACATCTCCGAGGACCTGACTTGGACTACACACATTCAAACACAGGTTAAGAAAGCCAGGCAAAGACTGTACCATCTGCGACAGCTGAGGAAAGTCAGGGTCTCACCAACAATCCTACAGCCGCTTTGAATGCAACGGCGGCTCGACTCTGCCGATCAGCGCGTCAGGAAGCAGCAGACAGAGCAGCGATGTTGATCATGTTATCACCGTGTCGGAGGACGAGGTTCGGAGAGAATTAAGGAGAGTAAACATCAGGAAAGCCGCCGGAGCTGATGGGATTACTGGCCGCGTTCTAAGGTCTTGCGCCGATCAGCTTGCTGGTTTGTTTACTTCCATCTTTAATGAGTCCCTTGCTACCTCTGTGATTCCCACCTCATTTAAGAAATCTGTCATCATAACTGTGAATAAGAACAGTAAACCCTCTTGCCTGAATGACTATCGTTCAGTTGCCCTCACATCAACAGTCATGAAGGTTTTTGAGAGACTTTTAAAGAAACACATATGCTCCTCCATCCTTGCTACCTTGGACCCCCTTCAGTTTGCCCAAATAGGTCTACTGATGATGCCATATCTCAGGTACTGCACTCCTCCCTCACACATATTGACAGCAAAAATGGCAACTATGTCAGACTGCTATTCATTGACTACTGTCTCTCTCTGAACGTGAGCAAAACTAAAGAGCTGATTGTAGACTTCAGGAAGAGACAGCAGCGGCCCTACACTCCTCTTATGATCAGTGGGACCCCTGTGGAGAGGGTGAGCAGCTTCAAGTACCTCGGTGTAAACATCTCCGAGGACCTGACTTGGACTGCACACATTCAAACACAGGTCAAGAAAGCCAGGCAAAGACTGTACCATCTGCGACAGCTGAGGAAATTCAGGGTCTCACCAGCAATCCTGAAAACTTTCTATTCAGGGGCCATAGAAAGTGTATTGACTCAGTGTGGTACAGTAACGCCACAAATCAGGACTGCAAAGCTCTGCAGAAAGTCGTGCGCTTAGCTGAGCGCATCTCAGGGTCTGCCCTCCCCTCTCTGCAGGACATCTACCTCAAACGCTGCAAAAGCAGAGCTGCAAAAATAATCAAGGACTCAAATCACCCCGGTAACCGTCTTTTCACTCTGCTGCCATCTGGCAAGCGCTTCAGGAGCATGATGGCAAAAACTGAGAGACTGAGGAGGAGCTTCTACCCTCAGGCCATCAGGCTCCTAAACTCAGTCTCATAACATCTACAGGACTCAATTTAATAAACTGTAAAAAACACCCATTATTCTCCATCATGCGCATTGCTGCTATGTGTACATACCCGGTACAACCTGTTTGCACATTCCTCTTGCACATCCCTGTTTATATTAATATTTATTAAATCCACAGTAGACTGTATTGCACATTTTATTTCATTGCACATTTTACTCCTTATTTTATTTTATTTTATTTTATTTTTTACTTATTTTTTATCTTATTCTTACCTATATTTATATATACTCTCCTGTGTTATGTTTCATGTTTTATTTAATTTTTTTGCACTGTCCATTGAGCGGACCCGTCCTGACCTACATTTCACTACTGTTTATACCCTGTATGATTGTGTATGTGACAAATAATAAAGAACCTTGAACCTTGAACCTTGAGAACCTTGAACCTGGAAGATGGATGGTGAGTTTGACAGCCCATACGGCATAACCTTGTACTCATAGTGGCCTGATGGGGTAATGAAGGCCATCTTCCACTCGTCGCCCTCCCGAATACGAATGAGGTTATATGCACTCTGCAGGTCCAACTTGGAGAATATGCGGGCTCCACGGAGTTCCTCAAGGGCAGTTGGGACCAGGGGATGTGGGTATGGCAGCTTCACAGTTTGGGAATTGAGAGTACGGTAGTCGATGCAAGGCCGCAAGCCCCCGTCCTTCTTGCCCACGAAGAAGAAGCTGGAGGCCGCAGGTGAGGTGGATGGTCGGATGAAATCCTGACGGAGAGCCTCCTGGATGTAATCCTCCATAGCCTTGCGCTCCGGGATGGACAAAGGATATACTCTACCCTTGGGTAACTTAGCTCCAGGCAGCAGGTCGATTGCACAGTCCCATGGCCTGTGAGGTGGTAGACGAGTGGCTGCCTGCTTACTAAAGACATCCTGGAACGCCGCATAGTCAGATGGGACGGTGGGAATTTCAGCTGGCTCGGGGCTCTCAACGAGGGTGGATGCGAGTTGGGCTGGAAGGGGGGAGGCGCGTGGCTTGGACACCGCGATGAGACAGTTTTGACGGCAAAACTCACTCCAGCGAGTTATTTCACATGGTTCCCATCTGACTTCTGGAGAATGGAGGGCTAGCCAGGGGCGTCCCAGGATGACATCCACCGTTGGTCCCTCCAGTACCAGAAAGGTGATGGTTTTCTCATGAAGACACCCCACACATAGCTTCAGCTGGGGAGCGGTGTATCTCACTCGCCCACGCCCTAACGGTTTTCCCTGGATGGTTTAGACTCGGAGCTCCTGGGCATGGCGTCTTCGGGGAAGGTGGAGACGGCTTAGGAGGTCTTGGGATATGAAATTGCCCGAGGAGCCCGAGTCGACAAGGGCGGATACTGCAACAGAGTGATCAGGGGTGAGGAGTTGGACTGGTAACAGAGATAACGTAGTAATTACTCACCTGGCAGCCAGAATGAAGCTGAGGCCTCGGCAGGGGCTGGCTGGACTCTTCCAGGCTCCTCCTGTTTGGATGACAATTAGATTTTTGCGTAAATAAAAGGCTGCACTAATATACACCACAGTCTGTCCAATAAATTGGTGCCAATATACTCACAGAGAATGGAGCAGGAATGTGGGTCTGCAATGAGGATGGGGATGGGCAGGGGGTCCTCACAGAGGCCATAGTTGGTGTCCTCACAGAGGATGGAGAAGGGCTGGGGGTCCTCACAGAGGCCATAGTTGGTGTCCTCACAGAGGATGGAGAAGGGCTGGGGGTCCTCACAGAGGATGGAGAAGGGCTGGGGGTCCTCCGTTCTACTAAATTCGGCTTTAGTGAATTCAAGTGTGACCCACCAAACCGTGATTTAGTGAACTAAAAAGAGAACCAAAGTTAATAGCATGATGCAACTAGATGGAAGTCACATACATTATTTTTTCCTTTTTTGTATTTTACTTGGTGTCTATTACGTTCTTTGTGTGTGTGTGTGTGTGTGTAAAAATGTGAATGGCTTATCTGATCAGTCTGCAGGAGTATGTTAGAATCATTCTGACCCTGGTGGGTTGTAGATCATGTCAAACAAATTCAAAATGATTCTAAGTACACATTAATTACAAAGACAATATTCACCATTGATAAAGTAAGAGGGGGCCTCAGGAATGACCGTGGGGCAGGAGCCGTGTCTGAAGCCTCAGACTGTGGAGGTGCAGCAGTGGCCTGTGGTGAAGTAGCAGTGGCAGGCTGTGAAAACAACAGCAGAAGAGCATAAGATGTAGTGAAACAGCACAACAGCATTGTGATATGTGATGCAATATTATGTCATTTTTAAATAGATCACCTTGGTGGTGTGGAATCCACAACTGCAAGCTGTGGACCCACCAAAGAGGGTGGTCTGTCCATGAGCCTGCAGGGGGCATTTCTCAATCTGAAAAATAAGAATTCTACTGTTTACTGATATGGTCTGCACCATTGTCAGGTGACCTGCATACTACATATTATATAATGAGATTCAGGTAACTTTACCTTCTGGTAGAGGTCGTACCACTTCCGCTGCCGTGGTGCTGGTCTATTGCCTTCTCCAGAAGGCCAAGCCCCAGAGCTGGCAAAAGCCCTCAACCTGGCCATCCACTCACCATCACCCATGGCCTTGTGGCTCTTTGGCTTGGTGCTCATCTGAATATAGTATGGAAATAATAGTAAATAATGTGCATTTTTGCAAGTACTGGACAACTGCACAGATGTTTTTAATTTGTTTATAATGATACAATTATATATATTCAAGGTAACTAAATAATGGCACCCATTACAACAATTAAACATTATTTTATTACAAATAAAGCAAAACAAGGTTACACTTTATTTTAAAGTGTTACACTTCAATTATACATGTAGGTATTTGAATATTAAATTACTACATGCACTTACTGTAGGGGTAAGATTAGTGTTTGCTTTGGTTTATGGTTAGTTGCATCCAATTAGGCATAATTTACTGTTATTTCTATAGTAACTACATATAGCCTGTAATAATGACAATGTAAAATAAAGTGTTACCCTCCCCCCAAAAATAAAATGCATTGTTAATTTAGTTAAAAACTGTGGTTAAACATATGATAATCAATCTGGAAAAAAAAGAACACAGTAACTACACTTCTGTATAGTAAAACCATGGTTATTTTTTGTAAGGGATGTCTATATCTACAACTATTACATTGTTTTTTCATTCAAATTATTATTTGTAGCACTTGTATCTGTGTTTATACAAATAGTAATCGATCTGCAAACACAAAACATGATTACTACATTAGCACTATAGCAAAACCACATAAAATTTTCATAAGAAATGAGTATGTCTACAACTTTACATAGTTTTTTTAATCCAGAGTGAACTTCAAAAAGACAAAATGGTGTTTAATATGAAAAATTACAGGCAAATGGTGTTTGATATGTGAGATTGTAAGTCATGAAAACAAAACATGGTTACTATAGTAAAATCATGGTAAATGACTATATCTACAAGCTTCACGTTGTTGTTTTTTCATTCAGATTATTATTTATAGCAAAACTGTGTTTATACAGTTGAAAACTGATCTGCCAAAAAAAAAAAATGTGATTACACTTTCACTATAGTAAAACCATAGTAAATGACTATATCTACAAGTATAACGTTGTTTTTTTTCTGGGGTTCGTTTTTTTATTTGTAGATAGACTGTTTTTATACAGTTGTAATCGATCTGCCAAAAACACAACATGGTTAACGTTACTACACTTCACTATAGTAAAACCATGGTGAATTTCATAAGGAATGACTACATCTACAGCTGTAACACTTTTTTTTCCCATTCAAACCGAGCTTTAAAACGACTAAAAGGAGTTTAATAAGTAAGATTAAAGGAAAATGGTCTTTAATTATGGGCAAGTCATTTATAAATCGTTATCAAGAAGTAGTTTATAAATGCAAAACACGGATGAATGACGGACGAAAACGTAACGAATTACCAGTTCAGAACACAGAAAACAGAGAGGAAAAAAACATTTATTACTTTGCTCAGTTATCCGTTATTCTGCTGGGCTGAGGTTTTTTTTCTGACTCCGAATGAAGCACGCTGAGTGGCTGCTGCGTCCGTTCTCTTTCGGCAACGCGATTGGCTCTCGTCCATTCTCGCAAGGGAGAGCGATTGGCGCCCTCATCCGTACACACAATGGACAGCGAGACAAGATTGGCTCTCGTCCATTCTCACATTGGAGAGCCCGCGACGCGGTTGGACGAGGAAACGGCCGCGGAGACCGACGATCCTGCTCCAGGTAGCGCCACAGAGACAGTCACAGTTTCTGTGGCCTCAAACCTCACACGAGCCTGGCCACCAACCCATCTGTCGGAACAGACAGAAACTGAGTTCTGTTTCGCCATGCGAAGGCGGTTCAATGATTTGGAGAGCATAAAGTTGGGGCACTTTTCAAGGAAATAAAGGATGCTTGCATGGGAAATGATAAGCTGGTGTAACGTTTAGCTAATTAGCAAAAGCTAAAAAGAAAGCACTGGTGCCGCCTCATATGAGCGGAATCCACATTCGATGGCAATCGGAGGTTGCGCTACAGACGTTCGATGGTGTTTCCAAAGGGAGTTTTGCTCAGGACTTCAGTGCAAAACGGGTCTCCACCAGCTGGAACAAAACATGAAGAATGTATCCACACGCCGCAGCAGCTCGAGCTGGTGAAAACCTTCACCAAACAACTACTGCTGACTCCTTTTAACACACGCCAACTAATGAAGCTGTAAAGGCTAAACGGGATAGGAAAGCTGTTTCTTGCATCCTAAGAGAGGCTTACGCGTTAGTGGACACACGGCATGCGTGAAAAATTCCACGTGCGTCTTCAAGGCACCGAAAAGTGCCCTTCGTCCCTGGGTGGGCTCGAACCACCAACCTTTCGGTTAACAGCCGAACGAGCTAACCAATTGCCTCAAACCTCACACGAGCCTGGCGAAACCTCTTGCGGGCAGGGGCAGGCTTAGAATTTGCTCTGTCAGTTTCAATCATATCTGTTTTCGGGGAGCGCAGTTTGAGACAGTAGTGCGGGCCAAAAATAGGCACAATCAAGGCCAGGAGTTAAAGCTGAGTTTCAGTCTGTCGGAACAGACAGACACGGAGTTCTGTTTCGCCATGCGAAGGCGGTTCAATGATTTGGAGAGCATAAAGTTGGGGCACTTTTCAAGGAAATAAAGGATGCTTGCATGGGAAATGATAAGCTGGTGTAACGTTTAGCTAATTAGCAAAAGCTAAAAAGAAAGCACTGGTGCCGCCTCATATGAGCGGAATCCACATTCGATGGCAATCGGAGGTTGCGCTACAGACGTTCGATGGTGTTTCCAAAGGGAGTTTTGCTCAGGACTTCAGTGCAAAACGGGTCTCCACCAGCTGGAACAAAACATGAAGAATGTATCCACACGCCGCAGCAGCTCGAGCTGGTGAAAACCTTCACCAAACAACTACTGCTGACTCCTTTTAACACACGCCAACTAATGAAGCTGTAAAGGCTAAACGGGATAGGAAAGCTGTGTCTTGCATTCTAAGAGAGGCTTACGCGTTAGTGGACACACGGCATAAATGAAAATTTCCACGTGCATCTTCAAGGAACCGAAAAGTGCCCTTCGTCCTTGGGTGGGCTCGAACCACCAACCTTTAGATTAACAGCCGAACGCGCTAACCAATTGCGCCACAGAGACTGTCACGGTGCTGGGCACCGGATGAAGGGGCTACATGAACTAGGCTCGCATGATTGGGAACTGGGTAAAGGTTGGTGGTTCGAGCCCGCCCAGGGACGAAGGGCACTTTTCGGTGCCTTGAAGACGCACGTGGAATTTTTCATGCATGCCGTGTGTCCACTAACACGTAAGCCTCTCTTAGGATGCAAGACACAGCTTTCCTATCCCGTTTAGCCTTTACAGCTTCATTAGTTGCTGTGTGTTAAAAGGAGTCAGCAGTAGTTGTTTGGTGAAGGTCTTCACCAGCTCGAGCTGCTGCGGCGTGTGGATACATTCTTCATGTTTTGTTCCAGCTGGTGGAGACCCGTTTTGCAATGAAGTCCTGAGCAAAACTCCCTTTGGAAACACCATCGAACGTCTGTAGCGCAACCTCCGATTGCCATCGAATGTGGATTCCGCTCATATGAGGCGGCACCAGTGCTTTCTTTTTAGCTTTTGCTAATTAGCTAAACGTTACACCAGCTTATCATTTCCCATGCAAGCATCCTTTATTTCCTTGAAAAGTGCCCTAACTTTATGCTCTCCAAATCATTGAACCGCCTTCGCATGGCGAAACAGAACTCCGTGTCTGTCTGTTCCAACAGACTGAAACTCAGCTTTAACTCCTGGCCTTGATTGTGCCTATTTTTGGCCCGCACTGCTGAGTCAAACTGCGCTCCCCGAAAACAGATATGATTGAAACTGACAGATCAAACTTTAAGCCTGCCCTTGCCCGCAAGAGGTTTCGCCAGGCTCGTGCGAGGTTTGAGGCTCCGTTTTGCCTGTGTAATTTGGGGACCGATAAAAACTGCCATCGACACAGTGAAAGGGTTGCGCACTAGCCCGGCTAGCTGTGCCTTAGGACCGATCGTCTGTCTATATCAACAAATCACGTCTCTGCATTTGTATCTTATGACAGCCCATCAGATTTCACCATTTCCATTTTCTGCATTTAGTGACAGCCAATCAGCGTGGCCCTTTTCTATCTTGAAGCGGGATGCAGGAGCATGCGCATTAAGTCCGCGTCCCATCGCTCACAGCGAGCTATTTTATTATATTTTTGTGAGTTATTTTGGGAAAAAAGCCGCCGTTAAGTCCGTCTTTGAACTTAGCGACTTGGGAATCAAATCCACCCAGGTAAGATTCCTCAATGTAATTAACTAGCTAGCTAAAAAAATAAGAAAAACCCTTTAGGAGTTAACATTTAATCGTTTTTTAAATAAACTATTACATTGTTTTAGGTAAGGTGTTGTTTATTTAGTTCGCTAGCTAACGTTAGCTATGAATGAATGAATGAATGAATGGAGCTATCTGAAACGTATTTTCGACAGAGAAACAAACGATTTACATTATTATAAATAGTAGTCTATAAGGTTGGTATACCGTTGGAGCAATACCTGATATTGTGTTAGCTTTTAACATCCAAATTGAATAAGTTCTGTGTTGTATTCAAGTGTTTGTTTCCTTTTAACACCCAAAATGAATGAGTTTTGTGTTGTATTCAAGTGTTGCACCTGTTATAACAGGAGACTTTGTGTTTACCAACTGATAATAAACTTAATATGATTGTACTAAATTACTTATAATACCAGGTGTCCTCCTGTACACTGTAACTGGCACCACTACCAAGGAGGGCATTTTACAGATGTGTAAGAGGGTCCACATCACTTGAATTATTCCACTTGCATCTGAACAGGTTCATTCCAGGTCAGTATGAATCACTTTTTATTTATCAGCAAGATTACATATTTGCAGTTAAACATTTTATTATTATTATTATTATTATTAGTAGTATTGTTATAGTTATAATTATTGTTATTATTATTAACCTGGAAACGCTGACACAGTCTGTCAAAGAACCAAACACAATAAGTTAACCTAACAATATTGCTCACAATTGTACTATCTTACGGAACCAGTGCCAACAGCCTGAATTTCCAGCTGTACCTCCTGGAGGGCCTTTACAGATGGAACCAGGACCGTGAAGCTGCATCTCTGGCAGTCGGGGATCCATCACTGCTCAGCTACTCAGGTGACCTTGTTCACTGTGTCAACAACTACAGTGTCAAGGTGCTGGGAAGGAAGCTTGTCCCCTCTTTTCAGCCACCTTCTGTTTACACTGGTTAGTTTAAGCTTTCCATCAGGAGGCTATTTTCTATATCCATAAAATAGAATTATATTTTTATGAATTTTCTGAAAAGTACATTTTCGCCTTGCAGGATTACTGAGCAGATGCTGGAAGATGCAGGCACAGAGGAAGAGTTGTAAAATGAGGGCTTTGAAGATTCTGGTTTGGACCCCACTGTTGGGCTACTGGACCCATCCCCTGGTCCATCACCTGCCACCACCAGCTCAGCCGTCATTCCAACTCCCACCTCTCTCCAGACCACTGCACGACCTTCAGGCCTGCATCTGATATCACTACAGCTGCATTTGAGCAACAACTGGTAATTATGCCTGTCACCTTTTTTTTATCATACTGTGTCAGTGGACTTCCCAGTTGCTCCGGATAATTAAGAATTTTATTGTACTATAATAATAATTATAATCATCATCATTATTGTATAATAATAATTAGAAAATGTATTTGTATATCACTTTTCAAAAACACATTTTCAAATCACAAAACAATATGCAATGCAATCGTGAAATAGAGATGAAAGGCAATGAACAAAAATCTGAGGAATACATAAATTAATAAAAGCATAATGCAAAAGATAAGCTCTAATTGAAATCCATTTTATAAAAATGTGTTTTTTAAAGAGTATTACATTTTCCAGATTGGGCATGCTTGTCCCAGCTCTGCTGCTGCTAGTCCCTCTTCACTGCCAGCACCCGTCACCCCTGCAGCACCTGGCAAGTCTTTTGTGTCAGTGGTATTATTGTCTTGCTTGTAATTGTATTATTTTGATGTTTATTTCATTAGTGTTATTATTATTTGTTATTATTACATTTAACAGGCTGCAAATGAGCACACCGCTGCACCCTCTGACCCAACAGCTGTCCCCACCAGCCTAGCCTCTGCTCCTCCTTACTGTTCCATCGTCTAAGCCTCTCTTGCCACTACTCCAGCTACAAGTCCCTCTGAGCCACCTGCCATGACTCCAGCAGCACCACAGCAACAGCTGGTAGGTCTTTTGTGACATGTTGTATCAGTGTGAAAGATGTGCTATTTTTCTGCCTGTGATGTTTTTATTTTATTTTTATATATTCCTATATTTACCAGGCTGTGGATGAGCGCAACATCCCAGGGATGGACAGAGTGGACAGCCTGGCAGAGTACTTGGTGGGACTGAGGAATGAAACTGGACAAACACTTAACTCCCAGCAGGCCAGTACCATCATAGCTCTGTGGCAGAACCTTCTACCATATGACCAGCAGCGTGTGGCGTACTCTGCACGGCGCCGGTCACGTCTGACAACAGGACGCTTCAGGTGCTCTAAATAGAAACCTGAATTTATGCCAGGTGTGGAGAGCATGACACGTTGCTTCCTAGGATCGACAGGATCCTCTGCCCAGTGTCCCCAAAATGCTGGTATTCCACTTGACCAGTAGATGGAGGAGATGCAGAGGAAGAGGGCAGATAAGAAATAGATTAGTTTGTCTTTGTCTCATACTGTGTAGATGTGTAGTGGAAATACTTCAGTCATGTTCTATTAGTTCGTTGATGTAACTGTTCAACATTCATCCCATATAACAGGTCTGGCATTTCAAAAAAATCAACATAACAGAAATAACACACTGTATATTACTGTTTTTTTTTGTGTGAGCCTTGCAAGATGTGTTGATTTTGTTATTTGTATATTTTTTACCAGCTGACCAGAATCTTCTACCTTTTATTACTTTGTGTATTTTGTTTATTTATTTATTTTATATTTGTATTATATATATTATAAATGTATATATTATATTCTTCAATTTCTTTGTATCTGTGATATGCTTACTGTGTGTGTGAGAGAAAGAAAGAAAGAGATAATAAATATTTTGTAATAAATTTGTAATCTATTTAAACAGCAAGGCCTTTATCTTTATTTATTGCCAACAGTCACTCAGAGAAAACAATTACAAACTTTCAATTCTAATTCCTTTAATTTTTAAATTAGATTTGGGTATTGGGTATTTTTTCTCAAGCAATGTAAAACACGTACATACATACATACATACATACATACAAACAATACATATGAATATAGTAATAACTTTTTATACATTTTAGTCAAAACAAAACATACATGTGTAGGTGTCCGCTAGTGCAACTAATTGATAGAAATGTTTCTTGCATTGCTATGTAAATTAAGTTAATTATTATCTATATCGTTGTTACATAAGTGTTCACTTAAGTAACATATATTTGACTGTATGACATTCATAATAAGCCATTGTCCTATTTGTATCAGTTAATAAGTGATTAATTAAATGATTCGTTATATTTCAGTTAGAATATTTGAGTTAGTTCGTTTTTGGTTAAAGATGCCTGGTCCAGTCGGGGATCGAACCGCCAACCTTTGGATCCACAGCGCCCCATGCAAAGTGTTATCTATGAACGTATTTCTCAAACTAATAATGTAATATATGTGTCCTGTAGCTTCTGACGGGCAGCAGAGTCAATATTAACTCTCATTTCACTTCATTTTTTCTCTCCTTTTCCTCCTTTTTCCTCCTTCCCCCTTCTTCTTCTTCCCCCCTCTCCTATACAGACTATTGTTCCCCAGCTTTAGCTCAGTCGGTAGAGCATGAGACTCTTAATCTCAGGGTCGTGGGTTCGAGCCCCACGTTGGGTGTGACTATTATATCTCTTTCTTCCCAATAGGCCGTGCGTGACGTTGGCAGCGGCGGAAATACCTCGTTACCAATCATGCGAGCCTAGTGCATGTAGCCCCTTCATCCGGTGCTCAGCACCTTAACAGTCTCTGTGGCGCAATTGGTTAGCGCGTTCGGCTGTTAACCAAAAGGTTGGTGGTTCGAGCCCACCCAGGGACTAAGGGCACTTTTCGGTGCCTTGAAGACGCACGTGGAATTTTTCATGCATGCCGTGTGTCCACTAACACGTAATCCTCTCTTAGGATGCAAGACACAGCTTTCCTATCCCGTTTAGCCTTTACAGCTTCATTAGTTGCCGTGTGTTAAAAGGAGTCAGCAGTAGTTGTTTGGTGAAGGTTTTCACCAGCTCGAGCTGCTGCGGCGTGTGGATACATTCTTCTTGTTTTGTTCCAGCTGGTGGAGACCCGTTTTGCAATGAAGTCCTGAGCAAAACTCCCTTTGGAAACACCATCGAACGTCTGTAGCGCAACCTCCGATTGCCATCGAATGTGGATTCCGCTCATATGAGGCGGCACCAGTGCTTTCTTTTTAGCTTTTGCTAATTAGCTAAACGTTACACCAGCTTATCATTTTCCATGCAAGCATCCTTTATTTCCTTGAAAAGTGCCCCAACTTTATGCTCTCCAAATCATTGAACCGCCTTCGCATGGCGAAACAGAACTCCGTGTCTGTCTGTTCCGACAGACTGAAAATCAGCTTTAACTCCTGGCCTTGATTGTGCCTATTTTTGGCCCGCGCACTACATGAGTCAACACTGCGCGTCCCCGGAAATACAGATGCTTTAGCACATGATTGCATGTAATCTGCCCAGCAGTGAGTCAAAGCTCTAAGCGAGCTGCCCGCACGTGGAATTTTTCCATTGTGTTTAGGGATGCAAGACACAGCTTTCGTTTAGCCTTTACAGCTTCATTAGTTGCTCAGCAGTGTTGTTTGGTGAAGGTTTTCACCAGCTCGAGCTGCTGCGGCGTGTGGATACATTCTTCATGTTTTGTTCCAGCTGGTGGAGACCCGTTTTGCAATGAAGTCCTGAGCAAAACTCCCTTTGGAAACACCATCGAACGTCTGTAGCGCAACCTCCGATTGCCATCGAATGTGGATTCCGCTCATATGAGGCGGCACCAGTGCTTTCTTTTTAGCTTTTGCTAATTAGCTAAACGTTACACCAGCTTATCATTTCCCATGCAAGCATCCTTTATTTCCTTGAAAAGTGCCCCAACTTTATGCTCTCCAAATCATTGAACCGCCTTCGCATGGCGAAACAGAACTCCGTGTCTGTCTGTTCCGACAGACTGAAAATCAGCTTTAACTCCTGGCCTTGATTGTGCCTATTTTTGGCCCGCACTACTGAGTCAAACTGCGCTCCCCGAAAACAGATATGATTGAAACTGACAGAGCAAACTCTAAGCCTGCCCCTGCCCGCAAGAGGTTTCGCCAGGCTCGTGCGAGGTTTGAGGCTCCGTTTCGCCTGTGTAATTTGGGGACCGATAAAAACTGCCACCGACCCAGTGAAAGGGTTACGCACCACCCCGGCTAGCTCAGTCGGTAGAGCATGAGACTTTTAATCTCAGGGTCGTGGGTTCGAGCCCCACGTTGGGCGTGACTATTATATCTCTTTCTTCCCAATAGGCTGCGCGTGACGTTGGCAGCGGCGGAAATACCCCGTTCCCAGTCATGCTTTAGCACATGCGAGCCTAGTGCATGTAGCCCCTTCATCCGGTGCCCAGCACCGTGACTGTCTCTGTGGCGCAATTGGTTAGCGCGTTCGGCTGTTAACCGAAAGGTTGGTGGTTCGAGCCCACCCAGGGACGAAGGGCACTTTTCGGGGCCTTGAAGACGCACGTGGAATTTTTCATGCATGCCGTGTGTCCACTAACACGTAAGCCTCTCTTAGGATGCAAGACACAGCTTTCCTATCCCGTTTAGCCTTTACAGCTTCATTAGTTGCCGTGTGTTAAAAGGAGTCAGCAGTAGTTGTTTGGTGAAGGTTTTCACCAGCTCGAGCTGCTGCGGCGTGTGGATGCATTCTTCATGTTTTGTTCCAGCTGGTGGAGACCCGTTTTGCACTGAAGTCCTGAGCAAAACTCCCTTGGAAACACCATTGAACGTCTGTGGCGCAACCTCCGATTGCCATCGAATGTGGATTCCGCTCATATGAGGCGGCACCAGTGCTTTCTTTTTAGCTTTTGCTAATTAGCTAAACGTTACACCAGCTTATCATTTCCCATGCAAGCATCCTTTATTTCCTTGAAAAGTGCCCCAACTTTATGCTCTCCAAATCATTGAACCGCCTTCGCATGGCGAAACAGAACTTCGTGTCTGTCTGTTCCGACAGACTGAAACTCAGCTTTAACTCCTGGCCTTGATTGTGCCTATTTTTGGCCCACACTACTGAGTCAAACTGCGCTCCCCGAAAACAGATATGATTGAAACTGACAGAGCAAACTCTAAGCCTGCCCCTGCCCGCAAGAGGTTTCGCCAGGCTCGTGCGAGGTTTGAGGCTCCGTTTCGCCTGTGTAATTTGAGGACCGATAAAAACTGCCACCGACCCAGTGAAAGGGTTACGCACCAGCCCGGCTAGCGGTGCCTGAGGACCGATCGTCTGTCTATATCAACAAATCACGTCTCTGCATTTGTATCTTATGACAGCCCATCAGATTTCACCATTCCCATTTTCTGCATTTAATGACAGCCAATCAGCGTGGCCCTTTTCTATCTTGAAGCTGGGATGCAGGATCATGCGCATTAAGTCCGCCTCCCATCGCTCACGGCGAGTTAATTTATTATATTCTTGTGAGTTATTTTGGGAAAAAATCCGATTAAATCCGTTTTTGAATTTAGCGACTTGGGAATCAAATCCACCCAGGTAAGATTCATCAAATTAATTAACCAGCTAGCTAAAAATAAGAAAAACCCTATAGGAGTTAACATTAAATAGTTTTTAAATAAACTTTTAATTTTTTTAGGTAAGGTGTTGTTTTATTTAGTTCGCTAGCTAGCTATGAATGAATGGATGGAGCTAGCTAAACGTAATTTCGACAGAGAAACAAACGATTTGCATTGTTATAATTAGTAGGCTATAACGTTGGTTTACCGTTGGAGCAATACCTGATATAGTGTTCACTTTTAACACCCAAAATGATTGAGTTTTGTGTTGTATTCAGGTGTTACACCTGTTATAACAGGAGACTTTGTGTTTACCAACTGAAAATGAACTTAATATGATTGTACTAAATTACTTCTATATGTGCTACTATGTATTAATATATTATACACTGAGGTGAAATGTGCTAGAATTTGCTGATTTAAAAATGCTATCAAAATTACTTCTATAACTATGCATTAACATATTATACACTGAGGTGAAGTGTACTAGAATTTGCTGATTTACAAATGCTATCAAAATTACTTCTGTAACTATGCATTAATATATTATACACTGAGGTGAAGTGTACTAGAATTTGCTGATTTACAAATGCTATCAAAATTACTTCTATAACTATGCATTAATATCTTATACACTGAGGTGAAGTGTACTAGAATTTGCTGATTTACAAATGCTATCTATATACAGGATTTTTATAGTTAAAACTACCCATGTTGATATGGTTATACCATGTACTGAATAGTTACAAATTTAAATTTAATAGTTACAATTTTATTTACTCTAGTAATGGAAGATGGCTTCCAAACACAAAAAGCACAGGGCCATGGGCGACGAGGAGTGGATGTCGCGCCTGCGAAAGTTTGCTGCTGTAGGGGTCTGGCCTTCTGAGGCAGGAAACAGGCCGGCACCCCGCCAGAGAAAGTGGCATGACATGTATCTGAAGGTAAATTTAGATAAAGTGATGTGTGTACAATCATACAACATAAAGCTATGTCATATTGAAAGGGGTCACATTTTTATGATTCACTGTCAAACAATATTACAGATTGTAAAATGTCCAGTGCAGTTGAGGGGACAGATGTCTTTGTTTGGAGGGACACAGACATGTAGTTGTGGATTCCATACAACAAAGGTATCAAAAATCTTTTCCTAAAATTATGAAGTCTTGGTGTTGTTGTCTCTATTATTACATTTAATTTTATTTTCTCTTAATCTGCAGACTTCCATGTCAGTATCCTCTTCAATGGCACCAGGTCCCTCATCTGCAGACAGCAACACCTGGACAGACAGCAACACCAGGGCAGACAGCAACACCTGGGCAGACAGCAACATCTGGACGACTTACACCCCGCAAGCCAATTTTGACTATGGCATCAGTACGTAATGAGGATTTACTGATACTGATATTTAATTTTTTACGTATTCAAATATATGCATTTTAATTTATAAGGCTCCTCTTAAGATGACTTTTTAAAAAAACATTTTTTCAGTTTATCAAGCCGCGGTTCGGTGGGTCTCAGGGTGCTGCTTTAACACCAAACTTAAATTTGGGCAGGAAGCCTGCAACCAAGGTAATGTAAAGAGAATGAGAGTTTGAATTTGATTTTACAATCATATAATCAGTCATATAATACAATAGTGTATGATGCACTCTTATTCTTGTTATGCCTGGGTATTTTTGTTAGCCTACTGTTATTTTCATTCCATAAAGATATGTTGAAATTATGTTGTCATTACTGTATTTCCTAATAAGGACAGATTAATATTATATATTATGTTGTAAACTGTGGTCATATTCTCTCAGCCCATCAGTTGCACTTCCGAATCTTCTGCCATGTCCAGCACTGTCACAAGTGCCATGACAAGGAGGACACCATCGCCTGCTCGCAGTCCCAGGAAGTACATTCAGACCGTCTCGCCTCTGTCTCTTCCTCCCTCTCCTGTGGCCACAACCACCTCATCGATACCATCTGTAGCTGCTAGAGCTGTGAGAAACTCTTAAATTAAGTGGTTTTCTTCACAATGATACTTAACTTCAAATAAGCATATTTTATGTGTGACTTGCAATCATGTATATATATATTTTTGCCTTTTTTTATTTATAAAGGTAATGTTAGCTGCTGCCGCCTCCTCCTCTGGTACCTCCTCTGCTCCTCTTGCCCCTGTAACCTCTGCATCTGCCACTGCCACCTCTTTTTTTGTCACCTCTGCTTCTCCATCTGTGGTTGGTCGCTCAGCTCACCCCACTGCTGACATGGAGACAGCTCCTGGTTCAGAGCCTGGCTGGCTGCCTGCAAAGCTGATGGAGACCATACCACCTCAGGATCAGAAGTGGATTTCATCTGCTCTGTGGAAGAACAAGCGGCTGCGCACTGACCTGAAGCTGTGGTATGATCCACCGGAGCCAGCGCTCATTTATCATCAGGCCCCCGCTCCAGAGCGTTTTTTTACACATCGGCTTCTCTTGTGGATGCCATACCACCTTTGGCAGGTCAGGCTGTCCTGTCCTGTGTGTGGAAAACAGCTCACAGGTTATGGAGCCCACAAGAGAGCCCGCCATGTTTTGGATGTGGATAGGTACTACCTGATGATCACAGAGACTCTCTGGTGCAGTTCAGCTGGTTGTAAAATGAGTTACATTTCCACCAGCAAGACCATCTTGGACCAGCTGGATTTTGCACACAGAATGGAGTTCCGACTGATCCTGACACGAAGGTGAGTATACTGAAATTATTTAGCCTGTGTCACAAATGTTTGTCATTCAAACACACTATAAATGAGCTTGTTTTAATGTTTGCCATTTTTTTTGGTCTCTTTTTCACTTTGTTTCTTAATACAGATATGCCTGTGACATACGGGTGATCCGTTTTCTGAGGGAGAGGACCCTGGGTAATAGCCCCAGTCGGTTGGTCAGGCAGCTGAGGGAAAATCACAGCGAGTAGTGGCTTAAGCGTATTTGTCGCTACCTTGGCGCATGCTCAGACTTCGCTGTTCAGCCAAGCCTGCACCCTATCAAGTTCCAGGACCCTCCTAAGCCAGTGGCTGTTCCTTCCCACCGGTGGATGCTGGCTGTTTATGGCTGAGACATCTTAAGCAGAATGGATCAAATAAAAGCCAGCATAACATCCACCTTTGGCAATATATTAAAAATCGATTCCACAAAAAAGGTAAATATTTTTAACTCTTACCACTGTAAAATCCTACCTCACAAACAAAAGTCTAAAATACAACATGAGCAGAGAAGACATACAAAATGAAATTAATGCTTTGTGTATATATATATATATATATATATATATATATAAAAAACAGTATTATTTCAGTATTTTACATGTAAAGGAAACAGTTTATTTGGGCTTTAGGCATTCACTGTCTTTTCTGTGTGATCACAGATCACCAAGAAGCTATCAGGCTTTGCCAAGGGGACCGCCTTGTGGCTTACATCTGTGAGCAATGAGGTGGGCCAAATCCTCATCAGTGACCTGACTGCTCAGGAGGGTCCTGCACTTGACACCATGGCTGCCGATCTCATCCGCAGGTACAGCAATGCTGGTGTGGCTCCTCCTCAGCTTCTCTATGTTGACTGTGAATGTTGTCGAGAGGGCACAGGACAGACAAAACTAAAACAAAGATTTGGTGGGTGGCCAGACCTGGTTGTAAAGCTTGACATATACCACTTCATGCGGCGACTGGCATCTGGGTGTACAAAGGATGCACATCCTCTTTACCCCATCTTTATGTCCAGACTGTCAAGCTGCATTTTTGAGTGGGACAGTGGAGACGTTGCCTTGCTTCGTTAAGCTAAGAGGGAACAGTTGAAACGAGAAGGTGTTCCTGGGATCACTGAAAAACTAGTGGACCAGCAGATATCCAAGGAGGAACTGGCGTTGCACTGCAGGAGGCGGACAAGAGGGGAGCAGCAGATGATCATAATGATTGAACAGCTTCTTAATGAGCTCATGGGGGTAAAGGGCAGAGACTATCTTGGTGTCCCTCTCTTGGACCACGAGAGAATGCAGAACATATGGCAAACCCAGATGAAGCATGTGAAATGCATTCAGGATGAACCAGGTGTCCTCCTGTACACTGTAACTGGCACCACTACCAAGGAGGGCATTGTCTTGCCAAACTACAGATGTGCAAGAGGGTCCACATCTCTTGAATCATTTCACTTGCATCTGAACAGGTTCATTCCAGGTCAGTATGAATCACTTTTTATTTATCAGCAAGATTACATATTTGCAGCTAAACATTTTATTATTATTATTATCATCATTATTATTAGTAGTAGTAGTATTGTTATAGTTATAATTATTATTATTATTATTATTATCCTGGAAATGCTGACACAGTCTGTCAAAGAACCAAACACAACAAGTTAACCTAACAAAATTGCTCACAATTGTACTATCTTAAGGAACCAGTGTCAACAGCCTGAATTTCCAGCTGTACCTCCTGGAGGGCCTTTACAGATGGAACCAGGACCGTGAAGCTGCATCTCTGGCAGTCGGGGATCCATCGCTGCTCAGCTACTCAGGCGACCTTGTTCACTGTGTCAACAACTACAGTGTCAAGGTGCTTGGAAGGAAGCTTGTCCCCTCTTTTCAGCCACCTTCTGTTTATACTGGTTAGTTTCAGCTTTCCATCAGGAGGCTATTTTCTATATCCATAAAATAGAATGATCTTTTTATGAATTTTCTGAAAAGTAAATTTTCCTCTATTCTATTTTCTTGTCTGTTCCAGGGGAGCTAATAGGTATAGATTACCTGTACCGCCAGACAGGGAGGGCCTTGCAGGATGTCCAGCCTGACTCAGAGGAGACTGAGCAGATGCTGGAAGATGTTGGCACTGAGGAAGAATTGGAAGATGAGGGCTTTGATGATTCTGGTTTGGACCCAACTGTTGAGCTACTGGACCCATCCCCTGGTCCATCACCTGCCACCACCAGCTCAGCCGTCATTCCAACTCCCACCTCTCTCCAGACCACTGCACAACCTTCAGGGCCTGCATCTGCTATCACTACAGCTGCACTGGTTATTATGCTTGTCACATTTTTTTTATCATACTGTGTCAGTGGACTTTCCGGTTGCTCCGGATAATTTAGACTTTCATTGTACTATAATAATTATTATTATTGTGTAATAATAATAATAATCATAATCTTCATTGTATAATAATAATTAGACACATTTTCCAATCACCAAAAAAAAATGCAATGCAATCATGAAATAGACAGAGATGAAAGACAATGAACAAAAATCTGAAGAATACATAAATTAATAAAAGCATACTGCAAAAGATAAGCTCTAATTGAAATCCATTTTATAAAAATGTGTTTTTATAAAAGTATTACATTTTCCAGATTGGGCATGCTTGTCCCTGCTCTGCTGCTAGTCCCTCTTCACTGCCATCACCCGTCACCCCTGCAGCACCACAACAACTGGCAAGTCTTTTGTGACATGTTGTATCAGTGGTGTTATTGTCTTGCTTGTAATTGTATTATTTTGATGTTTATTTCATTAGTATTATTATTTGTTATTATTACATTTAACAGGCTGCAAATGAGCACACCGCTGCACCCTCTGACCCAACAGCTGTCCCCACCAGCCTAGCCTCTGCTCCTCCTTACTGTTCCATCGTCCCAGCCTCTCTTGCCACTACTCCAGCTACAAGTCCCTCTGGGCCACCTGCCATGACTCCAGAAGCACCACAGCAACAGCTGGTATGTCTTTTGTGACATGTAAACAGTGTGAAAGATGTGCTAATTTTCTGCCTGTGATATTGTTTTTATTTTATTTTTATATATTCCTATATTTACCAGGCTGTGGATGAGCGCAACATCCCAGGGATGGACAGAGTGGACAGCCTGGCAGAGTACTTGGTGGGACTGAGGAATGAAACTGGACAAACACTTAACTCCCAGCAGGCCAGTACCATCATAGCTCTGTGGCAGAACCTTCTACCATATGACCAGCAGCGTGTGGCGTACTCTGCACGGCACCAGTCACGTCTGACAACAGGACGCTTCAGGTGCTCTAAAAAAAACCCTGAATTTACGCCAGCTGTGGAGAGCATGACACGTTGCATGCTAGGATCGATAGGATCCCCTGCCCAGTGGCCAGATTGCTGTCGTCTGGTAGAGTGCATTTTTGTAAAACTCTGTGACATCCATAAAAGTCCAAAAAACAGGGTAAATATGCACTGACTAGATGGACTCTAATTCTCAGAGACTACAGCAAGATCAGACAGCTGATCCTGGGTAATGGTGCAGTCATGCAGAGCTCTACTCTGCAGTTGTTTGATGTTAATCAAACAACTCTCATTCAGTGGCACAACAAGCGACTGAAGAGGCAGGAATGTAATATTCTGCTGCAAGGGGTCAACTTGCCTGCTTCTATTCCTGTTGCTCCGGTACCTCTCCCACCAGTACAGGTACGCCCCACTGCTGCACCACCACGTCCTGGCCCTCAACATCAGTACCACTTGCCTCAAAGTACAACAGGACAAGCAGTGGACAAGAGGAAGTCTGCAGCTCCGGCCCAACACACCCATTCTCTGCAGTCTGCCTGCCCAAGGTTGCCAGCTCAGAGGCAATTGTTCCCTCAGCAGACATCTCCACCTACCCCTGCCCCTTTGCCTACTGTCTCCAGCCCCAGCCCTGCCAGTGGCCCACCTGTGTATGTGTTTTTGACCCCACAAGTCAATGCATACAAACGGATTGCTCCTGCTGGCCCCCTCTCCTCTCCACCACCTGCCCGGAGGTCTTACAATCGGAAAGTTGACAAAAATAAATGCAGTCAGTGCCAACAGCCCCGCAACAAAGAAAGTGGCCACAGCCAGTATTATGAGTACATATAGTACATATACTGTCCCCAAAATGCTGGTATTCCACTTGACCAGTGGATGGAGGAGATGCGGAGGAAGAGGGCAGATAAGAAATAGATTAGTTTGTCTTTGTCTCACACTGTGTAGATGTGTAGTGGAAATACTTCAGTAATGTTCTATTAGTTTGTTGATGTAACTGTTCAATATTCATCCCATATAACAGGTCTGGTATTAAAAACAAAAAGCAACAACAGAAATTACACACTGTATATTACTGTTTTTTTGTGTGTGTGTGTGTGTGTGTGTGAGCTTTGCAAGGTGTGTTGATTTTGTTATTTGTATATATTTTTTCCAGCTGACCAGAATCTTCTACCTTTATTACTTTGTGTATTTTGTTTATTTATTTATTTTAAATTTGTATTTTATATATAATTCTACAATTTATTTGTATCTATGATATGCTTACTGTGTGTTTGAGAGAGAAAGAAAGAGATAATTAAGATTTTGTAATAAATTTGTAATCTATTTAAACAGCAAGGCCTTTATCTTTATTTATTGCCAACAGTCACTCAGAGAAAACAATTACAAACTTTCAATTCTAATTCCTTTAATTTTTAAATTAGATTTGGGTATTGGGTATTTTTTCTCAAGCAATGTAAAACACATACATGCATACATATGTACATACATACAAACAATACATATGAATATAGTAATAACTTTTTATACATTTTAGTCAAAACAAAACATACATGTGTAGGTGTCCGCTAGTGCAACTAATTGATAGAAATGTTTATTGCATTGCTATGTAAATTAAGTTAATTATTATCTATATCGTTGTTACATAAATGTTCACTTAAGTAACATATATTTGACTGTATGACATTCATAATAAGCCATTGTCCTATTTGTATCAGTTAATAAGTGATTAATTAAATGATTCGTTATATTTCAGTTAGAATATTTGAGTTAGTTAGTTTTTGGTTAAAGATGCCTGGTCCAGTCGGGGATCGAACCGCCAACCTTTGGATCCACAGCGCCCATGCAAAGTGTTATCTATGAACATATTTCTCAAACTAATAATGTAATATATGTGTCATGTAGCTTCTGACGGGCAGCAGAGTCAATATTAACTCTCATTTCACTTCATTTTTTCACAATTTCTCAATTTTTCTCTCCTTTTCCTCCTTTTTCCTCCTTCCCCCTTCTTCTTCTTCCCCCCTCTCCTATACAGACTATTGTTCCCCAGCTTGTACCTAGATGGTAGAGCGGAGGACTGTAGGAGGATCGTTGGCAATCCTTAGGTCGCTGGTTTGATTCCGGCTCGAAAGAATATGTTTTTCACATATCCACTAGTTTTTTTGGGCCCGGCTTCTCAAAGAACAAACAGAGCTTGAGTTCACGGTCCGCCGTCGGATGGCAAAACAACATTCCCTGACCGGGAATCGAAACCGGGCCGTGGCAGTGAGAGCGCCAAATCCTAACCACTAGACCACCAGGGAAGGGCTGTTTGCTTGCTGGCCTCTTAATAACATGAGAACAAGCAAATAACAATAAAGGCCTCTGTCACATCCAAAACGGACATGAATGGTGCAAGCACAAGACCCAGCAACCGGTGGGCCAGTGGCGCAATGGATAACGCGTCTGACTACGGATCAGAAGATTCTAGGTTCGACTCCTGGCTGGCTTGCTCTGCTGTTTTTTTAGCGTAGCCGTCACTCCACAGCAGACCGAAGGCAAAATGGCGTTCCAGCCTGTGTTTGTTGTTATTGTTGTTCCGAACTAACAAATAATCAGCAACTCATCCAATTCAAACTGCGTCTCAGTTTCATTGTTAATTTCACAATTTGTCATTTTTGTACCTTGACAGACCGACGATAGGCTGTTTTTCTTCAAGATAACGGTTACCAAGCAATACAGTATTTTCACCTGAACGCGACTTTAATGACCAGCTCATTGTATCTGTTCAGCGATCACAGGATCCCTTTGGGTGATTCTCGTCTTGCTAAATTATTCTCACATTGATAAAGTCAGTCATCAAAGGCCATAGGCCGCTAAACAACCCTGGCCTCACACTGGCCACGCAAATGGAAAGTGACCCAGAAGCCCATGCCCAGTTCTCGACAGTTCCCATACGGTCTAGCGTTCAGGATTCTTGGTTTTCACCCAGGTTGCCCGGGTTGAGAAGGCAGGCTCCTCTTTCCTTCCATCCTAGAACGGCTAGCGTGTCTTACTGCGGCAGAAGCTTTTTTTGGACAGCAGTTGATCTACAGCAGGGGTGCCCAACCCTGTTCCTGGAGATCTACCTTCCTGCAGAGTTCAGCTCCAACCCTGATCAAACACAACTGAACCAACTAATTAGGATCTGAAGGAGAACTTGATAATTAAAGACAGGTGTGTTTGATCAGGGTTGAAACTGAACTCTGCAGGAAGGTAGATCTCCAGGAACAGGGTTGGGCACCCCTGAGCTACAGAAACCTGATAGGCTGAGGTTCTGCCCTAGAGCTTCACTGTATCTGTTTAGCGATCACAGGATCCCTTTGGGTGATCCTTGTATTGCTTCGTCCCTTCAATAGCTCAGATGGTAGAGCGGAGGACTGTAGGAGGATTGTTGGCAATCCTTAGGTCGCAGGTTTGATTCCAGGTCGCTGGTTCGATTCCGGCTCGAAGGAATATGTTTTTCACGCACCCACTAGTTTTTTTGGGCCCGGCTTCTCAAAGATCAAACAGAGCTTGAGTTCACAGTCTGCCGTCGGATGGCAAAATAACATTCCCTGACCGGGAATCGAACCCGGGCCGTGGCGGTGAGAGCGCCAAATCCTAACCACTAGACCACCAGGGAAGGTCTGTTTGCTTGCTGGCCTCTTATTAACATGAGAACAAGCAAATAACAATAAAGAACTCTGTCACATCCAAAACGGACATGATTGGTGCAAGCACAAGACCCACCAACCGGTGGGCCAGTGGCGCAATGGATAAAGCGTCTGACTACGGATCAGAAGATTCTAGGTTCGACTCCTGGCTGGCTCGCTCTGCTATTTTTTAGCGTAGCCGTCACTCCACAGCAGACCGAAGGCAAAATGGCGTTCCAGCCTGTGTTTGTTGTTATTGTTGTTCCGAACTAACAAATAATCAGCAACTCATCCAATTCAAACTGCGTCTCAGTTTCATTGTTAATTTCACAATTTGTCTTTTTTGTACCTTGACAGACCGACGATAGGCTGTTTTTCTTCAAGATAACGGTTACCAAGCAATACAGTATTTTCACCTGAACGCGACTTTAATGACCAGCTCATTGTATCTGTTCAGCGATTACAGGATCCCTTTGGGTGATTCTCGTCTTGCTAAATTATTCTCACATTGATAAAGTCAGTCATCAAAGGCCATAGGCCGCTAAACAACCCTGGCCTCACACCGGCCACGCACATGGAAAGTGACCCAGAAGCCCATGCCCCATTCTCGGCAATTCCCATATGGTCTAGCAGTCAGGATTCTTGGTTTTCACACAGGCGGCCCGGGTTCGACTCCTGGTATGAGAAGGCAGGCTCCTCTTTCCTTCCATCCTAGAACGGCTAGCGTGTCTTACTGCGGCAGAAGCTTTTTTTGGACAGCAGTTGAGCTACAGCAAGGGTGCCCAACCCTGTTCCTGGAGATCTACCTTCCTGCAGAGTTCAGCTCCAACCCTGATCAAACACAACTGAACCAACTAATTAGGATCTGAAGGAGAACTTGATAATTAAAGACAGGTGTGTTTGATCAGGGTTGAAACTGAACTCTGCAGGAAGGTAGATCTCCAGGAACAGGGTTGGGCACCCCTGAGCTACAGAAACCTGATAGGCTGAGGTTCTGCCCTAGAGCTTCACTGTATCTGTTTAGCGATCAGAGGATCCCTTTGGGTGATTCTTGTATTGCTTCGTCCCATTGATAGCTCAGATGGTAGAGCGGAGGACTGTAGGGGGATTGTTGGCAATCCTTAGGTCGCTGGTTCGGTTCCGGCTTGAAGGAATATGTTTTTCACGCACCCACTAGTTTTTTTTGGGCCCGGCTTCTCAAAGGACAAACAGAGCTTGAGTTCACGGTCCGCCGTCGGATGGCAAAATAACATTCCCTGACATTCCCTGGCGGTGAGAGCGCCAAATCCTAACCACTAGACCACCAGGGAAGGTCTGTTTGCTTGCTGGCCTCTTATTAACATGAGAACAAGCAAATAACAATAAAGAACTCTGTCACATCCAAAACGGACATGACTGGTGCAAGCACAAGACCCAGCAACCGGTGGGCCAGTGGCGCTTCATGCCACCTGTAGGTCGTGGTTATTCATTGTTATGACAGCCAATCACGTTCCCGATTGCAACCATGAAACATACGTTATGGTCAATCAGTGCTCGTATCGCATCCGTGATTCCTCCTAGGAAAAACAAATAATTGGCCAATCAGCGTTTGTATCGCATCCGTGATTCTGCTTAGTAACAAGTAGGCCTAATTGATCAATCACCGTCAAGAACTCCCGGAGATTTGCGGATTACGTCTGGAGAAGATTATAACGTTCTGTTCTGACCAACATTTGCAAAGTAAGTCAGTCTTTTGTCAATAAAAAAGTTAACACTTTACAATACTGGTGCACAATATGCATTAATTCATGCTTAACGAACGCACAGATAATCACGAGTTAATGTATAACTCATGAAGAACTAATGTAAACAATTTATTAATGATTACTACATCAGCAATAGCATTCTACATGATTCATAGATTACAATTCATAGATTTACGTAATAAATACGTAATAAATAAATTGTTATCAGTTAAATGTGCCATAAAGTATTAGTTCCCTAATAACATATTATATTAACTAATTATGTAAATTGACGTTACCACAGTGGTCAAAGCTATTTACTTCAACTTCCAGTTGTCTGCTTTAATTAATAATTAGCTAATGATTTGCAAAGGTATCATTATGTTATGTTGAGGCACAGAACTAACTATTAACTAATTGTTAAGTAATATGTAATTGTGGTCATGGATTTTTTGAATTGGTTAGTCGAGTGCCTCAACAAGTAAAGTCATAACATAATGATATCTTTGCAAATAAATAGCTAATGATTAATTAAAGCAGACAACTGGAAGTTGAAATGCATGGCTTCGACCCATTGTGGTAATTTATACATGAATTTACACTATTAGTTAATATAATATGTTATTAGGGAATTAATACATTATGACACATTTACCTAATAACAATTTATTGATTACATAATCTATGAATCATCTAGAATGTTCATTTGTTGCTGATGCATTATTAATAAATGGTTTAGTCCTTCATGAGTTATACATTAAGTCATGATTATCTGAGCATTAATTAAGCATGAATTAATGCATATTAGTGCCAGCGTATTGTAAAGTGTTACCATAAAGATAAAGTGGCAAATATATATATATATATATATATATAGATATATAGATAGATATATGTTTTAAATGAATAACCTGCAGCTCAGACTAGCTAATAATTCAGGTAATTAATACAAATTATTATTAAAAAATAAAGTATGTTATATTTTTATAGATTAGCCGACCAAGCAGAATATAAATTATATAACGTTATAGTTTACTACAGCTTTACCAGCTGCAACATTAAAATTATTTTTACACATTAATCCATCACTAATTATAATCCAATAATATAGTGTACATTATGCTTCTAATATTAGTACTTTAAGTATATTTTGGTGCTAAACTTACTTGTTTTAGCTAAGTAAAATTTTGAATGCATGACCTTTGTAATAGAGCAGAGGGTTTCAAAGTGGGGAAACTAGTTTCAGGGGAGGTTCAGTGAGTGGAAGTAAAAAAATTGTCTTCAAAAGGAAATCACATAGAAGGTGGGACAAAAGTTGTATTTAATGATATAATAATTATTGAAAAAATTACCTCTTACTCTGGGATAATTCTGATATGCCTGTTAAAAATTATACACAAACAAAGCATAATATAAAATCAACATTACAAGGTGATCATGAGTAAATATAGTAATATATATATGTAATATACACAGCTGCATTAACTAATGTGTTACCAAATGTGTTTGTCTGTTTCTCTAAAGTCTTTATATCTTCATTTTTTAATTTAGATGGAACCTCGCTTCAGGAGACGGGCTGATGGCAGCCTGAATCTGACAGATACAGTGGAAGCGGCAAAGGTGAAGGAAGCCAACAAAGGAAAGCCGTACACAAGACCCCTGTCCCCGGAGGGAGTGCTGGACAAGGCCAAGAAAAGCTTAAGTCAGCACCACGGAGATCTAGCTAACAGAAAGCACCTGCTGGGTTTCTATGAAATCCAGTTTGGTGTATTTCGCGGACAAACATTCAGGTGGGTGGCTGAAAATGCCCTGGGGTATGCTGCTTACCTGGTGGCATCTATGAAGAGGGACCCCACAGGAGGCAGCAAAGACTCCCAAGAACATGCCCACAACAAGGGATGTTTCAAGGAGTATATTGAGCTCTTTCCTTCTGGCAGAATTGCCATTGCCATGAAGGAAGAGCAATATGCTGGGAAAGGTCCCCAGCATGCTGCTATCACCCAGTTCACTCCCCCCACCCAGCATGCTGCCCCCACCCAGTTCACTCCCCCCACCCAGCATGCTGCCCCCACCCAGTTCACTCCCCCACCCAGCACGCTGCCCCCAGCCATACTTCCACTGCCTCTCTCCGCTCCCTCTTGGTTGGGAAGTTGCCTAATCAGAAAAACCTGACCAAAACCGTAGAAAGACTGGTTTCCCCCCTCAAAGCCACACCTTGTAAGCAAACATTTATTTGTATAACACTTTTTTGGTTTGTTTAGTATTTATTGCTGTTTATCTGTTTGTCCTGTGTTTTGTTTTGTAGCTTTGGCCCAGGCACGTCCGCGGCCCTCAGCCACCCTCAGCCACCCGGCTGTGTCCATTGAGGCAGCCACAGGGCCCTCAGCCACCCCCACCCACCCCTCTGTGTCCACTGAGATAGATGACAGCACATTCCTGGTAGAGGCAACTAAGTTTGAGGAGGCATATGTGGAATGTACGTTTATACTTATTTAAAACATACAAAAAAATATCAAGTTTCCTTTCCATGGATAATAAAGTAAAGTGAAGCAATTTGAATTTGCATTTGTTTATTTATGTGTTTATTTCTGTTTTTGTTTTGTTTTTTCCAGCACGACGTGTCTGTCTTCCAGCTGGATGGATACACACCCTGCCTGAAGTGGACCAGAGGTGGATATCCAAGGCCCTGTTCAGGTGGACAGCGCAGGGGCATCCTGAGCTGGTCTTTGGCAGGGTGGACAAACTTTGGTGGTATCCTCCACAGGTGCCACTGAAGACCAGTAATTCTCCTTCCTTGGAGAATTACTTTGGCCATCCCCTGCTGCTCTGGATGCCACGAAAACTGTGGCAAGTGAAGCTGACCTGTCCACATCCAGACTGTCAGAAAGACCTTCTGACCTCAGCTGGCTTGCATCAAAAGATCAGGCAGGTGGTTGCCATGGGTAAGATGTACTTTGTGGCATCTGAGTACCTGGCCTGCCGAAGATGTAAGAGGAAGGTCATCAGCTGGAGCCATGACATCGTCTCCCAGCTCGACATTGGCCACAGGGTCCAGTTCCCTTGCATTCTTACATCAAAACTTGCATGTGACTTCGAGGTAGTAAGTTTGATGCGTCAGCGAGGGCTGGGAAACAGCAGCAGCCAGATCCAGCGCAAGCTGCAGGAGCGTCATGCTGACGTCTGGTTGCAAAAGACAGTCCAGTATCTTACAGATTTCAAGGGGATTGCCAGTGCTGTCACGTCGAGCCTGATCCTGCCTGTGACATTTGAACCTCCTCCTTCAATGCCTTCTGTCCCTAAGCACCGGTGGCTGATGCAGGTGTATGCCCAGGATGTCCTGCAAAGGCTGTATGAGATCAAGGCCACTATCACATCACAATATGGTCGGATCTTAAAAATGGATTCTACTAAAAAAGTGGCCAGAAAACTAGCAGGACGCAGCTATGGCACTGCTACCTGGGCAACCAATATTGGTAATGAGCATGGACAGGTGATTATGTCCGTGCTCACAGCCAGTGAGGGTTTTGGTCTCGGGCCAATGATTGAAGGCCTCATCAAGCGATACAGAGTGGCTGGGGTGGCTCCTCCTGAGGTACTGTATGTCGACCGAGACTGCTGTGGCAACACTCTTCTGAGGAGGATGTTTGAAGAGTGGGAGCAAATGACCATCCGGTTAGATGTATGGCACTTCATGCGAAGGTTTGCTGTGGGTTGCACCACCGACTCTCATCCATTGTATGCCACATTTATGAGTCGCCTCAGCCACTGTATATTCATGTGGGACCAGGTCGACCTGACGGCCCTGAAGAAGGCGAAGCGAGCAGAGCTAGAAGCTGACGGGAAACCATCATCCGAGGCTGATGTGCTGCGCTGTATCAGCCGTAGCGAGCTAGCTCTACATTGCAGGAGAACCACTCGTGGGACCAAGGAGACCCTGGCGATGATTGAAAGCCATATTCAGGCCTTTGATGGAGATGCTGGTCATGACACTCTGGGAGTCCCACTAATAAACTCAGCTCGGATGAGAGAGATCTTGAAGTCCCAGTGGAAACATGTGGCCTGCATCCAGGATCCTATAGGTGTGCAGCTCTACATGCAGACGGGCACTTTAGTGAAGGGAGGGCACCGTCTGCCAACCTACCGCTGTGCCAGAGGTTCCACTTCGCTTGAGTCGTTTCACCTGCACCTTAACAGATTCATCCCAGGTAAATAAGTGATTTAACTGAATTATTAAAATAAGATTTGATTTAATTATATATTGAAATAATTATGAGAATTGCAAAAACAGCTATTTGTGTATTTATATGAATTTTTTATGTTTTGTTTTTTTCCGTTTTGAATTTACAGGTACGCTGGCAAGTGACACCTTCTTCCAGGCGTATCTTTTGGATGGACTTGCAAGGTGGAATGAGGACCGGGCTGTGGCAGCAACAACTGATGAGCCGCAGCCACATTCCTACAATCATCTTCTGCGTCATGCTGTCAATACTCTTGCAGAGGAGCTTATGGGCATGAAAATCATCCCCTATGTTGGGCCAAGAAAGTACACTGGTAGATAACTATATGATGTTTTTGGTGACAATTTCATTCAAGTGTACACACACCATTTAACCACTGAGTTATAATATAATATCCTAGTATATTATCTAATTGTCAATGTTTTAATATTGTAAAGGTGAGCTTATTGGAGTGGAATATCTATACCAGCAAACTGGTAAAGTTCTGCAGGACTACAAGTTGGCCATTGAAGAGTCAGAGACCACTGAGGTTGGTGTAGAGGTGGATGAAGGATATGCTGAACTTGAGGAGTTTCAGGACATCACTGTCCCCGCCTTTGACACAGAACGGACACCTGCTGCCTCTTCACAAGCATTAGTGTCTGCAGAATCATCTCCAACCCCTCCAGCAACCAGCCCTATGTCATCACTGTCTGTGGTCCCTCCATCAACAGTGACATCTCCTTTCACCAGCTCCACGTCATCACTGTCTGTGGTCCCTCCATCACCAGTGGCATCTCCTGTTTCCAGCTCACCGCACACTCAATCAAAGCCAGCACTTTCTCCTGGAGCACATAGCTGTGAGTTTTACCGAAGTATTCATAGAGGTTTCGATATTTGTTGTCACACTAACTTTAAATGTATATGGGTCATATTGAAAGACATAAATACAAATTTAAACTAAATATTCACCTTTTTCACGTAGTCCCAGTGGACCAATTATCTGCAGAAACAGAAACTGATCTTCCAACATCTGAAGAGAACACTTCACATGATGTAAGGGCCCAGTTTCTTTTTTAATGTTCATTTACATGTGTGTTAACAAAATCTGGGTTATGTTGGCTGTGCTTTCATGTGAATATTTGTATTTATTGCTGCTATCAAAAGTTCCTAAATTATCTTTCATTTTAGGATTCTGTTGGACCTGATAATATTGAGGGGTATGGAGCCGTGCAGGACTTGGCAGAGTTTTTGGTTAGCCTCAGAGACCACCGTCTGGCCTTGACTGGAGAAGAGTGCGTTAAGATCATCACCCTATGGCAGGCATTGGGGGAGTATGACAAGAAGAAGACCATTTACCCACCACGTCACCAAACCACCCTAAAACAGGGACGATTCAGGGCCACTAAGAAGATTGTGGCACCAGGTGTGGAGAGCACCAAAAGGTATGTTACATTTAGCAAACACAGGGTCTTGATTGTCTAAAATGTTTTGTATAAAAACATATATAATATAACTGAAACCGGCTGAAATATCACCTCCAGCTTTATTTGTTTAGTAAGGATTTCTAGTAAAATGAGTTAAACCTGACGCCTTCATGACTAGATTATCTTCCTGCAGCCTGTTAAATTCAAACTTAACCTAGTTATAATGTAAATTATTAGTTGTGAGTAACTAATTAAGTTTCGTTACAATGGACACAGTTCCAACTGTACATCGGACTATTTTCTTTAGCAGAAGCAAGACAATCATTTCTTAATCAATAAAATCATTTTGGATCAATATTTTGTATCACATTATTTGTCTTTTACTGTCTTTTAGTAAGTAGCCATGTAATAAACAGGATAATGTGCAGTCATTATTGTGAAAAAAACCCCCGACAGGCTGACTAACGACACTGTATAAAGCTGTAATTATGCCACAACACAGTAACCCAGTAGATACCTAATTTATTGATATGATACTTCAACATCAACCTAGAAAACAAACAAGTCAACATAACTATGCACAGATATTAAAAATTAACATCTAGACAACACAAAGCAAAACAGACAGAATAGAAAAGGGAAAATAAAACAATAAAAATAACAGAGTAAAGATCACACATTGAAAACAATCTTACATTAATAATATGTATTCTGCTGTAATTTGAAGGTGTTTCGTTGGGGCTCATAGTCCTGCACAGTGGCCTGACTGCAACCGAGTGGTGGAGGCCATCTTCACAAGGCTCTGTGCTCTCTACCCAAATGCGGTGCGCTGTGACGGAGTGAGGGTGTCCCGATTCACAATGGTAGCACGTGCTTACAAGCACATCCGAGAGTGCATCCTCACCAATGCCAAGGTGATGAGCGAGACCACCATCCAGCTCCCAGAAGTGAACGCTGCAACAGTCACACAATGGTGAGTAAATTAGCATTGTTACCGCTAAGCCTAAACTTAAAGCAGCTGAGGGCTACACACAGAGGGTTCAAGTAATTGACACAGTTGACTTAATGCAACCGTGGCTGCTTTGACGGGTCTAGAAACAAATCAACAAGAGTCCGACTTCTGTTTTCTTCTCCATTAAGAAAGATAAGATTTATTGCTCACGAGTTACGACATGGTCTTCAACGGACTGCAAGAATCCATAATCCATAATACAATGTTAATCTCAATGAAGTAGCCATTTTACAAAAGCCATAATACATGAGACGAGGGTGTGATCAATTGCTATGTGATCCCAGCTGTGTCATGCTGCTGCCTCATAGTCGTGATCAAATAGTAGTTGATCACACCATCTTTTGTATAATTGCTTAAATGTTTATTAATATTGGTTGTTTTATGTTTTCCCAGGTTCAGCAGGCGTTGCAAGTCACAGGAACAGGAGATTTTGAAGCAGGGTATCCAAGCCCCAGACGCACCCATGGCAGGACCTGAGAAGCTTCCTGCGGCTATGCAGAAAGGACCAACTCTCTATTCAGGCAGTTTGGCTGAGCCTCACCTTTTTGTCCTGCCACCAAACACTGCTGGGGAGGCAAAACTCAAGGGGAGGTCGCAACCTCAGGCCATTTCCCAGGCTCCACCATCTCATCAAGGACTTCCTGTCATTGCACCAGCACTACCCGCACCAGCACTACCCGTCTCTCTCCCTTTCCTTTTACCATGTGTGCAGCTTCCTACAGCTTCCTACAGTTCCTCTACAGTGCCTGGTACCTCACAGGTGATGTTCTTCAACCTCCCATTACCTTCAGCTATGCCACCATCAGCTCAGACACAGACATCCAGTCAAGATGTTCCTTACTCCACTCAGCAATACAGAAAGAGAAAACAGGAGAGGGAGCAGACTGGAACTGTCACAAGAAAATATGTGAGGAAGACAGACGTCATTCTTTGCAGAAAATGTAACAAAGAGAGAAAGCCACCATCACATCTTCAGTACTTTGGCAACTGGTACTGCAAAGAGTTTGAGACTCAATCGTATGGTGAATGGAGGGCTGTGCTGGAGGAACGAGGTTATAGGAAAAAAAAAAACAGGAAATGACAACTCTCCAGCTTCTTAAAATTGCTCTTTCAGCACATGTTATTTTTGCTTATTTATTTGGTTAATGTTTGCTTTATAGAGCAATTTACAAGTCTCCAACAATAACTGTTGTCTCTAAAAGGTATAATAACCATGTGTGTGATGCTTCTTGGTTCTTTTTTTAAATGTTTTTTCTTCCCTGCTTGTTTCCTCTGCTGGGAAAATATTTGAGGTAAAAATTTAATATGTGAATAATAATAAAAATCTCACACATAAATAACAAGGTAAACGTACCATTACATATATATATGTAATGGTACGTTTACCTTGTTATTTATGTGTGAGATTTGTTTTATTATTTATTTAGGCTAAGTCAAAATTGCAGTACTGTGGTAAATGTTTGTTTTGGTTTACTATTTATTATTTTCTTAGACTGATACTGTATGTCAAAATTGTACTGCAGATGTTTGTTTTGGTTTGCTATTTATTATTTTAAATTGATGTGTCAAAATTGCACTGCTGTTCTAAATTTTTTATTGACTTTAAAAATCTATGCAAATAAAAAGGTTTGTTAATCTTTGCCCTCACATTGTTTTTGTGCCTATTTTTATTCTCACAATATTTGTAGCTGTAAACACACATACATTTAAAAAAAAAAAAAAGTCTTCCAGTATTACATAACTGTAAAACACACAATAAACAGTCAGAATAAGGCAGAAAATATAATTTATAGTTTCTATACTGTAAAAAATGTGTCAATTAGCACTGCGTTATTCGTATATTTGGTTATGAAAATGCACCAAGAAGATGGCTTGAAAAACACAAACCATATATTGTTGCAATCGTGTGTTTATTGTCTTGACGTTTTATCAGTCAAAAAAAATCGGCCTTTTTTATCCAGTGACAGCTGGATGCCTTTGTCCATATTAGGGATTTCCTGGAGCGTCACAAGTTAGTACTTCTACGAGTCCGTTTTGGACTTTCTGCGAGAGAGCGCCCTCCGGCGTCTGGTATGAACGAAACATACATAACGTGAGAGTTTTTACGTTGGAGAGTGCCCAAATTAAAGTATGGAGGACGAATTTACGTTTGATTAAAGTGAGGGTGACAATGATGATGACACACGCGTGCACCAGCAGCGTCAAACGGACACATTCCACGAATTCCATCACTGGTCGGAGCGGGGCGCGAACTCGCGTCGCTGTGCCTCTTCTAGCTACTTTACCACGACCAATGGGCGCCGGCCTTAGATCAGTCGGTAGAGCATGAGAATCTTAATCTCAGGGTCGTGGGTTCGAGCCCCACGTTGGGCGTGACTATTATATCTCTTTCTTCCCAATAGGCCACTCGTGACATTGCCAGCGGCGGAAATACCCCGATCCCAAGCACGCTTTAGCACATGCGAGCCTAGTGCATGTAGCCCCTTCATCCGGTGACCAGCACCATGACTGTCTCTGTGGCGCAATTGGTTAGCGCTTTCGGCTGTTAATCGAAAGGTTGGTGGTTCGAGCCCACCCAGGGACGAAGGGCACTTTTCAGTGCCTTGAAGACGCACGTGGAATTTTTCACGCATGCCGTGTGTCCACTAACGCGTAAGCCTCTCTTAGGATGCAAGAAACAGTTTTCCTATCCCGTTTAGCCTTTACAGCTTCATTAGTTGCCGTGTGTTAAAAGGAGTCAGCAGTAGTTGTTTGGTGAAGGTTTTCACCAGCTCGAGCTGCTGCGGCGTGTGGATACATTCTTCATGTTTTGTTCCAGCTGGTGGAGACCCGTTTTGCAATGAAGTCCTGAGCAAAACTCCCTTTGGAAACACTATCGAACGCCTGTAGCGCAACCTCCGATTGCAATCGAATGTGGATTCCGCTCATATGAGGCGGCACCAGTGCTTTCTTTTTAGCTTTTGCTAATTAGCTAAACGTTACACCAGCTTATCATTTCCCATGCAAGCATCCTTTATTTCCTTGAAAAGTGCCCCAACTTTATGCTCTCCAAATCATTGAACCGCCTTCGCATGGCGAAACAGAACTCCGTGTCTGTCTTTTCCGACAGACTGAAACTCAGCTTTAACTCCTGGCCTTGATTGTGCCTATTTTTGGCCCGCACTACTGAGTCAAACTGCGCTCCCCGAAAACAGATATGATTGAAACTGACAGAGCAAACTCTAAGCCTGCCCCTGCCCGCAACAGGTTTCGCCAGGCTTGTGCGAGGTTTGAGGCTCCGTTTCGCCTGTGTAATTTGGGGACCGATAAAAACTGCCACCGACCCAGTGAAAGGGTAACGCAGCAGCCCGGCTAGCTCAGTCGGTAGAGCATGAGACTTTTAATCTCAGGGTCGTGGGTTCGAGCCCCACGTTGAGCGTGACTATTATATCTCTTTCTTCCCAATAGGCCACACGTGATGTTGGCAGCGGCGGAAATACCCCGTTCCCAGTCATGCTTTAGCACATGCGAGCCTAGTGCATGTAGCCCCTTCATCCGGTGCCCAGCACCGTGACTGTCTCTGTGGTGCAATTGGTTAGCGCGTTCGGCTGTTAACCAAAAGGTTGGTGGTTCGAGCCCACCCAGGGACGAAGGGCACTTTTCGGTGCCTTGAAGACGCACGTGGAATTTTTCACGCATGCCGTGTGTCCACTAACGCGTAAGCCTCTCTTAGGATGCAAGACACAGCTTTCCTATCCCGTTTAGCCTTTACAGCTTCATTAGTTGCCGTGTGTTAAAAGGAGTCAGCAGTAGTTGTTTGGTGAAGGTTTTCACCAGCTCGAGCTGCTGCGGCGTGTGGATGCATTCTTCATGTTTTGTTCCAGCTGGTGGAGACCCGTTTTGCACTGAAGTCCTGAGCAAAACTCCCTTGGAAACACCATCGAACGTCTGTGGCGCAACCTCCGATTGCCATCGAATGTGGATTCCGCTCATATGAGGCGGCACCAGTGCTTTCTTTTTAGCTTTTGCTAATTAGCTAAACGTTACACCAGCTTATCATTTCCCATGCAAGCATCCTTTATTTCCTTGAAAAGTGCCCCAACTTTATGCTCTCCAAATCATTGAACCGCCTTCGCATGGCGAAACAGAACTCCGTGTCTGTCTGTTCCGACAGACTGAAACTCAGCTTTAACTCCTGGCCTTGATTGTGCCTATTTTTGGCCCGCACTACTGAGTCAAACTGCGCTCCCCGAAAACAGATATGATTGAAACTGACAGAGCAAACTCTAAGCCTGCCCCTGCCCGCAAGAGGTTTCGCCAGGCTTGTGCGAGGTTTGAGGCTCCGTTTCGCCTGTGTAATTTGGGGACCGATAAAAACTGCCACCGACCCAGTGAAAGGGTTACGCACCAGCCCGGCTAGCGGTGCCTGAGGACCGATCGTCTGTCTATATCAACAAATCACGTCTCTGCATTTGTATCTTATGACAGCCCATCAGATTTCACCATTTCCATTTTCTGCATTTAGTGACAGCCAATCAGCGTGGCCCTTTTCTATCTTGAAGCGGGATGCAGGAGCATGCGCATTAAGTCCGCGGCCCATCGCTCACAGCGAGCTATTTTGTTATATTTTTGTGAGTTATTTTGTGAAAAAAGCCGCCGTTAAGTCCGTCTTTGAACTTAGCGACTTGGGAATCAAATCCACCCAGGTAAGATTCCTCAATGTAATTAACTAGCTAGCTAAAAAAATAAGAAAAACCCTTTAGGAGTTAACATTTAATCGTTTTTTAAATAAACTATTACATTGTTTTAGGTAAGGTGTTGTTTATTTAGTTCGCTAGCTAACGTTAGCTATGAATGAATGAATGCATGAATGAATGAATGAATCTGAAACGTATTTTCGACAGAGAAACAAACGATTTACATTATTATAAATAGTAGTCTATAAGGTTGGTATACCGTTGGAGCAATACCTGATATTGTGTTAGCTTTTAACACCCAAAATGAATAAGTTCTGTGTTGTATTCAAGTGTTTGTTTCCTTTTAACACCCAAAATGAATGAGTTTTGTGTTGTATTCAAGTGTTGCACCTGTTATAACAGGATACTTTGTGTTTACCAACTGATAATAAACTTAATATGATTGTACTAAATTACTTATAATACCAGGTGTCCTCCTGTACACTGTAACTGGCACCACTACCAAGGAGGGCATTTTACAGATGTGCAAGAGGGTCCACATCACTTGAATTATTCCACTTGCATCTGAACAGGTTCATTCCAGGTCAGTATGAATCACTTTTTATTTATCAGCAAGATTACATATTTGCAGTTAAACATTTTATTATTATTATTAGTAGTAGTAGTAGTATTGTTATAGTTATAATTATTGTTATTATTATTAACCTGGAAACGCTGACACAGTCTGTCAAAGAACCAAACACAATAAGTTAACCTAACAATATTGCTCACAATTGTACTATCTTACGGAACCAGTGCCAACAGCCTGAATTTCCAGCTGTACCTCCAGGAGGGCCTTTACAGATGGAACCAGGACCGTGAAGCTGCATCTCTGGCAGTCGGGGATCCATCACTGCTCAGCTACTCAGGTGACCTTGTTCACTGTGTCAACAACTACAGTGTCAAGGTGCTGGGAAGGAAGCTTGTCCCCTCTTTTCAGCCACCTTCTGTTTACACTGGTTAGTTTAAGCTTTCCATCAGGAGGCTATTTTATATATCCATAAAATAGAATTATATTTTTATGAATTTTCTGAAAAGTACATTTTCGCCTTGCAGGATTAAACTGAGCAGATGCTGGAAGATGCAGGCACAGAGGAAGAGTTGTAAAATGAGGGCTTTGAAGATTCTGGTTTGGACCCCACTGTTGGGCTACTGGACCCATCCCCTGGTCCATCACCTGCCACCACCAGCTCAGCCGTCATTCCAACTCCCACCTCTCTCCAGACCACTGCACGACCTTCAGGGCCTGCATCTGATATCACTACAGCTGCATTTGAGCAACAACTGGTAATTATGCCTGTCACCTTTTTTTTATCATACTGTGTCAGTGGACTTCCCAGTTGCTCCGGATAATTAAGAATTTTATTGTACTATAATAATAATTATAATCATCATCATTATTGTATAATAATTATTAGAAAATGTATTTGTATATCACTTTTCAAAAACACATTTTCAAATCACAAAACAATATGCAATGCAATCGTGAAATAGAGATGAAAGGCAATGAACAAAAATCTGAGGAATACATAAATTAATAAAAGCATAATGCAAAAGATAAGCTCTAATTGAAATCCATTTTATAAAAATGTGTTTTTTAAAGAGTATTACATTTTCCAGATTGGGCATGCTTGTCCCAGCTCTGCTGCTGCTAGTCCCTCTTCACTGCCATCACCCGTCACCCCTGCAGCACCTGGCAAGTCTTTTGTGTCAGTGGCATTATTGTCTTGCTTGTAATTGTATTATTTTGATGTTTATTTCATTAGTGTTATTATTATTTGTTATTATTACATTTAACAGACTGCAAATGAGCACACCGCTGCACCCTATGACCCAACAGCTGTCCCCACCAGCCTAGCCTCTGCTCCTCCTTACTGTTCCATCGTCTAAACCTCTCTTGCCACTACTCCAGCTACAAGTCCCTCTAAGGCACCTGCCATGACTCCAGCAGCACCACAGCAACAGCTGGTAGGTCTTTTGTGACATGTTGTATCAGTGTGAAAGATGTGCTATTTTTCTGCCTGTGATGTTTTTATTTTATTTTTATATATTCCTATATTTACCAGGCTGTGGATGAGTGCAACATCCCAGGGATGGACAGAGTGGACAGCCTGGCAGAGTACTTGGTGGGACTGAGGAATGAAACTGGACAAACACTTAACTCCCAGCAGGCCAGTACCATCATAGCTCTGTGGCAGAACCTTCTACCATATGACCAGCAGCGTGTGGCGTACTCTGCACGGCGCCGGTCACGTCTGACAACAGGACGCTTCAGGTGCTCTAAATAGAAACCTGAATTTATGCCAGGTGTGGAGAGCATGACACGTTGCGTCCTAGGATCGACAGGATCCTCTGCCCAGTGTCCCCAAAATGCTGGTATTCCACTTGACCAGTAGATGGAGGAGATGCAGAGGAAGAGGGCAGATAAGAAATAGATTAGTTTGTCTTTGTCTCATACTGTGTAGATGTGTAGTGGAAATACTTCAGTCATGTTCTATTAGTTCGTTGATGTAACTGTTCAACATTCATCCCATATAACAGGTCTGGCATTTCAAAAAAATCAACATAACAGAAATAACACACTGTACATTACTGTTTTTTTTTTGTGTGAGCCTTGCAAGATGTGTTGATTTTGTTATTTGTATATTTTTTACCAGCTGACCAGAATCTTCTACCTTTTATTACTTTGTGTATTTTGTTTATTTATTTATTTTATATTTGTATTATATATATTATAAATGTATATATTATATTCTTCAATTTCTTTGTATCTGTGATATGCTTACTGTGTGTGTGAGAGAAAGAAAGAAAGAAAGAGATAATTAATATTTTGTAATAAATTTGTAATCTATTTAAACAGCAAGGCCTTTATCTTTATTTATTGCCAACAGTCACTCAGAGAAAACAATTACAAACTTTCAATTCTAATTCCTTTCATTTTTAAATTAGATTTGGGTATTGGGTATTTTTTTCTCAAGCAATGTAAAACACATACATACATACATACATACAAACAATACATATGAATATAGTAATAACTTTTTATACATTTTAGTCAAAACAAAACATACATGTGTAGGTGTCCGCTAGTGCAACTAATTGATAGAAATGTTTCTTGCATTGCTATGTAAATTAAGTTAATTATTATCTATATCGTTGTTACATAAGTGTTCACTTAAGTAACATATATTTGACTGTATGACATTCATAATAAGCCATTGTCCTATTTGTATCAGTTAATAAGTGATTAATTAAATGATTCGTTATATTTCAGTTAGAATATTTGAGTTAGTTAGTTTTTGGTTAAAGACGCCTGGTCCAGTCGGGGATCGAACCGCCAACCTTTGGATCCACAGCGCCCCATGCAATGTGCTATCTATGGACGTATTTCTCAAACTAATAATGTAATATATGTGTCCTGTAGCTTCTGACGGACAGCAGAGTCAATTTTAACTCTCATTTCACTTCATTTTTTCTCAATTTCTCCTTTTTTCTCTCCTTTTCCTCCTTTTTCCTCCTTCCCCCTTCTTCTTCTTCCCCCCTCTCCTATACAGACTATTGTTCCCCAGCTTGTGGCCCTCCAGGACCGAGTTTGGACGCCCTGATCTAAAAGAATCCAAAGCCAATTTCACAGCTAAACATTCTTTTTCAACTGTTGAGTACATTTGTCTCTCTTGGAAGAAGTTTTCTGCTTTTTTGAGGTAGGGTGTTTGGCATGCTTGATAGCCTCAATCTTTCCGACCTGAGGGCATACATCCCCATGCCTCAGTATGTATCCAAGGTAAGTAGTTTCCATTTTGGCAATGGCACACTTTCTCCTGGGACACAATCTGGATGCATGGTAAGTCCTGCTGCTTTTATCCTTGCCAGTACCTCTTTCAGATGCTGTAGACCAGGGATCTCCAACCCTGCTCCTGGAGAGCTACCGTCCTGACGTGAACAGGAGGACCTTCTGTTGACATTATGGTACCAGAGACCCAGGAGACCTATCACCACCTCGTCTAATCAGTTCCTTGTCGCGTGGCCTCTGTTTTGTGGGCTAAAGGAGGTTATAATGATTGGCTATAATCATATAAACAAAATAATAATAATAATAATAGCATACTCCCTCATTCAATATGGATAAATTGTTTATTACAACAACAAAAAAATACATGCATTTACTCTAATAAATTTACAGTATGGATGAAATCATAGCCAGTGATGAAAATTCTCTGCTTATTTAAAAAAAAAAAAAAAAAAAAAAATATATATATATATATATATATATATAATAATAATAATAATAATAATTATAATTGTCACGAATCCGGTTCATGGTCTTTTGTCCGACTGCCACAAGAGGTCGCCTCTCCATCATATTGACTCTTACAGCACATATCACACTGGACTGCATTTCCCATCATCCATTGCACTTACACAGCTGAATGCACTGATTACACATACACAGCTGAATCCAATCAGACACGCTTTATAAGCCTAGGACTTCCTCTCCCTCATGGCTGAGGGTTGTTCTAGCGTTTAGCGCTCTCCTAGTGTTAGGGGCCTTACCGAGCCAGTCTGTGTTTCTGTTTGGTCTCATGTATTGTTCTGCGTTTATCACTCATCTAGTGATAGCTGTTTTACTGAGTCTAGTTTCGAGTTCTAGTTAGTCTTGTCATTCCTTGTTGCCCTGTTTTCTGTTTCCTGATTCCTGTCTGTGTATCTTGGATTAACCCTTGTCTGGCCGTTCGGACTCTGTTTGTACCTTGTTTGGATTATTGCTCATGTTATTGGACTACCCCTCTTCTCAAGCCCTCTGGATATTGTTTGCTGATCAAAGACCCACGCTTGCCCTAGGATTACTCTTTGTCTTGTCTGTGTTATACCTGTTTGCCGATCTTGTGACCCTGCCTGTATTTTTGACCACGTCTGGAAATAAAGCTTGCAGATGGATCCATACGCGTCACATCTCATTCACCCTGTTACAATAATAATAATAAGGTTGGCCGGTGTAGTCTGATTCCTTTTATTTTCTTTGCACCTCTGGTGGACCTAATTAGATTAAAAATACATAAATAAATAAATCTTTGTCTCTTCAATAGAGTGGGTTCAAGGTTAATCTGCAAGTGCAGGTAAATGAGCCTATTAAGTCCACATCAATTTGATATATATTTTGATATATAAATATTTTGGAGTTTTGGAAATAAGAATCCATTTTAACATGTTAAAGGACCTGAAAAGAGACCTGCTGTATGTTATGACCAGAGCATCATTCAGATGAACATTCAGCTGTAAATGTCTCTATTTGTCATACAATTAAACTGTATTATCAAGTCAAAGTCAAAGTCTGCTTTATTGTCAATTCTGCCATATGTACCGTACATACAGTACATACAGATAATTGAAATTGCGTTACTCTCAGACCCCTGGTGCATACAGATAACACTAAACACTAAAAGTATAACGTAAAAATACAGATAAATACAAAACAAATATATATATATATATATATATATATATATACATATACACACATACCCATACATATATACATACGTATATACATACATACATACACGTACATATATACATATATATATATATACATATATATATATACATACATACATACATAAAATGCAACTATTACAAATATACAAATAAGGACATGTAAAAAATAATAATAATAAAAAAATAGATAAAGTAGCATAAGGCACATGGTAGATAGAGTGCAAACCAGTGAAATAAACAGTGCAGAATATAAATGGTGTAGTGCAAAGGGCTTATCAATCTATTCTATTTAAAGTGACAAAAAGAGCAGTCTTTATTCGAACTGTCAGAAGAGGTAGTTGAATGAGGTCAGTCCAATGCTGTACAAAGTGACTGGTGCTGGTCACAGTGTGTGTGTGTGTGTGGGGGGGGTGTCAGAGGGTCAGAGTTCAATGGTGCATGGGGTAAAAGAGAGGAGGGGGAGAGAGACGGGAGAGAGTTGAGCTTCCTGACAGCCTGATGAATGAAGCTGTCCTTCACTCTGCTGGTCCTCGCCTGGAGACTACGCCATCTCCTCCCTGATGGTAGCAGACTGAAGAAGCTGTGAGTGGGGTGGGTGGGATCACCTGCAATGCAGAGGGCTTTGCGGGTGAGACGGGTGCTGTAAATGTCCTGGAGTGAGGGGAGAGAGACACCAACGATCTTCTCAGCTGCTCTCACTATCCGTTGAAGGGTCTTGCGGCAGGACGCGTTGCAGGCGCCATACCACACAGTGATGCAGCTAGACAGGATGCTCTCGATGGTGCCTCTGTAGAAGGTGCACATGATGGGGGCCGGGGCTCTGGCTCTTCTGAGTTTGTGGAGGAAGTAGAGACGCTGCTGTGCTTTCTTGGCCAGTGCTGCAGTGTTGTTAGTCCAGGAGAGGTCCTCTGTGATGTGTACACCCAGGAACTTGGTGCTGCTCACTCTCTCCACGGTCGCACCATTGATGGTCAGGGGAGCATGCAGAGAGTGCACTCTCCTGAAGTCAACAACAATCTCCTTCGTCTTCTCCACATTCAGAGAGAGAATGTTGTCACTGCACCACCCGGCCAGGCGGCACACCTCACTCCTGTAGTTTATCTCATCTCTGTTGCTGATGAGACTCACCACAGTCGTGTCATCCGCAAATTTAATGAAGAGGTTGGAGTTGTTTGACGGTGTGCAGTCATGGGTCAGCAGAGTGAAGAGGAGGGGGCTCAGCACCCATCCTTGGGGGCCCCCTGTGTTCAGTGTGATGGTGCTGGATGTGTTATTGTCGACCCGTACTGCCATCTGGCAAGCGCTTCAGGAGCATGATGGCAAAAACTGAGAGACTGAGGAGGAGCTTCTTTTCTCAGGCCATCAGGCTCCTAAACTCATTCTCATAACATCTGCAGGACTCAATTCAATAAACTGTAATAACATTCATTATTCTCCATCATCCGCATTGCTGCTATGTGTACATACCCGGTACAACCTGTTTTGCACATTCCTTTTGCACATCCATGTTTATGTTAATATTTATTAAATCCACAGTAGACTGTATTGCACATTTTATTTTATTTCATTGCACATTTTACACCTTATTTTATTTTTATTTTATTTTATTTTTATTTTTTATTTTATTTCCTCTTATTTTTATCTTACTCTTACCTATATTTATATATATTCTCTTGTGTTATGTTTCTTTTTTTTTTTTTTTTTTTGCATTGTCCATTGAGCGGACCTGTCCTGACCTACATTTCACTACTGATTATACCCTGTATGATTGTGTATGTGACAAATAATAAAGAACTTTGAACCTTGAACCTTGGTCTCCCGGTCAGAAAGTCCAACAGCCAGTTGCACAGCAACGTATTGAGCCCCAACTGGACCAATTTATGAATGAGCTGTTGAGGGATGATTGGGTTGAATGCTGAACTGAAGTCTATGAACAGCATTCTGACATACGAGTCTTTTTTGTTCAGATGTGTGAGGGCTGGGTGGAGGGCAGTGGCGATGGCATCATCGGTCGAGCGGTTGGACCTATATGCAAACTGGAAGGGGTCCAGGGAGGGGGGGAAGACAGACTTGATGTGTTGCATAACTAGCCGTTCAAAGCACTTCATGAGAATAGGAGTGAGTGCTACTGGACGGTAGTCATTGAAGCAGGATGGAGATGACTTCTTCGGGCCTGGAATGATGGTGGTAGCTTTGAAACATGTGGGGACAACAGCCTGACTTAGTGAGATGTTGAAAATGTCTGTGAAGACAGTGAGTTCCACTGCACAGTCTCTCAGTACACGCCCAGGAATGTTGTCAGGACCCGGAGCTTTGCGTGCATTGATCCTGCTGAGGGATCTCCTCACGCTGTCTGGGGACAGCGTCATCACCTGGTCGCTGGGAGGAGGTGGAGTCTTCTGTGCAGTGGTGCTGTTTTGTGCCTCAAAGCTAGCAAAGAAGGCATTCAGCTTGTTCAGCAGGGGGATGGTGCTGTCACAGGTCTGTGGTGGGGGCTTGTAGTCCGTATGGTCTGCATCCCCTGCCACAGGCTCCGAGTGTCTCTGCTGTCGCTGAAACGATGGGCTATCCTCCTGGAGTACTGTCTCTTGGCATCTCTGATGCTGCGGGATAGGTTGGCCCTAGCTGTCTTCAGGCCCTCCTCATCTCCAGCTCTAAAGACAGCGTTCCGAGCCTTCAGAAGTCTGTAGACCTCCCCTGTCAGCCACTGCTTCTGGTTGGCCCGGACAGTGATAGACTTTGTGACCGTTACATCATCAGTACACTTGGTGATGTAGGCAGTGACAGTCTCTGTGTACTCTTGTAGGTCTGTAGTGTTGTTGTATGTGGCAGCCTGCTTAAACATATTCCAGTCAGTGGTGTCAAAATAGTCTTGAAGTGCCTCTGACGACCCTTCCGGCCACACTTGTATCTGTTTGTGTACCGGTTTGATGACTTTAACGAGCCGTCTGTATGCAGGCATTAGCATGACAGTGATGTGGTCTGAGGCTCCGAGGTGGGGGAGGGGTAGGGCCTTGTATGCTCCTCTCTGGGTGGTATAAACAAAGTCCAGAGTATTTTTTCCCCTTGTTGGAAAGTCTATGTGTTGGTGTATTTTTGGGAACACACTCTTTAAGTCTGCATGGTTGAAATCCCCAGCCAAGATGAGTAAAGCATCTGGGTGGGCTGTCTGCTGCTCACTGATGTGCTAGTACAGATCATTTAGTTGTTGGAGCTGGGAGGGATGTATACAGCAACGAGCAGTATGGCTGTATATTCCCTCGGTAGATAGAACGGCCGACACTTAATAATCATAAACTCCACCAGGGATGAGCAGTGTTTGCAGACCACAACAGCATCGCGGCACCATGCATCATTGATGTAAACACAAAGCCCGTCGCCGCGGGACTTACCTCCCTTGACGAGAGCTCTGTCAGCTCGATAGCATGTTAGCTGGTCGAGCTGAATGGCGCAGTCCGGTACGCTGTTGTTAAGCCATGTTTACGTAAACACAAAAACACAACAGTCTTTTACAGTTCTCTGAGTAGAATGAAGCAGTCGGATGTAGTCCAGTTTATTGTCCAAAGAGCATACGTTCGCCAGTACGATGGTGGGGATAGCTGGCTTGTGTGGGTTAGCCGCTAGCCTAGCTCGGATACCTCTGTGCTTATCCCACTTCTGCTTCCTCTCACGCCGCTTGTAGCGCCTCCGCTGTGGGCAAGATGCAGTAGTGGGGGTCGGTGATGGCGTAAGCCTCCGGAGCAGACCGAGGTCCCGCAGCTCTTCGGCGTGCGCAGAGTTTATCTCTAAAAATGTGATTCTGCCGACATCGAGCAGAAACTCACGACTGTATGCGCGCTTAAAGACAGGTAGACGAGACGAAGATGTACAAAAACATTGCGACTTACAAGACAAAAAACACGAAAACACCTGTCGGGAGAGAGAGAAGCCGCTGCGTGTACACCCGCCGTCATGTTGGATTGAGATCAAGCATATATGTTGTATGTTGGATCAAGCATATATAATGGGCTTGTACATATTTACATTCTAATGTTGTTAATATGTGTATATGCACTTACAAATAGATTGATTTGTAGCTTTATAAATGAAGGTAATGGAAATAATATACAATTTCAGTGCAAATATGTGTAATTTATATGAATCACACAAGTGAATAATGTTTGTGTGTGCAATACACAGAGTTAACGTTAGATTTGGTATTTCAGTTCAATTAAAGATTTTCAGGATTTTACTGAAGTTTTTTTTTACGCTTTATGAATACAGCCATCACAGCAAAAAATCCAGAGTGAAATTAACTCTCCTGGGAGTACATGTGAGACCACACTCAAGAGTGTGAAAGTGTTAAAATAAGAGTGTTAAATTAACACTCTAGCAGAGTTAAGGTTAATGAGATAATTAAGTGATTAATTGAGTGATGATTGACCATTATTGAAGTCACCTGATGTTAACGAACAGAATCACCAAAGACTAAAATCACTATTTTTATGTCACCATTTTAGTGGTCAGTGTTTTCTTTAGTTGGGCTCTTGACTAAATGTGACCATTACATTTTTGAAGTTAGATTTTACTTGGCTGTTATAACTGAATTATAACACACAGACAAGCAAAGAGGAAAATAATAAAATTATTGTTTTTTTCTGAACTCATTTAGAGCCGAATCTCTGAGCTAGATTTACTGTGTTGATTATAGCAGTCCTGTGATTCTTCGGTATGAGATTTCCAGCATTTTCAATACAATCCGAAGGATTCTTTAAAGTTGTTTGTTCAAAAATCTTTTAAAAGTGTCTTTTATTTAGACACACAAACATCAAGAATCAACCTGTGATTCTCAACAATGGTGACAATCAAAAAAGCATGTTGCAGTTCTGGGTGCCACCAGTCAAAATTCATCCATGGCTCCCATGATGCATTGCAGCATGAATAAATTATTAACTGAATTGTCTTAGTAATTTCCTTTATTCTTACTATTTTTTTTTATGTGACTTTTAGTAGCTTGTTTTCTAATGATTAGAGTTTATCTATTTTTCTGAATATGCTGTTTGTCACCATTGTCGAGATTCCTATGCTGATTCTTGAAGTCTGTGTGTGCCTAAAACAAGATTTTTTTTAATAATCAGAACAACTTTCAAGAAATTCTTTTAATTAGTGGATACTGTAGAATCACAGAGCTGTTAAAATCAACTCCAATTAATCACTTAATTATCTAATTAACCTTAACTCTGCTAGAGTGTTAATTTAACACTCTTATTTTAACACTTTCACACTCTTGAGTGTGGTCTCACATGTACTTCCAGGAGAGGTAATTTCACTATGGATTTTTTTGCTGTGTAGGATTATATTTTGGATGCATATTAAAAAAGTGAACAAATCTCTTCCCCTTGTCTTGTTTTCCAACACAAATATCAAAACATCTTAAAGTCAGGATATGTTTATTTCAATGCAAATATAAAATGAAATATTGAAAAGCCTCTGCAACTGATCCAGAATGTCTTCAACAAGCCAAAGCCCACGTCACACCTCTCTTCACTCCCTTACATAATTTGTATATAGCACATCTGTATATATATTATATTGTCTATTGACTCTTGTCTATTGTGTATTGTTTTTCACATATTTATTTTTAATCACTTGTTTATTTTTGTTATCCGTGTCTTGTTACTTGTCATCCTGTCAGTGCACTGGAAGCTTCTGTCACCAAGACAAATTCCTTGTGTGTGTAAGCACACTTAGCAATAAACTTATTTCTGATTCCGATTCTGATTAGTCTTCACTGGCTGCCAATAGCCGCTTGCATCAAATTCAAGGTACTGATGTTTGCCTACAAGACAACCACTGGCAATGCACCAATATACTAGGGCTGTGCAATTAATCGCATGCGATTGTCATGCGCATATTGTCAGTAAAGCCGGTTCTGTGATTAGTAGTAAATCTGCATCACCTGCTTTCAGATGGAGCAGCATTTACTACACAGAGCCGTAGTTCACTGACAAGCTAGGAAATATCACGTTCATACAGGCGATTCATTGCACAGCCCTACAATATACCTAAACTTGCTATAAAACTAAATGTTCAACTTGTTGCAGACACCACTGGTACACTGTCTGTGCCCTCGCTGTCCACATCTCGTGGTTACCATGTGGAGCTTCAATCAGAGTCAGGTAAGTTATGGACAAACATTTTCAGAATGCAGAAATGGATAAAAATGTTTCCCCTCTGTGTAGGAAGTACATATATGCCACCTCTGCCTATGCTGGCCTCACCTGTGAGCCGTACTGGACCTGTGAAGACTGGTGGCTGGGTGTTTGTACTGGACCACGAATGCAGAGACCATTGACAACTTGCTTAATAAATACCATGTGAAGAAGGACATCCTCATGAGTATGCAGCAATGGTCCACAATACCTCTACTGATCCAAACAGCATGCTCCATTCAACCACAAAACTGCACATTTCACAGTATGTCAAGCACCTGGCCTTCATTACACAACTCCAGAGAAATGTCTTTAAACTGTGTAGTAAAATAACCAGTGTGCCAGTGGTAACAATGAAGCCACCAGCACCTGCTCTGACCACACTTCTAACTCATGACACCATTGAGAGAATTGAACTATCCGTAATGTCCGAGTTCCCGCCCCATGCAACTGATACTCGACTGCCATTGGTTAGTCTGTGTTCGAGGGGAGGGGCTTACCGATAGGACAATTGTATTATGGAGCAGCAGCAGCAACCTGAACAGGAGAAGAAGATGCAAACAAAGCCTTGTCTTGCTTGTGGACAGCCAAAGATGGTTCCTCTATCCACTTTTTTAATCAGCAAGGCCCTGTCAGGTTCTTCTACTGTTCCACAAAGGTTTTTAATGCTTACAGTGTTTAAGGACTAACAAACCTCAGCATGCCATTCTGCCAAGACTTTATGGAAATGTAGTTCTTTGAGAGAGAACTTGAGGCCACAAAGAAATGGCTGGAGGAGAAAGGACAGTAAAAACGCAAAAGGCCTGAAACTGAACACATTAGTTGCTTGTGCAGATTTTGTAAAATGGAACTGAAGCAGGGTCCAAACAGTCCTCACATACACACAGGGTTTCCTGGCATAGCAGGGAAATATGTTAATTGCCCTCCAATTACCAACCTCAGAACATGCAGAAAGAGATGACCTGGAGAGGGTTTAACGAGTCTGCATTTTACGAGATTGAAAGATAGAGATGTGTGGCAGAAAAAAGAAAATAAATGATATTTCTTGATCTTTTGCCCCTTAGTAAAATTTAACTCATGTATATATATATGGCAAGCCATTTTGACTTTTATTCATTCTCAGGATATGAATTCTTGATATCAACAATTCAGTTTTTACTAGTTAAAATGCTAATTCTTGATATCAGGAATTATATTTCCACTAGTAACAATTGCAATTTTTGATATCAGTGATTACATTTCCACTAGTAACAATGTTAATTCTTGATATCAACAATGACATCATCACTCGTAGAAATTGAATTCTTGATATCAGCAATTAAATGAATGAATTTGAATGAATATTATTATTCATAAATGAATAAATTTCTACTAGTAAAAAAATATTATTCTTGATATCAAGAATTTATATCATAGTAATGGCAATAGGCAAGCCGTTTTGACTTTTATTCATTCGCAGGAAATTAATTCTTGATATCAACAATTCAATTTTCACTAGTTAAAATGCTAATTCTTGATATCAGGAATTGGATTTCTACTAGTAACAATGGCTAGTTTTGATATCAGCAATTACATTTCCACTAGTAACAATGTTAATTTTTGTTATCAATAATTCAATTTTCACTAGTTAAAATGCTAATTCTTGATATCAATAATTAAATTGTTGATATCAAGAATTAAATTGTTGATATCTGTAATTGTATTTTCACTAGTTAAATGTCACCATAGGCTGCCATTCAAAATCAATTGTTGATATCAAGAATTAATTTCTTACTTGTTGAAATTCCAATTTCACATATCAGAAATACAATTCTTACTAGTAAAATGATCATTCTCACTAGTGACAATTTAATTGTTGATATCAACAATTTAATTCTTGATGTAAAAAATGTAATTATTGATATCAACAATTTAATTCTTGATATCATATCAACAATTAAATTGTCACTAGTGAGAATGATCATTTCTGATATCATGAATGTGATTGTTACTAGTAAGAAAGCCATTTTAGATATCAGAAATTATATTGATATCAGATATGCATTTACAGATATCAGAAATAACAAATGTAACATGTTGAAATACATTTACTGATATCAAGAATAAATTGACATTTTTACTAGTAACAAAATAATTATTGATATCAACAAAGGCCGTTGATATCTGAAATTGCCCTTGCAACTAGTGAAAATAGAATTACTGATATCTTAAATAACATTTTAACTAGTAAAAATACTTTTACAGATATCTAGAAATGCCATTTTCGCTAGTAAGAATAGCTATGGTAATGAGTTCATGAATTTTAATGACAAAGATGGCGGAAGAACGTCCATACGCAGAAACGGCTCATTTATTTATTTGTTTTGTCAATGAAACATGAAATTATGGCTGGATTTATTTATTTATTGTTAATGGTTTAAAAAAAGTAATTTTATCCTGTTTCTTTTTATTGGCCACCAAGTCCTTCGGATAATTAAAAGAAAAATGAACAAGGCATTCATTTTGCCATAACATAAAACATGACTTCATGTCGTTTTTTCATGTTTACTTTTGGTTTCATTACTCTTTCTTCTAATACATCAAATAAAAAATACAACCAAAATGAAAAATAAAATATATTAATGCTTTTTTTTTTTTTTTTTTTACTGTAGCCTACATTTTGATGTATTATAACATTGACACGTTTGATGAGCCGACATATTTGCACTCTCTGCCCAATTCGGCTGGATTTTCTTGACCATTGGGACCATACGTGATACACACTGTAATGTCCTAGGCTAATACTTGCATTATTTTTAAATAACATGTTGTCCAGTTCTTGAAGTATTGGTGGACAAGATGAATGATAAAGTCTATTGAACCTCTTTCTCATGTCTGTCTCAGCCATTTCAATGTTACGGTAATGATACTGCACTGATACACTCTTCTGAAAGTTAAGACATGAATAACAATCTCTCAATTGTAGTGTGTTCGGAGTGGAATGGACAAAGATTTAATAAGAAATATGTAATATTGCCCATCTGGTTCATTGCTTATTATTATTAGGCTATTTTATATTATTATTATTATTATTATTGCTATTATTATTATACTATTTTATTATTAGGCTATATTGTTGTTGTTGTTGTCTTACTTTGTAACTATAAATGTGTTTACTTAAGACCTAACAACAATTGTATCATAATATAAATAATAAATAATTTGTCTGTTTTGGAAATGTGTGTCTCTACTATCCCTTTCAACATTGAGTGTTGTTTTGGCAAAACAACACAAAATAATATGGAACAGAGACTATATGTTATCTCAAAAGAGATAAATACAATGGTGTCTTCATAGTACAGCACTCTTTAATCATGTCTGGAAGCTTGACAAGTGTGTTTTATTGGGGTAAATGTAAAAAAGCAACAAACACGTAATGATCTATGAGCATTTCACATACACTATATTGCCAAAAGTATTGGGTCGCCCCCTTCTAATGAACAGGTTTGACTACTTTAGTAACTTCTATTACTAGTAATTGCCAAAAACTCATCACCAAACACCAATGACTTGTACATACACTATAGAGACAAAAGTATTGGGACACCCCCTTCTTTAGAACAGAAAAATGCACTTCCAAATCTGTGGCAACAACGAATTATTGATATCAATTGAATTGAATTCTTGATATCAACAATCGAATTCTTGTATCAATAATTTAATTCTTGATATCAACAATTTAATTGTCACTAGTGACAATTTAATTTCTGATATCTGAAAATGTATTTCTGATATCAACAATTGGGAGGGTAATTTCTGATATCAACAATTCAATTGTTGATATCATCAATTTAATTCTTGATATCAAAAATTAACATTGTCACTAGTGACAATTAAATAGTTGATATCAAGAACTAAATTGTTCATATCAAGAATTAAATTGTTGATATAAATAATTAAATAGTTGATATCAAGAACTAAATTGTTCATATCAAGAATTCAATTGTTCATATCAAGAATTAACTTGTTGATATCAAGAAGACATTTTTACTAGTAAGAATTGTATTTCTGATATGTGAAATTGGAATTTCAACTAGTAAGAAATTAATTCTTGATATCAACAATTGATTTTGAATGGCAGCCTATGGTGACATTTAACTAGTGAAAATACAATTACAGATATCAACAATTTAATTCTTGATATTAACAATTTAATTCTTGATATCAAGAATTAGCATTTTAACTAGTGAAAATTGAATTGTTGATATGAAGAATTAACATTGTTACTAGTGGAAATGTAATTGCTGATATCAAAAATAGCCATTTTTACTAGTGGAAATGTAATTCCTGATATCAAGAATTAACATTTTAACTAGTAAAAATTGAATTGTTGATATCAAGAATTCATATCCTGAGAAGGAATAAAAGTCAAACGGCTTGCCATAGTATATACTGTATATTTTGATTTGTTTATTTTTCAGTGTGCGATTTTAATATGTATATATTGTCAGAATTCTATTTTTCTTTATACTTTATTATTTTGGATCAGTATTTACTAATCTTAAAAAGTGCTTATAGCATTAAAAAAAAATTACAAATTGCTTCACGAGTGCTGTGTTCTTTTTCATAGGACAAATATTTTACAGTTTCTATGGTTTTGGAAACACTTACCTCTGGTTTCACAGACAAGGCTTAAGCCTAGTCCTAGACTAAAATGTAAGTCTGAGCTGTTTCAACTGAAAGAAACTTGCACTGACTGATCTTAAAACATGTCAGTGCCTTTGTTTTGTCTTAAGATGCACACCAGTAATGTTTTTTCTAAGGCATGTTTATAAAAATTACTTAAATGTCCTAATTGAACTTTGGCCTAATCCTGGCTTAGTCTAAGCCCTGTCTATGAAACCGGGCCATAATTGATCATTTACCTTAAGTGTGACTCAAATTATTCCATCAATCAATCAATGTTCCAATATGTACGTGTGTCCCTGGTGGTTTAGTGGTTAGGATTTGGTGCTTTCACTGCTGCGGCCAGAGTTCGATTCCCGGTCAGGCAATGTTGTGTTTTTGCGCTCCGCATTTCATACTATTATATATTAGAATCAGAATGAGCTTTATTGGCCAGATATGTTTACACATACGAGGAAGTTGATATAGTGACAAAGCTCCACAGTGCAACAGAAAGACAGCAACAGGACAGGACACAGACAACAAAAGAACAATATACAAATATACAAATAGGCAATGTACAAATAGCAAAAACACTATGCAATACAGACAATCGTGTGTGTACAGGTCTGACGTGCAAATAAGAAATGGGAAAAAAAAAAAAATATATATATATATATATATTTAAATATAGTGTATATGTATGTGTGGTGTGTATATATATATATATATATATATATATATATTCACTGATTTCTGTAATTAAAAAAAAATATAGCCTTTATATTTAGACCACATTTGTCAAAAAATAAGTATGTACGTACATCATTATTTGATGATCCACTGTACATTTTAAAATGCATTTAAATGAAATGACAGAGGTAATATGTAACTACAGCACATATGCACGCCACTTCAGAATAGGTCTACACCAGTGGTTCCCAAATCTGTCTTGCACATTGTGTATGTCTCCCTAATCAGACACACCCAATTTAGTTCTTGCAATCTTTACTAATGAGCTGATGAGTGGAATCAGGTGTGTTAGATAAGGGAGACATACAAAAGGTGCAGGGCAGGGGGTCCTCTAGGACAGGTTTGGAGTCACTGGTTTACACCAAAAATACCAATAACCATTAACACCTCAACAAAGCTCACATCTTCAGTGAAAATACTGGGAAGGTAAGTTAATGCTCTTCTACTTTCACTTTCATTGTCTTTTGTGTTGTTTTTTGACTGAACGTGTCATGTTACTGCTACCAGATTTAGTTTGAAAAATAATGCACCGATGAGAAGAAAAGCACTAAAATTTGTAGTAATCCAATGAGATCTTGTTTTCTGGTGTGTACGTATAGCCATTAAGTCGGTTGTTTCAAATAACATTTAAACACAAAAAAATGTGTGAATTATGTTGTTCTAATGTTGTAGTTTTCAGATGTGAAGTAGTTGTAAATGCTGTAGCCTATCATTTGACAAAATACACAATTCAAATATGGCATGTTGATTTTGTCACTTCTATATGCAAACGTTTGCAAATAACGACCATAAGAGTGTTAACATTTTCTAAAGGTCACAATGAGGGATTAAAAAGGAGAAAAGTAACAAAGCATATAGAGAAATGAGAATGTACAGTAGATTTATTAATGTAACCTGTATATGTGTAAATATATTCTACACTCTGGGGTTTTGATTCATGCACTTGCATGAATGATTATGGAACAAATACCTGTTGTTTTGGAAAATTCAGTGAAGTATCTCTTTTATTTTCTAGTTGGCAATGGATGTAACATGCTATCAGTTGATAACATTTGAATTTTTCTTTTACCTCCACAAATAATTTTCCTATTGTTTTATATTCACGCCTTTGCTTTTCAATTTGTTTGTTTGCTTCTTCATTGGCACATTGTTTTGCCATGTCCCTTTCTAGTTTAGCCAGAAATGGACTGCCATGCATTCATTTTGGCAGTCTTGAGTGTTTATATTGTAAAGGTCTGGTTGTTTCCAGTTCACAATGATTTATTTTCATTTATAGGCAACTCCTTTTAATACTTGGGAACTCTAGGTTGAGAAATGGACTGCTTTCATGTGACCATTCGAACCTCAGCATCTCCACTGTCAGGAACGTATGGCAGGGTTTGGATCTCTTTGATTGGTTCTCTGTGTGAGAGTCCTCCAGTCAAAGTGAAGCACTTTCTCTTGCCAGGCTCAGTAAGACAATCACCTATTTTGAGAAGACATCACATAACACAGATTAAATTAAGTCATTTAACAGTTTTTACAGGTTTAACTGTTTACAAATACAATGCAGTCATAAGAACAGAAGCCCATACACAAAATACTTTTTAAGAAACAATATTTGTCTCTTACTTTATGAAGGAATGTTTTTGAACCACATTAAAAAGCAACATTGTGCCTATTTGTATCTAAAACTAATAAATCACAAAGATGACATTTTGGGTTAGGGTTAGGTCAAACAAAAACATCTCAAACAATGTCATCTTTGCTTTTAGCGTCATTTGCTCAGTTATGTCATTATTAATGACCGTTGTCATAAACATGCAGAAAACCTCCTTCATATTCATGACATGAGTCAGTCTTATGCACACCCTTTCAAGTAAACTATAACCTAAATGTCTTTACACTCACTTCTGATCAATTTAACATGTCCTTAAAATGTTTTGTCAAAACATATTACCGTTGAACAGTAGCACAATTTACATAGACAATGTGTCACAATGTTCAGCAAGCACTTAACAACATTAAACCCTTAAACCAATGTAATTCTACCCACACCAAGAGAGGAGAAAACAACTATTTTGTTCACTGCATTTCTCTTGATTCACAGCATACAGCCTCTAACAGTTACAGGACACTACAGTGTTTGCTGAGGCACTTTAACCCCTTTCTAAACCTGACTAGATTATATCAAATGACTGTTAGATAACAGAAGAACAGAGTCAGTTACTATGGTAGCATTCTTATTGACCATGACCCTATCTTGCAGGTACACATGCAAATGTGGTGTTTTTCTTTTTGGGACAGGCCTATACAGTTGTCATCAAGCCTAAAGAGGAAGTTGGCATAGTGGTTCTGTTAAGACTCCGTCTTGAGGCTCAGCCTGGCTTTCCGGATCTGGATTGGCACTGTCAGGATGTGCAGGTGAGACGGAGTTCTGAGGATCCCGAGGTGGAGGTTTTTCCTTGTCATAAATGGATCCGGACAGAAGATGGTTGCATTGAGCTTCGGAATGAGAAAGGTGAGCGGTTTCTGTTTGGGTTTTTTACTGTTCCTTCACACTTGTTAATTAGGTAATATCCTTATTATTTTCTGGACTTCATATCAAAATTTCATGATGTTTCTCTTCTCTAGTATGTCTGAAAAAGGAAACATTAGAGGTCTTAATCAATCACAGGGAGAGGGATCTCCAACATAAACAAAAGTTTATCAGGTAAAACTAATTTTTACTCCTATTATCTGTTAGTTTTCTTTCTTTTACTCTGGAATTCTATGGCAGCCCATAGAACCGCTTGTGGGAAAGTTATGAAGTTTGGCCCACAGATAGAGGACCGTCTCAATATTAACCATAGCAAGTCTCTAACTCAAACTGCCTACGAGTCAAGAGGTTTCGCAATTTTGAATTATGCAAAAATTTCAAATTCGTGCGACCTAGAAAGTTAGTCTGATTTATTAAAATTGGCTCAGATCATCTGCAGACAATGCTGGCAAAAAGTTCTGAGCAAACTTGGTATGCGTTATAACAAGCATGACCTGAGGACAAGAGTAGTTTTGGCACAGTGCCACCTGCTGGTCAAAAGATGTAAAGAATTGAAACTTCTGCTTAACTTCTGAGCACTTTGGTCAAAAATTGTAATCATCTCATATTTTGAATGGCATACTGAATCGAATGATACTTTTGGGTGTTGGTGTTTTTAAGTTGGTAGTAAAATGCTTTAACAATGGTCTCCACCCTGTTCCTGGAGAGCTACCATACTGCAGAGTTCAGCTTCAGCCCGAATCACATACACCTGAACCAGCTAATCAAGGTGTTCAGGGCTATTTAATCGCAGACCGGTGTGTTGAAGCAGGGTTGGAACTGAAGTCTGCAGGAAGGTAACTCTCCAGGAGCAGGGTCGGAGAACCCTTGTCTTTACCAAGTAATTAAAGACAGCTCCTTAGCTCTTCATTTTACCTCTGTGCTTGACCCCTTAATTGCTGCTTGCAGCTATATTTAGTTTATTAACTGTGGAAAAAAAAAAGATGGGACAAAAACAAAGATGTTATTTTTCTGTAGGTGGGGCACATTTGTTGAAGGTGGTCCTCACTGTGTAGACATGACCAGTGTTACGGATCTTGGACCAAACTTGAGTTTCATCCGTCAACGGTAATGATTTAGCTTTTCAAAAGCAAACTAGATTAATATTCATTTATTCTTGTCATATATGAACTGAATTTGACCATGAAATGTCACTCTTGTCTTTTAGCCCAGTTAACAATGTGCACTACATAGGGAGTTTAATTGAAAGAAGAACATCTTGGAGCAGCCTACGGGAACTTGAGACATTCTTCCTTTTCAATGGAAGGGAGAGCACAATTTCCAGTATGCTAAACAAATAAAATTTAATTTGCAATAAATGTAATGAAGGAAATGATGATGGTGATGATTTATGTAAAATTTTAATAGGGAGTGCTTTTTTTTTTTTTTTTTTTTTTTTTTTTTTTTTCTCCTTATAGAATATGTTCAGGCTCATTGGCAAGAGGATGCATTCTTCGGATATCAGTGCCTCAATGGTTGCAATCCTCTGTGTATCAGACAGATCCATAACCTGCCACCTAACCTGTCTGTCACTTCAGAGATGGTCAGACCTTTTTTACCAGAGGACTCCTCACTGGAACAGGAGATGGAGGTACGAGCAAGTGTGAGATTACGGAGCATTTTTACCAGAACATAATTATGTAACTACGTAATATACATTGCACAGAGAGGACATGTGTATCTTTTGGATTATGAAGTACTGGATCAGATGCCGGCTAATACGATCAATGACAAACAGACCTACTTGGCTGCTCCTTTATGCCTGCTGCATTACAGCCAACAAGGAGAACTAAAGCCCATTGCCATACAAGTAAATTATTATTATTTTTTTTAATCACTTTTCAATTGTAATTGTCACCAATCTCTGAATAGTTGCATAAAAATCTATTTGACTGCTGAATTCAAGACCCAAATCTTAATATTTTAGCTTCAACAGGCTCCTGGTCCACAGAATCCTGTTTTCTTGCCCTCTGATTCCGCACCGGATTGGTTGTTGGCAAAGATGTGGGTCCGTAATTCAGATTTCCAGGTTTACCAGCTACTTTCCCATTTCTTGCGCACTCATCTCTTTGGTGAGGTGTACTGTACTGCCACGCTCCGACAGCTGCCAGAGATTCATCCTCTACACCAGGTAGAAACCAAGTTCAGCTCAGATACAGAACCATGCAGTGTTGACTTTGACTATTAGGGGGCACCATTTACTTGTTGTTGTTTTTCTTGTGGTGTAAGCAGTCCTGAAAGACAAGGGTGATTTCGTAATTCTTTGAGAAGGAAAATATGGAAGCCCAAAAAAAATCATGCTTTGGTAAATAGTAATTCTGGTCACACTTTATTTCAAGATCCAACTCTCGCCATAAACTATTAACTATGACTTTTGCCTCAAACTCCTAATTTCCTGCATATTAATAATTAGTAAGGTAGTTAAGTTTAGGTATTGGGTAGGATTAGGGATCTAGAATATGGTCACTCAGAATATGTGCTTTATAAGAACTAATAAACCGACTGTTAATAGGCATGCCAATCAGCAACTAGTTAACGGTATCTCATAATTACAGTCGTATCAATTATCTCCAAGTCAAAATTATCACATTAAAAAGACATGAAATTATGGTATTTTGCAATTATGACAAAGTGTGGATTTTCGGTCAACTTTTTATTACATAATTATGAGACATTTTATGCCACATCAGAAAAACAATCATGCTTTGGTAAGTCATAATTGTGCATGTTATAGTTTAGACTTTTTACAACATTAGTTATGACTTAGTATCTCATAATTATGATTTTTTTTTTTTTTCTTTTTAATTGTGATTAAAATGGGCTTCCATAATTATGACTTGTTATAATTTCACTTTTATAGTTTCGGGCTTCAATAGTAAACACAAAACAATTAAATGTTTTTTTTGTTTGTTTCTCATTATAGACATGTGCAATATTGGATGGGCACTAGAGTTTCAAAAAAAAAAAATCACACTAACTTTTATTTAGTTTGCTTTAAGGGCTTCCGTGGTTCATTGATTTTGATACTTTTATGGAGTTGGGTCTCATTTAGTAGACTGAATACTTTAGCTGCTAAACTTATGAATTGCACTTCTGTTTTTCAGCTCCTGATGCCTCATATCCAGAGCACTCTTCAGATTAACATTCAGGCTAGAGGCACTCTTCTGGCCGCAAAAGGGGTTTTTGACAAGGTTGGTTTGTTTAATCTTGTCTGCTTACTCTGTAAAGGAAGTGAAAGTCAATCTATTTTTTCGTTGTGATTTAGTCTAATTTTAAATGGTTTCTGTTCTCTATAGTCAATAGGCTGTGGTCTGGAGGCAATACCACTACTGTTTGCACGAGAAACACAACGTCTCCGCTACAGCTCAATGTGTGTGCCAGATGATGTAAGAGTGCGTGGACTGGATGCACTACCCATCTGCTATTATGCACAAGATGCACTCAGGGTCTGGGATGCTCTACATAGGTACTTTCATCAGCATTCAGCATTATCTGAATCACAGTCCTCTATAGGTTTGTAGTAAGCACATGATTTGCGTTTGCCATGCAGGTTTGTTGCAGGTTGGATTCGTTTGTTTTACTGTAATGATGAGGACGTCCAGCATGACTGTGAACTACAGAACTGGATTAGCGAGATCTTCACAGAGGGATTCCTCGGCCTCAGTCACATAGGTTCTCACAAATTTTGTTCTTCTGCATAAGGGTCAATCACATGAGACACTTTTGTCATGTCTTTTAATTTATTCAAAAACACACCTGTCTTTACATTTTGGAATTAAAAATCATTTTGGATATTTTTGGGGGCCATAAAGTCAGAAATGCTAGGCTGATTCTGTCCAGATATCATCATGAAGACAAAAAGCCACATTAAAAATTAAATTCTTAGAATTTAAACAATTTGGCAATCTTTTTATTTCTTAAGAAACCCCTCTTAAAATATCCAATAATTTGACTGTTTTATGGCAAGGTTGGTTAGGTCCCTCACATGTACAGTATTTAAGGTGTAAGGAAATGTTTTACTTTATGGTTATACCACATTTTTAGAGTCATTACATTTAAGTTCATAAAGTTTCTTCAAAACCACATGAAACAAAGAAAATGCTTTATCATTGACCCTTGAACATGTCATTGACCCATACAATTTCTGTCTCCTCTACTTAATTTATTCTTCATTGAGAAATAAAATGCTTAAATTGATCTTTGCTTTCCCTTCATATCATTTTCTCCAGGAGCTCCACAGTCATTTCAGACCGCAGCTGAAATGTGCAAGTTTGTTACCATGGTGATCTTTTCCTGCTCAGCACTTCATTCAGCTGTGAACTTCTCTCAGGTATGTTCAGTTATTAATAATCTGACGGAGGTGCTCAGGAATAGCATATGTCCGCTTGGCTCATTCAAATTCACTAAACTCCTCTCAACCCTCATCTCCACATTTAGCTGGATTATAACATTTGGATACCAAACGGTCCCGCAGCCATGTCACGTCCTCCTCCTCAGACCAAAGGCTCGTTGTCTGAGGAGGATATTTTCTCCTTCCTTCCTGAAGTGAACTCCTCTTGCCACGTCGTTAGTGTCCTTTCTCTGCTGGCACACCCTGCCATTGACTTTGTAAGTGATAACACAATCTCCAGAGTAACGATGCATGGCCTTTACACTGAATATTTACTATGGGATACAGACGTGACGTTCATCTAGCCATTACTTTCTCTTCAGGTGCCCTTGTGCCATTATAATGAGTGGTACTTCAGCAGTGGTGCAATCGTCAACCTTGTGGAGGAGGTCCAGAGAGAGCTGAAAATGATAGCAAAAGACATCGCAGACAGGAACAGCCAGCTGGAGTTGCCCTATCCTTACCTGTCTCCAGACCGCATTGAGAACAGTGTGACTATTTGAGTTCAGTGCTGAATTGAATCAAGAAAAATAAAATATAAACTGCATTTGAAAAGTAACAAAATGAATGATTATTGAAGTGGTTTAAAATGCTTTTTTTTTTTTTTTTTTTTTTTTTTTGACCTCCAAAAAATAAAGATCTATTCATTGTAATATAAAACTGTCTGAAATACTCAGAAACCTGCAGACAGCGTGAGGAGATCCCTCAGCAGGATCAATGCACGCAAAGCTCCGGGTCCTGACAACATTCCTGGGCGTGTACTGAGAGACTGTGCAGTGGAACTCAGTCTTCAGACATTTTCAACATCTCACTAAGTCAGGCTGTTGTCCCCACATGTTTCAAAGCTACCACCATCATTCCAGTCCCGAAGAAGTCATTTCCATCCTGCTTCAATGACTACCGTCCAGTAGCACTCACTCCTATTCTCATGAATTGCTTTGAACGGCTAGTCATGCAACACATCAAATCACACAATATCGTTGGTGTCTCTCTCCCCTCCATCCAGGACATCTACAGCACCCGTCTCACCCGCAAAGCCCTCAGCATTGCAGGTGATACCACCCACCCGACACACAGCTTCTTCAGTCTGCTACCATCAGGGAGGAGACTGCGGAGTCTCCAGGCCAGGACCAACAGACTGAAGGACAGCTTCATCCATCAGGCTGTCAGGAAGACGGGAACTCCCTCCCGTCCTTGCCCCCTCCCCTCTCTTACACCACGCACACCCCACACCCCCCACAAACAAAAACACACATATATATATATATATATATATATATATATATATATATATACACACACACACACTGTGACCAGCACCAGTCACTTTGTACAGCATTGGACTGACCTCATTCAACTACCTCTTCTGACAGTCTGAATAAAGACTGCTCTCTTTTTGTCACTTTAAATAGAATAGACTTAATAAGCTCTTTGCACTACACCATTCATATTCTGCACTGTTTCAATCCAATCAAGGTCCAATCGCTCGACCGATGATGCCATCGCCACTGCCCTCCACCCAGCCCTCACACATCTGGACAAAACGGACACGTATGTCAGATTGCTGTTCATAGACTTCAGTTCAGCATTCAACACAATCATCCCTCAACAGCTCATTCATAAACTGGTCCATCTGGGGCTCAATACATCGCTGTGCAACTGGCTGTTGGACTTTCTGACCGGGAGACCTCAGGCAGTACGGGTCGGCAGTAACACATCCAGCACCATCACACTGAACACAGGGGCCCCCCAAGGATGTGTGCTGAGCCCCCTCCTCTTCACTCTGCTGACCCACGACTGCACACCGTCACACAACTCCAACCTCTTCATTAAATTTGCGGATGACACGACTGTGGTGGGTCTCATCAGCAACAGAGATGAGACAAACTACAGGAGCGAGGTGAGCCGCCTGGCCGGGTGGTGCAGTGACAACAATCTCTCTCTGAATGTGGAGAAGACGAAGGAGATTGTTGTTGACTTCAGGAGAGTGCACACTCAGCATGCTCCTCTGACTATCAATGGTGCGACCGTGGAGAGAGTGAGCAGCACCAAGTTCCTGGGTGTACACATCACAGAGGACCTCTCCTGGACCAACAACACTGCAGCACTAGTCAAGAAAGCACAACAGCGTCTCTACTTCCTCCGCAAACTTAGAAGAGCCAGAGCCCCGGCCCCCATCATGTGCACCTTCTACAGAGGCACCATCGAGAGCATTCTGACTAGCTGCATCACTGTGTGGTATGGCGCCTGCAACGCGTCCTGCCGCAAGTCCCTTCAACGGATAGTGAGAGCAGCTGAGAAGATCGTTGGTGTCTCTCTCCCCTCCCTCCAGGACATCTACAGCACCCGTCTCACCCGCAAAGCCCTCTACATTGCAGGTGATACCACCCACCCGACACACAGCTTCTTTAGTCTGCTTCCATCAGGGAGGAGACTGCGGAGTCTCCAGGCCAGGACCAACAGACTGAAGGACAGCTTCATTCACCAGGCTGTCAGGAAGCTGAACTCCCTCCCGTCCTTGCCCCCCCTCCCCTCTCGTACACCACGCACCACTGAACTCTGACCCCCGACCCGCCCCGCCCCGCCCCCCACACCACACACACCACACACACACACACTGTGACAAGCACCAGTCACTTTGTACAGCATTGGACTGACCTCATTCAACTACCTCTTCTGACAGTCTGAATAAAGACTGCTCTCTTTTTGTCACTTTAATAGAACAGACTTAATAAGCTCTTTGCACTACACCATTCATATTCTGCACTGTCTGTGTATTTCACTGGTTTGCACTATGTACCATGTGCCTTATGCCACTTTATCTATTTTTTTTATTATTATTATTATTTTTATTTTTATTTTTTCCTACATGTCCTTATTTGTATATTTGTGCGTTCTACTGTTAGTGTTTAGTGTTATCTGTATGCACCAGGGAGTAAGAAGAGAGTAATGCAATTTCGATTCTCTGTATGTATGTACGGTACATGTGGTAGAATTGACAATAAAGCTGACTTTGACTTGACTTTGACTTTGACTTTGTCTATTTCACTGGTTTGCACTTAATCTACCATGTGCCTTATGCCACTTTATCTATTTTTTATTTTTTTCTACATGTCCTTATTTGTAATAGTTGCATTTTATGTGTATATGTGTATATATATGTATGTATATATATGTATGTATGTATGTATGTGTATATATGTGTATGTGTATGTGTATATATGTGTATGTGTATATATGTGTATGTGTATATATGTGTATGTGTATGTGTATATATATGTATGTGTGTATATATATGTATATGTATATGAGATTTGTACTTATCTGTATTTTTGCGTTCTACTGTTAGTGTTATCTGTATGCACCAGGGAGTAAGAGTAACGCAATTTCAATTCTCTGTATGTATGTACGGTACATGTGGCAGAATTGACAATAAAGCAGACTTTGACTTTTTTGACTTTTTGGGCGGGTACAAAGCATCGTGCTATGCTCTCCGTCGTGCAGTAAGAGCCGCCAAACTTCGATACAAGGAGAGAATTGTCTCATTTTCAGCTCAATGACTCTCGACGCATGTGGCAGGGACAAAGGACCATCTGTGCCTTTGGAAACAAATCCTCTGTGGAGGTGAGAGCAGATCCGTTGCTGGCCGACGAATTAAACACCTTCTATGGCCGCTTTGAATGCAATGGCGGCAGCGCGACTCTGCCGAGCAGTGTGTCAGGAAGCTGCAGGCAGAGTAGCGATAATCATGTGATCACCGTGTCGGAGGACGAGGTTCGGAGGGCCTTTAAGAGAGTGAACGTAAGGAAAGCGGCCGGACCTGACGGGATTACTGGCCATGTCCTGAGGTCCTGCGCTGATCAGCTTGCTGGTTTGTTCACTTCAATCTTCAATGAGTCCCTTGCTACCTCTGTGGTTCCCACCTCCTTTAAAAAATCCATCATCATCATCCCTGTGCCTAAGAACAATAAACCCTCTTGCCTGAATGACTATCGTCCAGTGGCCCTCACATCAATAGTCATGAAGGTTTTTGAGAGACTTGTTAAGAGACACATTAGCTCCTCCATCCCTGTTACTTTGGACCCTCTTCAGTTTGCCTCCCAATAGATCTACTGATGATGCCATCTCTCACATACACCACTCCTCCCTCACACACATTGACAGCAGCAATGGGAACTTTGCAAGGCTGCTATTCATTGACTATAGCTCAGCTTTCAACACCATAGTCCCCATCAAGCTGTCTTCTAAACTCACAGACCTCGGCCTAAACTCTTCACTCTGCGACTGGATTCAAGATTTCCTCACCGGCAGACCTCAAGTGGTGAAAGTCGTCCAGTTCACCTCAAACTCCATCATCCTAAACGTAGGAGCCCCACAGGGTTGTGTCCTGAGTCCCCTGCTCTACTCTCTCTATACACATGACTGCGTGTCCTCTCACAGCTCCACATATATTATCAAATTTGCTGATGATACTGTGGTTCTGGGCCTCATTTCCAACAATGATGAGACCGCATACTTGGATTAGGTAGAGAGACTTACATCATGGTGCCAGGACAACTGTCTCTCTCTGAATGTGAGCAAAACTAAAGAGCTGATTGTGGACTTCAGAAAGAGTCAGCAGCGGCCTTGCACTCCTCTTATGATCAGTGGGACCCCTGTGGAGAGGATAAGGAGCTTCAAATACCTCGGTGTAAACATCTCAGAGGACCTGACTTGGACTGCACACATTCAAACACAGGTTAAGAAAGCCAGGCAAAGACTGTACCATCTGCGACAGCTGAGGAAATTCAGGGTCTCACCAACAATCCTGAAAACTTTCTATTCAGGGACCATGGAAAGTGTATTGACTCAGTGCATCTCAGTGTGGTATGGAAACAGCTCCAGTCAAGACTGCAAAGCCTTGCAGAGAGTTGTGCGCTTAGCTGAGCGCATCTCAGGGTCTGCTCTCCCCTCTCTGCAGGACATCTACCTCAAACGCTGCAGAAGCAGAGCTGTCAAAATCATCAAGGACTCAAATCACCCTGGTAACTGTCTTTTCACTTTGCTGCCATCTGGTAAGCACTTCCGCTGCCTGATGGCAAAAACTGAGAGACTTAGGAGGAGCTTCTTCCCCCAGGCCATCAGGCTCTTAAACTCAACTCAGCCTCTTAACATCATCATGACTCCACTTTTATAATCACTAACAATCAGTAAGATATTCACACTCATTCTCTACCTCATACTGACAGTGTCATTTGCACACAACACTTTCTGTGTTTTGGGATCTTATTTTTTTATTATTTTTTTTAGATTGCTGCTACATGTCAACCATGTACAACCTGTTTGCACATTCCTCTCTTGTACAGTCTTGCTTATCTTAATATTTAAGTCTACAGTATACTGTCATGCACATTCTTTTATATTTTATTCTTTATATCTTATTTTTTATATGTATACTTCCGTTGTGTTGTATTCTATAATATTTGCACTGTCCATGGAGTGGACCTGACTCAGCAGGGAGGATGACAGCTGGCTGCTTAAGGTCCAGCAGCCGTTGGTGTTTCCACCGTGCCACCCCTGTCATGCCCTGGGCCTGGAACAATTCAGTGGAGACATGAGTCCCTGTGATCCACTGGGCCTGGTGGAAGTGGTACCCCTCCTGCTGTGACATACCTCTGACAGAGATCCAGCTGGGGACTTTGGCGCCATCACCGGGTACGTGATTGAGCTGTAGAGTTCCACCATACCGGTACATTATGCCCTCTGCGAGTTCAGAGTCACTGAGGCAACCGCGGAGAATGTGCACTCTCTGTATGCGCCACATCTTCAGCATGGATGGCTTAAAGAGTGAGACATTGTTGGGGTCCATGGCCAGGTGAAAATGCTTCAGGACTTTTTCCACTCTGTCCAGCAGCTCTGTGGGTTGTGGTATTTTGGTCCTGCAGTGCTCCCGTATGAGCTGTTTGGTGGGATTGGCTGGATGGATACCACAGAACCGATAGGCATCCTGGAGCCTACTTAGGTCCTCCTGATCCACCACAGAGAAGGCTGCGGAGAGGAGCTGGCAGAAAGTGCTAAACAGAGGGTGATGATCAGAGGTGCACTCCCGTGAAAAACGCCTCAGGCAGTGGAACAAGTCCAGCTTCACCATGATGTTGTTGTTGAAATGTGACCGTGAGGCACAGGTGTTCTCCAGCGGTCCAGAGGTGGCCCCAGCAACAATGGAAGGGGTAGTCTTCCAGGCATCCCAGTGTAGATGTTCAACGGGGGGCGTATTACAGAAATGTTCTTATCTTAGGTCTTAAATTAAGATATGATGTGTCAAATTAGGATTTTTCACAAATTCGTATTACAGAAGCAAATCTTAACTTAATTTGGAATTTTTATCCTTTCTTACAAAATCGTATCTTATCTCTAGTTAAAGAAATCTTAAATGGCATTATCAAGTTCGACGATCCACTCTCAGGTCTGTTACCAAACAACCAGCACTGCGAGAGCTGCTGATGAGGTAAACAAAAGCTACTTCACTTTGAAAATCGCCTTTTGCAAAGAAAAAAAAAAAAAGTATGGCACTACAACGTGATGCTTTTGTTGGTTTTTGCTGGCGGCACGTAGGCGGAGCACAAGCGGTTGTGCTGGTTGTGGTTGCAGTACATGTGCTAACTGTAATATCATGTTGCGCAGCAGTCTGTAATTACTTATTAGTGTTTTGTCATCAAAATGTAACACATCTTCAGGGTCCTCCAAGAGCCTTTCTACCATTAAACATCTCCATTCTTCATTTTCAATTATTAATAAATGCAATGCCATTGTTGGACAGTGCAACTGTAAGCGGTGTTTCAGTTAGCTTTCAAATAATTTTGAAGTTAGGACAGCTGTGGGGTTGCCCTAAAGTTAAGACAGTTTTTAGGATTTTTTGTCAAGTTAGGAGGTTTCTGTAATATCCCTTTCCTATCTGTAGTTAAGATAGGATAACACACTTATATATGTATATGTGTATATATATATAGATAGATAGATAGATATAGATATAGATATAAATATGCTGTTGTGTAATAGCTTTTGTCCTAAATGTGGTCCTAACTGAAATTACCATGGTTACTAAACAGATAAGATAAGATTTTAAAGTTAGGATCTTTCTGTAATACGCCCCCAGGGATGCAGTCTGGGATCTTAAATGGAGCACCGCAATCCCTAAATGCAAGGCACAAAGATGTGGAACAATATGAATTTTTGTTTTTTAAAGAAACAATTTTTTTATAAAGCAAAGAATGCAAAAAGCGCTGCATGTGGTGTAAAATCTATATCTTAGTGTTCTTTGGGTGTGGGATAATTCAACTCGTATCAATATTTGCTTAAATATTTACAAACAAGTAACAAATAACCACACACCCACGTGTTGCGTCTAATGAGCCTTCAGCACGGTGTGATCAACAAAAACAGCTGCAATCAATTAGTCATGGTTACGTGCTATGCGCATAGGTGTGTGTGCTTGTTTTCTTTCTCGTCCCTCCCTCTATTGTTATTGCTCTGCTGCTTGCTCTCAGGTTCCTGATTGGACATGTCGCCTGCTGATCATCGGGGTGACGTCGTCCTTTTTGTCCAATCTGCTTTCTGCTGGTTTAAAGGTCCTCCCGTGAACTTCAGAAGGAAGCTCGTTTGTGCTTGATTGGTGTGCTGTGCGTCTGTGTATGCTTTGTTTGCTGAAATTAAGTCTTTTCTATCTTACTCTTTGATGCGTTTAACACTTAGTTGGCTGTGTATTTGAGTCATGTTTTGTTTTCTCCTTGATTAGGGAAAAGAGAACAGGTAAGCATATCGCGCAATATACACGTTGCACGTAGTAATGATGAGTGTTTAGATACATTAGGAAAGTGGTGTGCGCCATCCTTGTACTTTGGTTATTATCGGTGAGAATAGGAAATTTAGAGCGTCGATACGCTGAAGATCTCGGGGTCTTTTCTACATTTTCTTTTTGTTAGTTAGGCTAGGGGATTTGGGGGAGCTTTATTGGAATTTACTTTTATTTCGTTTTTTGATTTGGGCACCACTCAAGTTCCTTTTCCCTATATTAGTGGTAATTTCGTTTTGGTAATTTTTCGTTGATTTAAGTTCTAAAATAATAATAATTATTATTATATTCATTCTAGCAATTGTAAATAGTGCATTCCAATCATATTTTCTTGTGGCTTCGGCTTTATGTAATAAATTATTCACAATCAAGCTTTATCCGTGTGTTTATGGTAATTTTTCTGCCTGGTTCAATCTAGCCAGCAATAATTAAGTGTTATGAACCAACTCCTAGACTTTTAAGGATCGTAACATTTAATGGGAGCTCGTCTGGGATAATTTATTTATGTCCAGGGACATTAAAAATTATTGCAGGTGTTGATGGCGGAATGACCATACACATGGTTATGGGTAGTGTGTCAGGCTATTGATGGTCTTAGTGGCTGATTGGTCGACGTGAGTATGGCAGGCTTTGATTTAGAGGCGTTCATTAGTGCACCTACTTTAGAGCAGCTCGATAAATGTCAAAAAGATGATTTAATTAGTATTGCGGCTCATTTTCAAATTTCCGTTTTGAAGCAGCAGCTCAAGAGAGAGATTAAAAACCTTGTGTTACAGAAACTGGTGGAGCTGGGTGTTTTGGTTTTGCCTGAAGTAATTGAGGATGGTTCTCTTTCCTCTGACATCCGCCCTGAGTTAGGGGAGGAGGAGCAGAGCGGAGCTGCCGAGGTGGAGGGTTCTGAAGCCAAGGCTGTTCTGCCGCCCTTTGAACCCTTTTCTCCGGGCCTCGGCTGGGTCTGGTGTTGATGCGAGACTGAAGGTCCGCTTAGCGCGAGTCCAGATGGATGCGCGCGAGAGGGCAGAGGATCGTTAAGCAGAGAGAGAATTGCGTCTCAAAATCTGCAGATTGGAGATTGAGGCAGAGATGCAGATAAAGATGCGGGAATTAGATTTAAAGGTGGCCAAAAGTGCACTTGCTCCAGTTGTCCAGCCCCAGTTGGCTGCTGTTGCTCCTTCAGAGGGCGCGGCGCTGGGTACCAACTTTGATGTGAGTAAAAATATCTCTCTTGTGTTGCAGTTTCGGGAAACAGAAGTAGATAATAATAAATTCATAGATTCATATTTTGGCGTGTTTGAGCGTATTGCTTCTGCTCTGAATTGGTCACGTGAAGTCTGGCCTTTATTGTTACAGTGTAAATTAACTGGTAAGGCTCAGGAGGTCTGTGCAACACTATCCTTAGAGGATAGTTTAAAGTATGACGCTGTTAAAGCTGCGATCTTGCGTGCATATGAGTTAGTGCCAGAAGCTTACAGGCAGCGGTTTAGGAGTCACAAAAAGCTTTTTAGCCAAACGTTTGTCGAGTTTGCCAGAGAAAAGCATGTCTTATTTGATAAATGGAGCACATCTAGTAAGATAACTGATTTTAAGACACTGCGGGAATTAATCCTTCTGGAATAATTTAAGAACTATATACCAGAGCACGTTGTCGTGTATTTAAATGAACAAAAAGTAACAACCTTATCTCAAGCCTCTGTCTTCGTGGACGAGTTTGCGTTGACGCATAAGAATGTGTTTATTCCTGCTCGCCCTGATAAAACTGCGTCTCTTCCCTTTACCTAGTCTAACCAGTCACGACCAAAGCCAAATTTGCCCAAGGCTAAAGAGGATAGGGAATGTTTTTATTGCCATAAGTCTGGCCATTTGATTGCTGACTGTCTTATGTTGAAAAGAAAACAGCAGGGCCCTACAACTAAGAGTGTTGGATTTGTGAAAACTGTAGATGCTGAAAAACTTCAGTCAGATAAGCCTGATTGCGGTTACGAACCTTTTTTAATGGAAGGGTTAATTTCTGTCTCAGGTAAGGGTTAAAATGCTCTGTGATACTGGCACCACTCAGTCTTTTGTAGTTGCAGGTGTGCTGCCATTCTCTGAGCAGATTTCTTGCGGCAGTAACGTTCTGGTGCAGGGCATAGAGATGGGCATTGTTAAAGTCCCGCTACACCAGGTCCATTTGCAGTCGGAGTTGTGTACAGGGTTTGTGAAAGTAGGCGTTCGTGATTGTTTACCTGTCAATGGAGTGTAGTTTATCTTAGGCAATGATTTGGCTGGTGGGAAGGTTTTTCCCATGTTAGAAGTGTTTGACAAACCTGTTTTGTCAGATCACACTGATGAATTGTCAGAAATGTATCCTGAAACTTTTCCTGCTTGTGTTGTCACTCGGGCTCAGGCTCAACAAATGGATGCTGATGATTTGTCTACATCCTTTATGGCCCCTATATTTGTTGAAGACATTTTGCCAAATGATGAGGAAAGAGTAATGACAACTTTATCCAACTTAAGTTCAAGTCACCTTAAGTTACTCGTAACTCGTGAGAAAATAGTTTCTGCACAGAAAGAAGATTCGAGTCTTCATAAGTGTTTCTCTGCTTCTGTTTCTGTTGAGAGAACGCAACAGAGAAAATTTGCTTATTTTGTTGAGGACGGGTTGCTGATGCGTAAGTGGTCTCCTGTTATGGCAGATGATCCTGAATGGAGTGTCGTGTACCAGGTTGTAATTCCTGAATGATACAGAGAGCAAGTGTTGTCTCTTGCTCATGACCATGATCTGTCGGGACATCTAGAAATTAAAAAAACATATCACCGGGTTTTGAGACATTTCTTTTGACCTTGTTTAAAAGCTGATGTCGTTCAATACTGCCGTACCTGCCGCACCTGTCAACTAACGGGTAAACGTGTCAGATAATACCAAGTGCTCCGCTCGCTACGATCCCAGCCGTAGGTGAACCGTTCGAACATGTTATCGTTGATTGTGTCGGCCCTTTGCCTAAAACAAGAAGTGGTAATCAGTTTTTGTTGACTGTAATGGGTAGCGCTACGTGGTTTCCGGAGGCGATTCCTCTGAGAAAAATTATGGCATCCGTTGTCGTCAAAGCACTTGTGAAGTTCTTTTCTACATTTGGTTTGCCGAAAGTTGTGCAAACAGATCAAGGCACAAATTTTCTTTCGAAACTCTTTTCACAAGTTTTGACGACGTTGAATATTTCTCACAGGATCGCGAGCGCTTATCACCCTGAGAGCCAAGGTGCGCTCGAACGTTTTCATCAAACGTTAAAGGCGATGCTCCGAAAGTACTGCCTGGATACTGGTAAGGATTGGGATGAGGGAGTACCGTTGGTGGTGTTCGCGGTAAGGGAAGCCGTGCAGGAAAGTCTTGGGTTTAGTACCTCTGATTTAATGTTTGGCCACACTCTCAGAGGTCCGCTGAAAATGCTGAAAGAGAATATTCTAGCACTTGATTCCAGTTCTGAAGTCAATGTATTGGACTACGTTAGTAAATTCCGCGAGTGTCTGCATAAAGCCTGTTTGATGGCGAAAGATTCGTTGGCAGCTGCACAGAAGAAGATGAAATGATCGTAAATCTGTAATGCATGCATTTGCAGAGGGTTATCAGGTGTTAGTTTTGTTGCCGATCGCGGGTTCTGCTTTGTCAGCACGATTTTCTGGGCCCTATGAAGTGCTGAGAAAATTAAGTGATACCGATTATGTAATTCGCACTCCAGACAGAAGGCGAAAATCCCGTGTGTGTCACATTAACATGTTGAAGGCTTTTCATGATAGAGAATCGTTGCAAAAGACTGCTGTAGGGGCAGATGGGAATGCTGTCTCTACCTCGCTTTCGGTTTCAGCCTGTGGTGCTGCGCCTCTCATTGATGCTGCTGAGACTGAGGATGATGTGGTGTTACGTCATACTCAACAGTGTGCCAGATTTAAGAATTCTGAGATATTAAGTGACGTAAATTCTCATCTATCGCACTTGTCTGATCAACAAAGATGTGATATTGTACAATTGATTAACGATTTTCCTACTCTGTTTAATGATGTGCCTTCTTGTACCACAGTTCTGCAGCATGATATTGATGTAGGTGACGCTGCACCGATCAAGCAACACGCGTATCCTATGAACAGCGCGAAAAGGGCTGTTATGAATACTGAGGTCAACTATTTGCTGAAGCATGAATTTGCCAAACCTAGTTGTAGTCCATGGAGTTCACCATGTTTGCTTGTTCCGAAAAGCGATGGTACTGCCTGAGTTTGCACTGACTATCGTAAGGTAAATGCTGTAACTGTGCCAGACTGTTTTCCATTGCCATGAATGGAAGACTGTGTGGACAATCTTGGCTCAGCTCAGTACGTCAGTAAGTTAGATTTATTAAAAGGGTACTGGCAAGTGCCTCTTACACCTCGTGCTTCTGATATTTCAGCTTTTGTAACACCCAACAACTTCCTTCAGTATTCTGTAATGGCATTCGGAATGCGCAACGCACCAGCCACTTTTCAGCGGCTTATTAATATTGTTCTTGCAGGAGTCCCACAGTGTAATGCATACCTGGATGATCTGGTAGTGTATTCGACCGATTGGTCAGGACATGTTTCTTTGCTACGAACTGTTTGATCATCTTGCCAAAGCTTCACTGATTTTAAATCTAGTGAAGTGCGAATTTGGCCAAGCAACTATTACGTACCTTGGCAAAGAAGGGCAAGTGCGCCTGATCGAAGCAAAGGTGGCCGCTATAGCCGAATTTCCAGTTCCAACTACTCGCCGGGAACTTCTGAGATTTTTAGGTATGGCTGGCTACGATCGTAGTTTTTGTAGAAACTTTTCGACTATCGCACATCCTTTGACTTCATTACTTAGTCCATCCTGTTCCTTTATATGGTCTGAGGAATGTCAGTATGCGTTTGAGGCTATCAAAAACCTTCTGTGTATCGCACCCATTTTGGCAGCGCCAAACAACTCACTGCCCTATAAATTGGATGTAGATGCAAGTGCGGTTGATGCGGGTGCAGTGTTACTTCAAGAGAGGCTGAGGATGGCATCGATCATCCTGTTTGTTATTTCTCACGCAAGTTCATTAAGCATCAATTTAACTATTCAACTATTGAAAAGGAAGCGTTAGTACTGTTAATGGCTTTGCAGTATTTCGATGTTTACGTCGGATCGAGTAGTCTTCCAGTTAACGTTTTCACAGATCATAACACTTTGGTGTTTTTATCGCGCATGTATAATCGGAATCAACGCTTGATGTGGTGGGCTCTGATTATACAGGACTATAATTTAGTTATTAAGCACAAGAAGGGCGTGGATAATATTGTAGCGGATGCTTTGTCAAGAGTATCATGAAACTGATGGAGCAAATATGTTTAATATAGTTTGCTCTTATGGGTGGGAGTGTTACATGCTATGACTGTGAGGCAGCATAGTCGCGGGTCAAAACACCGCTCTTCCGTTCCGATCAGAACATCAAACAGGTTCTCCCCACTCAGTGATGCACCCACTGAGAAACCTGGTGAAAGTGCTCTAGTTATTGGAGATTCTATTGTACGGAACGTGAAAATAGAGACACCAGCCACCATAGTCCATTGTTTACCGGGAGCCAGAGCGCCTGACATCTTGGCAAATTTAAAAGTGCTGGCTAATGCTAAACGTAAATTCAGTAAGATTGTTATCCACGCCGGCGCTAATGATGTTCGACTTCGCCAGTCGGAGATCACTAAAAATAATGTTAAAGAGGTGTGTGAACTTGCAAGTACGATGTCAGACACTGTAATATGCTCTGGCCCCCTCCCTGCCTACCGGGGTGATGAGATTCATAGCAGACTGTCATCATTAAATGGCTGGATGTCTAAGTGGTGCCCGCAAAACAACATAGGTTTTATAGACAATTGGACAAGTTTTTGGGGCAGACCTGACCTGTTGAAAAGAGATGGTGTTCATCCCTCCTGGGGTGGTGCCGCTATTCTCTCTAGAAATTTGGCACATAGTCTTAGAGTTCATACTTGACTAACTGGAGCCCAGGTCAGGAAGCAGACAGACTGGCTAAACCGACCGTCTGCTAGCCGCCTCACGTCACAGAAGTCAGTTAATTCTCAGCACATAGAGACTCCTTCACCTAGATATCACATTATAGAGATTGTGTCTGTTCCCCGAGCTAGAAGATACAGAAAACGTCAAAAACTATTTATGAGTAACCATTTAATTGATGTTCAACAAATAAAAAATGTTTACAATACACAGAAACAATTGATAAAACTTGGTTTACTGAATATCAGGTCCCTTTCTACAAAAGCACTTTTTGTAAATGATTTGATTAATGATCATAACCTAGATTTGCTCTGTTTGACAGAAACATGGCTAAAACCAGATGAATACATTATTTTAAATGAGTCCACCCCCCAAGATTACTGTTACAAAAATGAGCCGCGTCCAAAAGGTAAAGGGGGAGGTGTTGCTACAATTTATAACAATATTCTCAGTATTTCTCAGAAGACAGGCTTGAAGTATAACTCCTTTGAAGTAATGGTGCTTCATATAAAATTATCTAGAGAAAAAAGTATTAATGATAAATCCCCCGTGACGTTTGTACTGGCTACTGTATACAGGCCACCAGGGCACCATACAGACTTTATTAAAGAATTTGCTGATTTTCTATCAGAGTTAGTGCTGGCTGCAGATAAAGTCTTAATTGTTGGTGATTTTAATATCCATGTTGATAATGAAAAAGATGCATTAGCATCAGCATTCATAGACATTCTGAACTCTATTGGGGTTAGACAACACGTTTCAGGACCTACTCATAGTCGAAATCATACTCTAGATTTAATACTGTCACATGGAATTGATGTTAATGGTGTTGAAATTCTGCAGCAAAGCGATGATATATCAGATCATTATCTAGTCTTGTGTAAACTCCATATAGTTAAAGCTGTAAATTCAACTCCTTCTTATAAATATGGTAGAACGATCACTTCTACCACAAAAGACTGCTTTGTAAGTAATCTTCCTGATTTATCTCAATTCCTCAGCATATCCAACAGCTCAGAACAACTTGATGATGTAACAGAAACTATGAACTCTCTCTTTTCTAGCACTTTAGATACAATTGCTCCTTTACGCTTAAGGAAGATTAAGGAAAAGAGTCCAACACCGTGGTATAATGAGCACACTCGCACTCTAAAGAGAGCAGCCCGGAAAATGGAGCGCAGCTGGAGGAAAACAAAACTAGAGGTATTTCGTTTAGCCTGGCGGGAAAGTACCCTATCCTACAGAAAAGCTTTAAAAACTGCTAGATCTGATTACTTTTCGTCTCTTTTAGAACAAAACAAACATAACCCCAGGTATTTATTCAATACAGTGGCAAAATTAACAAAAAATAAAGCATCAACAGGTGTTGACATTTCCCAACAGCACAGCAGTAATGATTTTATGAACTACTTTACTTCCAAGATTGATACTATTAGAGATCAAATTGTAACCATGCAGCCGTCAGCTATATTATCACATCAAATAGTGTACTATAGATCCCCTGAGGAACAATTCCACTCATTCTCTACTATAGGAGAGGAAGAATTGTATAAACTTGTTAATTCATCTAAACCAACAACATGTATGTTAGACCCTATTCCATCTAAACTACTAAAAGAGGTGCTTCCAGAAGTCATAGATCCTCTTTTGGCTATTATTAATTCATCATTGTCATTAGGATATGTCCCCAAAAACTTTAAATTGGCTGTTATTAAGCCTCTCATTAAAAAACCACAACTTGACCCCAAAGATCTAGTTAATTACAGACCGATCTCGAATCTCCCTTTTCTGTCAAAGATATTAGAGAAGATTGTATCCTCACAATTATATTCCTTCTTAGAGAAAAATGATATCTGTGAGGATTTCCAGTCAGGATTTAGACCGTATCATAGTACTGAGACTGCTCTCATTAGAGTTACAAATGACCTACTCTTATCATCTGATCGTGGTTGTATCTCTCTATTAGTTCTACTGGATCTTAGCGCTGCGTTCGACACTATCGATCACAACATTCTTTTGAATAGACTAGAAAACTTTGTTGGCATTAGTGGAAGTGCATTAGCATGGTTCAAATCGTACTTATCTGACCGCCATCAATTCGTAGCAGTGAATGAAGAGGTATCATATCGATCACAAGTGCAGTATGGAGTTCCTCAAGGCTCAGTACTAGGGCCGTTACTTTTCACGCTTTACATGTTACCCTTGGGAAATATCATTAGGAAACACGGGGTTAGCTTTCACTGTTATGCTGATGATACTCAGCTCTATATTTCTTCACGGCCCGGTGAAACACACCAAATTGAGAAACTTATGGAATGCATAGTCGATATAAAAAACTGGATGACGAGTAATTTCTTACTGCTAAATTCTGAAAAAACAGAGGTGTTACTTATCGGACCTAAAACCCCCACAAGTAATAACCTAGAACATTGTCTAACACTTGATGGCTGCTCTGTAAATTCTTCGTCATCAGTCAGGAACCTAGGTGTGCTATTTAATAGTAATCTCTCCTTTGACAGCCACGTTTCTAGCATTTGTAGAACTGCATTTTTTCATCTTAAAAATATATCTAAACTGAGACCTATGCTCTCAATGTCAAATGCAGAAATATTAATTCATGCGTTTATGACCTCAAGGTTAGATTATTGTAATGCTTTATTGGGTGGTTGTTCTGCACGCATAATAAACAAATTACAGATGGTTCAAAATGCAGCAGCTAGAGTTCTTACTAGAACCAGGAAGTATGAGCACATTAGCCCGGTTCTGTCAACACTGCACTGGCTCCCTACTAAACATCGTATAGATTTTAAAATCTTGTTAATTACTTATAAAGCCCTGAATGGTTTAGCTCCTCAGTACTTGAGCGAGCTCTTATCGCATTATAGTCCTTCACGTCCGCTGCGTTCTCAAAACTCTGGCCATTTGATAATACCTAGAATATCAAAATCAACTGCGGGCGGCAGATCTTTTTCCTATTTAGCTCCCAAACTCTGGAACAATCTACCAAACACTGTTCGGGAGGCAGACACACTCTGTCAGTTTAAATCTAGATTAAAGACCCATCTCTTTAACCTGGCGTACACATAACACACTAATACACTTCTATTATTCAAATCCGTTAAAGGATTGTTAGGCTGCATTAATTAGATCAACCGGAACCGGGAACACTCCCCATAACACATGATGTACTTGTTACATCATAAAAATATTGACATCTACGCTAATATTAGTCTGTTTCTTTCTTATTCTGTTTCTCAGTCCGTGTCTGGATCAGATGGTGGATTGGCGCCGGGAGATGATGTCTGCGGCCCAGATTGTCGGCGGAGGCCGGACCCCTGGATGAGCCCCGGGGACATAATCCCAGTGAAGACCTCGACTTAAAATACAATAAAACTAAAATTAAACAAATAACTAAAAATATAATAAAATACCTAACTACATAATACTATTATTGTTAGAAATTGCAACAATATTAAAATAGAAATATAAAACACTTAAAGTCTTAATTAAAACAATAAATAAACAATAATATCCTGGCCAGAGGAGAACTGGCCCCCCGACTGAGCCTGGTTTCTCCCAAGGTTTTTTTTTCTCCATTCTGTCTCAGAGGGAGTTTTGGTTCCTTGCCGCTGTCGCCTCTGGCTTGCTCAGTTGGGGACACTTAATTTCTAGCGATTATCGTCAATTGGATTTCACAGATACTATTTAAACTATACTGAGCTAGACAATGACATCTCTGAATTCAATAATGAAATGCCTTTAACTGAAAATTGAGTGTTTAATCTTATTATTATACATTACTGACACTCTATCCTCCAACTTGATACTGTTAAGTGCTTTGACACAATCTGTATTGTTAAAAGCGCTATATAAATAAAGGTGACTTGACTTGACTTGACTTGACTATGCGCATAGGTGTGTGTGCTTGTTTTCTTTCTTGTCCCTCCCTCTTTTGTTATTGCTCTGCTGCTTGCTCTCAGGTTCCTGATTGGACGTGTCGCCTGCTGATCATCGGGGTGATGTCGTCCTTTTCGTCCAATCTGCTTTCGCCCTGCTTGTTTAAAGGTCCTCCCGCAAACTTCAGAAGGAAGCTCGTTTGTGCTTGATTGGTGTGCTGTGCGTCTGTGTACGCTTTGTTTGCTGAAATTAAGTCTTTTGTATCTTACTCTTTGATGCGTTTAACATTTAGTTGGCTGTGTATTTGAGTCATGTTTCGTTTTCTCCTTGATTAGGGAAAAGAGAACAGGTAAGCATATCGCGCGATATACACTTTGCACTTAGTAATGATGAGTGTTTAGATACATTAGGAAAGTGGTGTGCGCCATCCTTGTACTTTGGTTATTATTGGTGAGAATAGGAAATTTAGAGCGTCGATACGCTGAAGATCTCGGGTTCTTTTCTACATTTTCTTTTTGTTAGTTAGGCTAGGGGATTTGGGGGCGCTTTATGGGAATTTAGTTTTATTTCGTTTTTTGATTTGGGCGCCACTCAAGTTCCTTTTCCCTATATATTAGTGGTAATTTCGTTTTGGTAATTTTTCGTTGATTTAAGTTCTAAAATAATAATAATTATTATTATTATTATTATTATTATATTCATTCTAGCAATTGTAAATAGTGCATTCCAATCATATTTTCTTGTGGCTTCGGCTTTATGTAATAAATTATTCACAATCAAGCTTTATCCGTGTGTTTATGGTCATTTCTCTGCCTGGTTCAATCCAGCCAGCAATAATTAAGTGTTACAAACCAACTCCTAGACTTTTAAGGATCATAACAGTCATGTAACAGTCACCTGATTACATAATATAGAACCATCACAAGAGAGGAAATTTAAATAATTAATGTAAAGAAAACATATCACATCAAAATGTAATTAAACAATATATTTTACAAGTTTTCTTAATATTAATTATTAATTTTTTTGTCTTGTGATTTAAAAAAAATATATATTTAAGCCATGATTGAAGTCTTTTTAATATAATTTTCTATAAATTCTAAAGTGGGTTAGGCAACACTTGTTTGCCTGGCAGTGATAACAAAAGATGGCTGTTCTCACCTGTCTATCCAGTGGAAGCCTGCCTTTTCCACTCCAGCATCACTGTACCTCTTGACCAGTCCCTGGTACATCGGCTCCAAGGACCTCTCAGACTGAACCATCACCCAGGAAACAATCAGCTAGTTCTCATTCATGATGGCATAACTGGACATGACCCCAGATGCCAACGTTACTTTATTGCAACTTTCCTGGTGTGTTCAGACCTGAAGACCTGCCCAAAAGTACCCTGGAGGAGTTTGGACATGGCTGACTCTTGATGTTTGAACTCATGTAGTAGGCAGTCAGTCAGGTAGAAGCTAGACACGGAGACTCCTACCAGCCATCTTGGTCGTCATATGACCCAAAAGCACGTGGCGTGTTTTCCTTCCTCAGGAACTGCCCAATGGTCCGCTGTCCATATATGCCAGCCTCAGCATCCCTGATGCTTTCTATGGCATGCAGGTATGCCAGATGAGCTCGCTCATACTTGAGGTGCATGAGTTCATTCACCTGGTTCACTAGCTCATCCATCACAGACTTGCAGATGGCCTTCTTGTAGGTCAAGAATGCAGGCAGAATGTTGGTAAACCGCTTGGGCAGCTTCTCGAGCCATTGTGGATTGTCAGCAAACCAGTTCTTCCGACAGGCCTTGCAGCAGAGTCGTGAGGACCAGATGTAATACTGACCACTGGTGCCAACAATCACCCGAGGTCTGCCCACACCTGCAGAGACCACCTGTGGATGAGGACATCCATGCAGACATGGAAGGATGTAATTGTTTCTCAGCCTGACCATGACATGACCCTCAGGCTTCCAGATGAAAAATGGGTGGAGCTGGAAGAAGTTGGGGGATGGGAACTCAGACACCGTGTCAACAAGCTCAGGTTGTGGAGGAAGACGCCACAGTGAAATTGTGTTGCCTGGGTTACGCACTGGACGAGACCCAGGCCACAGCCCGAGATCCTGAAGCTCCATTCTCATCCACAGCTTCTGGTGTTGAGAACAGATCCAGCTGCTCATGTCATGGTCAGGGACGCAAATATGGGGTATGCAGTATATGCAGTGCATAGGGGCGCCACACAGAGGGGGGCATCATTGTGCCAAAACAAATCTTTGAAAATTGTCTTTAATAAAGCTTTTAAAATATTTGAAAAATTACATTAAGAGAATTTTTGTTTAGCATTTTAAATGAGCAAAAATAAATTATCAATTCATTTTATTACATTTCCTGAATCCAAACAAGGAGCAAAATGTCCCCAAGTATTCAACCCCAATACAAATGAAGACAAAAATGTTAATTTTCTGCTTGTCATACACTCAAGTTAATGAACGGTAATGTTATCTTGTACTTCAGCAAGGTATCTCTGGCCAAAACTAGCTAATGTACAAACCTAAATAGAGGACTGTTCTCACGTCTTGTACAGTGTAGGTCAAAAACACAAACTAAGGTCTACATTTCAGTGCCTCTCCACATTAAACTGGTTAAATGTACATTAATTTAATCGTACCCTGCGATACATGAACAGTGTTGAACCTGCATGTTGTAATCTGCGATCGTGATGACCGACGTAATATGAGACTTCTCCCGCTTGCATTGTGATCTGTAAACCCTCGCTTCGAGTTACCCACCGTATTTATTTTTAAATATTTTATAAACCACTCCATGGAATATTTGATTCTCATTTGGTGGCCTTCTGTGTCCAAAAATATCGTGGGACAAGGTTTTCACACTGCAGCTGTCATTGTAAGACAGTGAGCAACTCTGTTTGTCCTAGGGAACAGTAACTAAGGGAGGGGGGGGGCTTACCTATAGCTCAATTTGGAACAACTTAATATAGGTTTCTGAGCATTTCAGCCAGTTTTATATTACAATGAATAGATCTTTATTTTTTCGAGGTTTAAAAAAAAAAAAAAAAAAAAAAAAAAAAGCATTTTAAATCACTTCAATAATCATTCATTTTGTTACTTTTCAAATGCAGTTTTTTTTTTTTTTTTTTTTTTTTTTTATTCAATTCAGCACTGAACTCAAATAGTCACACTGTTCTCAATGCGGTCTGGAGACAGGTAAGGATAGGGCAACTCCAGCTGGCTGTTCCTGTCTGCGATGTCTTTTGCTATCATTTTCAGCTCTCTCTGGACCTCCTCCACAAGGTTGACGATTGCACCACTGCTGAAGTACCATTCATTATAATGGCACAAGGGCACCTGAAGAGAAAGTAATGGCTAGATGAACATCACGTCTGTATCCTATAGTAAATATTCAGTGTAAAGTCCATGCATCGTTACTCTGGAGATTGCGTTATCACTTACAAAGTCAATGGCAGGGTGAGAAAGGACACTAACAACGTGGCAAGAGGAGTTCACTTCAGGAGGGAAGGAGAAAATATCCTCCTCAGACAACGAGCCTTTGGTCTGAGGAGGAGGACGTGACATGGCTGCGGGACCGTTTGGTATCCAAATGTTATAATCCAGCTAAATGTGGAGATGAGGGTTGAGAGCAGTTTAGGGAATTTGAATGAGCCAAGCGGACACATGCTATTCCTGAGCACCTCCGTCAGATTATTAATAACTGAACATACCTGAGAGAAGTTCACAGCTGAATGAAGTGCTGAGCAGGAAAAGATCACCATGGTAACAAACTTGCACATTTCAGCTGCGGTCTGAAATGACTGTGGAGCTCCTGGAGAAAATGATATGAAGGGAAAGCAAAGATCAATTTAAGCATTTTATTTCTCAATGAAGAATAAATTAAGTAGAGGAGACAGAAATTGTATGGGTCAATGACATGTTCAAGGGTCAATGATAAAGCATTTTCTTTGTTTCATGTGGTTTTGAAGAAACTTTATGAACTTAAATGTAATGACTCTAAAAATGTGGTATAACCATAAAGTAAAACATTTCCTTACACCTTAAATACTGTACATGTGAGGGACCTAACCAACCTTGCCTTGTCATAAAACGGTCAAATTATTGGATATTTTAAGAGGGGTTTCTTAAGAAATAAAAAGATTGCCAAATTGTTTAAAAATTCTAAGAATTTAATTTTTAATGTGGCTTTTTGTCTTCATGATGATATCAGGACAGAATCAGCCTAGCATTTCTGACTTTATGGCCCCCAAAAAGATTTTTAATTCCAAAATGTAAAGACAGGTGTGTTTTTGAATAAATTAAAAGACATAACAAAAATGTGTGTCATGTGATTGACCCTTATGCAGAAGAACAAAATTTGTGAGAACCTATGTGACTGAGGCCGAGGAATCCCTCTGTGAAGATCTCGCTAATCCAGTTCTGTAGTTCACAGTCATGCTGGACGTCCTCATCATTACAGTAAAACAAACGAATCCAACCTGCAACAAACCTGCATGTCAAACGCAAATCATGTGCTTACTTCAAACCTATAGAGGACTGTGATTCAGATAATGCTGATGAAAGTACCCATGTAGAGCATCCCAGACCCTGAGTGCATCTTGTGCATAATAGCAGATGGGTAGTGCATCCAGTCCACGCACTTACGTCATCTGGCACACACATTGAGCTGTAGCGGAGACGTTGTGTTTCTCGTGCAAACAGTAGTGGTATTGCCTCCAGACCACAGCCTATTGACTATAGAGAACAGAAACCATTTAAAATTAGACTAAATCACAACGAAAAAAATAGATTGACTTTCACTTCCTTTACAGAGTAAGCAGACAAGATTAAACAAACCAACCTTGTCAAAAACCCCTTTTGCGGCCAGAAGAGTGCCTCTAGCCTGAATGTTAATCTGAAGAGTGCTCTGGATATGAGGCATCAGGAGCTGAAAAACAGAAGTGCAATTCATAAGTTTAGCAGCTAAAGTATTCAGTCTACTAAATGAGACCCAACTCCATAAAAGTATCAAAATCAATGAACCACGGAAGCCCTTAAAGCAAACTAAATAAAAGTTAGTGTGATTTTTTTTTTTTTGAAACTCTAGTGCCCATCCAATATTGCACATGTCTATAATGAGAAACAAACAAAAAAAACATTTAATTGTTTTGTGTTTACTATTGAAGCCCGAAACTATAAAAGTGAAATTATAACAAGTCATAATTATGGAAGCCCATTTTAATCACAATTAAAAAGAAAAAAAAAAAAAAAATCATAATTATGAGATACTAAGTCATAACTAATGTTGTAAAGAGTCTAAACTATAACATGCACAATTATGACTTACCAAAGCATGATTGTTTTTCTGATGTGGCATAAAATGTCTCATAATTATGTAATAAAAAGTTGACCGAAAATCCACACTTTGTCATAATTGCAAAATACCATAATTTCATGTCTTTTTAATGTGATAATTTTGACTTGGAGATAATTGATACTACTGTAATTATAAGATACTGTTAACTAGTTGCTGATTGGCATGCCTATTAACAGTCGGTTTATTAGTTCTTATAAAGCACATATTCTGAGTGACCATATTCTAGATCCCTAATCCTACCCAATACCTAAACTTAACTACCTTACTAATTATTAATATGCAGGAAATTAGGAGTTTGAGGCAAAAGTCATAGTTAATAGTTTATGGCGAGAGTTGGATCTTGAAATAAAGTGTGACCAGAATTACTATTTACCAAAGCATGATTTTTTTTGGGCTTCCATATTTTCCTTCTCAAAGAATTACAAAATCACCCTTGTCTTTCAGGACTGCTTACACCACAAGAAAAACAACAACAAGTAAATGGTGCCCCCTAATAGTCAAAGTCAACACTGCATGGTTCTGTATCTGAGCTGAACTTTGTTTCTACCTGGTGTAGAGGATGAATCTCTGGCAGCTGTCGGAGCGTGGCAGTACAGTACACCTCACCAAAGAGATGAGTGCGCAAGAAATGGGAAAGTAGCTGGTAAACCTGGAAATCTGAATTACGGACCCACATCTTTGCCAACAACCAATCCGGTGCGGAATCAGAGGGCAAGAAAACAGGATTCTGTGGACCAGGAGCCTGTTGAAGCTAAAATATTAAGATTTGGGTCTTGAATTCAGCAGTCAAATAGATTTTTATGCAACTATTCAGAGATTGGTGACAATTACAATTGAAAAGTGATTAAAAAAAAATAATAATAATTTACTTGTATGGCAATGGGCTTTAGTTCTCCTTGTTGGCTGTAATGCAGCAGGCATAAAGGAGCAGCCAAGTAGGTCTGTTTGTCATTGATCGTATTAGCCGGCATCTGATCCAGTACTTCATAATCCAAAAGATACACATGTCCTCTCTGTGCAATGTATATTACGTAGTTACATAATTATGTTCTGGTAAAAATGCTCCGTAATCTCACACTTGCTCGTACCTCCATCTCCTGTTCCATTGAGGAGTCCTCTGGTAAAAAAGGTCTGACCATCTCTGAAGTGACAGACAGGTTAGGTGGCAGGTTATGGATCTGTCTGATACACAGAGGATTGCAACCATTGAGGCACTGATATCCGAAGAATGCATCCTCTTGCCAATGAGCCTGAACATATTCTATAAGAAAAAAAAAAAAAAAAAAAGCACTCCCTATTAAAATTTTACATAAATCATCACCATCATCATTTCCTTCATTACATTTATTGCAAATTAAATTTTATTTGTTTAGCATACTGGAAATTGTGCTCTCCCTTCCATTGAAAAGGAAGAATGTCTCAAGTTCCCGTAGGCTGCTCCAAGATGTTCTTCTTTCAATTAAACTCCCTATGTAGTGCACATTGTTAACTGGGCTAAAAGACAAGAGTGACATTTCATGGTCAAATTCAGTTCATATATGACAAGAATAAATGAATATTAATCTAGTTTGCTTTTGAAAAGCTAAATCATTACCGTTGACGGATGAAACTCAAGTTTGGTCCAAGATCCGTAACACTGGTCATGTCTACACAGTGAGGACCACCTTCAACAAATGTGCCCCACCTACAGAAAAATAACATCTTTGTTTTTGTCCCATCTTTTTTTTTCCACAGTTAATAAACTAAATATAGCTGCAAGCAGCAATTAAGGGGTCAAGCACAGAGGTAAAATGAAGAGCTAAGGAGCTGTCTTTAATTACTTGGTAAAGACAAGGGTTCTCCGACCCTGCTCCTGGAGAGCTACCTTCCTGCAGACTTCAGTTCCAACCCTGCTTCAACACACCGGTCTGCGATTAAATAGCCCTGAACACCTTGATTAGCTGGTTCAGGTGTATGTGATTCGGGCTGAAGCTGAACTCTGCAGTATGGTAGCTCTCCAGGAACAGGGTGGAGACCATTGTTAAAGCATTTTACTACCAACTTAAAAACACCAACACCCAAAAGTATCATTCGATTCAGTATGCCATTCAAAATATGAGATGATTACAATTTTTGACCAAAGTGCTCAGAAGTTAAGCAGAAGTTTCAATTCTTTACATCTTTTGACCAGCAGGTGGCACTGTGCCAAAACTACTCTTGTCCTCAGGTCATGCTTGTTATAACGCATACCAAGTTTGCTCAGAACTTTTTGCCAGCATTGTCTGCAGATGATCTGAGCCAATTTTAATAAATCAGACTAACTTTCTAGGTCGCACGAATTTGAAATTTTTGCATAATTCAAAATTGCGAAACCTCTTGACTCGTAGGCAGTTTGAGTTAGAGACTTGCTATGGTTAATATTGAGACGGTCCTCTATCTGTGGGCCAAACTTCATAACTTTCCCACAAGCGGTTCTATGGGCTGCCATAGAATTCCAGAGTAAAAGAAAGAAAACTAACAGATAATAGGAGTAAAAATTAGTTTTACCTGATAAACTTTTGTTTATGTTGGAGATCCCTCTCCCTGTGATTGATTAAGACCTCTAATGTTTCCTTTTTCAGACATACTAGAGAAGAGAAACATCATGAAATTTTGATATGAAGTCCAGAAAATAATAAGGATATTACCTAATTAACAAGTGTGAAGGAACAGTAAAAAACCCAAACAGAAACCGCTCACCTTTCTCATTCCGAAGCTCAATGCAACCATCTTCTGTCCGGATCCATTTATGACAAGGAAAAACCTCCACCTCGGGATCCTCAGAACTCCGTCTCACCTGCACATCCTGACAGTGCCAATCCAGATCCGGAAAGCCAGGCTGAGCCTCAAGACGGAGTCTTAACAGAACCACTATGCCAACTTCCTCTTTAGGCTTGATGACAACTGTATAGGCCTGTCCCAAAAAGAAAAACACCACATTTGCATGTGTACCTGCAAGATAGGGTCATGGTCAATAAGAATGCTACCATAGTAACTGACTCTGTTCTTCTGTTATCTAACAGTCATTTGATATAATCTAGTCAGGTTTAGAAAGGGGTTAAAGTGCCTCAGCAAACACTGTAGTGTCCTGTAACTGTTAGAGGCTGTATGCTGTGAATCAAGAGAAATGCAGTGAACAAAATAGTTGTTTTCTCCTCTCTTGGTGTGGGTAGAATTACATTGGTTTAAGGGTTTAATGTTGTTAAGTGCTTGCTGAACATTGTGACACATTGTCTATGTAAATTGTGCTACTGTTCAACGGTAATATGTTTTGACAAAACATTTTAAGGACATGTTAAATTGATCAGAAGTGAGTGTAAAGACATTTAGGTTATGGTTTACTTGAAAGGGTGTGCATAAGACTGACTCATGTCATGAATATGAAGGAGGTTTTCTGCATGTTTATGACAACGGTCATTAATAATGACATAACTGAGCAAATGACGCTAAAAGCAAAGATGACATTGTTTGAGATGTTTTTGTTTGACCTAACCCAAAATGTCATGTTTGTGATTTATTAGTTTTAGATACAAATAGGCACAATGTTGCTTTTTAATGTGGTTCAAAAACATTCCTTCATAAAGTAAGAGACAAATATTGTTTCTTAAAAAGTATTTTGTGTATGGGCTTCTGTTCTTATGACTGCATTGTATTTGTAAACAGTTAAACCTGTAAAAACTGTTAAATGACTTAATTTAATCTGTGTTATGTGATGTCTTCTCAAAATAGGTGATTGTCTTACTGAGCCTGGCAAGAGAAAGTGCTTCACTTTGACTGGAGGACTCTCACACAGAGAACCAATCAAAGAGATCCAAACCCTGCCATACGTTCCTGACAGCGGAGATGCTGAGGTTCGAATGGTCACATGAAAGCAGTCCATTTCTCAACCTAGAGTTCCCAAGTATTAAAAGGAGTTGCCTATAAATGAAAATAAATCATTGTGAACTGGAAACAACCAGACCTTTACAATATAAACACTCAAGACTGCCAAAATGAATGCATGGCAGTCCATTTCTGGCTAAACTAGAAAGGGACATGGCAAAACAATGTGCCAATGAAGAAGCAAACAAACAAATTGAAAAGCAAAGGCGTGAATATAAAACAATAGGACAATTATTTGTGGAGGTAAAAGAAAAATTCAAATGTTATCAACTGATAGCATGTTACATCCATTGCCAACTAGAAAATAAAAGAGATACTTCACTGAATTTTCCAAAACAACAGGTATTTGTTCCATAATCATTCATGCAAGTGCATGAATCAAAACCCCAGAGTGTAGAATATATTTACACATATACAGGTTACATTAATAAATCTACTGTACATTCTCATTTCTCTATATGCTTTGTTACTTTTCTCCTTTTTAATCCCTCATTGTGACCTTTAGAAAATGTTAACACTCTTATGGTCGTTATTTGCAAACGTTTGCATATAGAAGTGACAAAATCAACATGCCATATTTGAATTGTGTATTTTGTCAAATGATAGGCTACAGCATTTACAACTACTTCACATCTGAAAACTACAACATTAGAACAACATAATTCACACATTTTTTTGTGTTTAAATGTTATTTGAAACAACCGACTTAATGGCTATACGTACACACCAGAAAACAAGATCTCATTGGATTACTACAAATTTTAGTGCTTTTCTTCTCATCGGTGCATTATTTTTCAAACTAAATCTGGTAGCAGTAACATGACACGTTCAGTCAAAAAACAACACAAAAGACAATGAAAGTGAAAGTAGAAGAGCATTAACTTACCTTCCCAGTATTTTCACTGAAGATGTGAGCTTTGTTGAGGTGTTAATGGTTATTGGTATTTTTGGTGTAAACCAGTGACTCCAAACCTGTCCTAGAGGACCCCCTGCCCTGCACCTTTTGTATGTCTCCCTTATCTAACACACCTGATTCCACTCATCAGCTCATTAGTAAAGATTGCAAGAACTAAATTGGGTGTGTCTGATTAGGGAGACATACACAATGTGCAAGACAGATTTGGGAACCACTGGTGTAGACCTATTCTGAAGTGGCGTGCATATGTGCTGTAGTTACATATTACCTCTGTCATTTCATTTAAATGCATTTTAAAATGTACAGTGGATCATCAAATAATGATGTACGTACATACTTATTTTTTGACAAATGTGGTCTAAATATAAAGGCTATATTTTTTTTTAATTACAGAAATCAGTGAATATATATATATATATATATATATATATATACACACCACACATACATATACACTATATTTAAATATATATATATATATTTTTTTTTTTTCCCATTTCTTATTTGCACGTCAGACCTGTACACACACGATTGTCTGTATTGCATAGTGTTTTTGCTATTTGTACATTGCCTATTTGTATATTTGTATATTGTTCTTTTGTTGTCTGTGTCCTGTCCTGTTGCTGTCTTTCTGTTGCACTGTGGAGCTTTGTCACTATATCAACTTCCTCGTATGTGTAAACATATCTGGCCAATAAAGCTCATTCTGATTCTAATATATAATAGTATGAAATGCGGAGCGCAAAAACACAACATTGCCTGACCGGGAATCGAACTCTGGCCGCAGCAGTGAAAGCACCAAATCCTAACCACTAAACCACCAGGGACACACGTACATATTGGAACATTGATTGATTGATGGAATAATTTGAGTCACACTTAAGGTAAATGATCAATTATGGCCCGGTTTCATAGACAGGGCTTAGACTAAGCCAGGATTAGGCCAAAGTTCAATTAGGACATTTAAGTAATTTTTATAAACATGCCTTAGAAAAAACATTACTGGTGTGCATCTTAAGACAAAACAAAGGCACTGACATGTTTTAAGATCAGTCAGTGCAAGTTTCTTTCAGTTGAAACAGCTCAGACTTACATTTTAGTCTAGGACTAGGCTTAAGCCTTGTCTGTGAAACCAGAGGTAAGTGTTTCCAAAACCATAGAAACTGTAAAATATTTGTCCTATGAAAAAGAACACAGCACTCGTGAAGCAATTTGTAATTTTTTTTTAATGCTATAAGCACTTTTTAAGATTAGTAAATACTGATCCAAAATAATAAAGTATAAAGAAAAATAGAATTCTGACAATATATACATATTAAAATCGCACACTGAAAAATAAACAAATCAAAATATACAGTATATACTATGGCAAGCCGTTTGACTTTTATTCCTTCTCAGGATATGAATTCTTGATATCAACAATTCAATTTTTACTAGTTAAAATGTTAATTCTTGATATCAGGAATTACATTTCCACTAGTAAAAATGGCTATTTTTGATATCAGCAATTACATTTCCACTAGTAACAATGTTAATTCTTCATATCAACAATTCAATTTTCACTAGTTAAAATGCTAATTCTTGATATCAAGAATTAAATTGTTAATATCAAGAATTAAATTGTTGATATCTGTAATTGTATTTTCACTAGTTAAATGTCACCATAGGCTGCCATTCAAAATCAATTGTTGATATCAAGAATTAATTTCTTACTAGTTGAAATTCCAATTTCACATATCAGAAATACAATTCTTACTAGTAAAAATGTCTTCTTGATATCAACAAGTTAATTCTTGATATGAACAATTGAATTCTTGATATGAACAATTTAGTTCTTGATATCAACTATTTAATTATTTATATCAACAATTTAATTCTTGATATGAACAATTTAGTTCTTGATATCAACTATTTAATTGTCACTAGTGACAATGTTAATTTTTGATATCAAGAATTAAATTGATGATATCAACAATTGAATTGTTGATATCAGAAATTACCCTCCCAATTGTTGATATCAGAAATACATTTTCAGATATCAGAAATTAACATTGTCACTAGTGACAATTAAATTGTTGATATCAAGAATTAAATTATTGATATCAAGAATTCGATTGTTGATATCAAGAATTCAATTCAATTGATATCAATAATTCGTTGTTGCCACAGATTTGGAAGTGCATTTTTCTGTTCTAAAGAAGGGGGTGTCCCAATACTTTTGTCTCTATAGTGTATGTACAAGTCATTGGTGTTTGGTGATGAGTTTTTGGCAATTACTAGTAATAGAAGTTACTAAAGTAGTCAAACCTGTTCATTAGAAGGGGGCGACCCAATACTTTTGGCAATATAGTGTATGTGAAATGCTCATAGATCATTACGTGTTTGTTGCTTTTTTACATTTACCCCAATAAAACACACTTGTCAAGCTTCCAGACATGATTAAAGAGTGCTGTACTATGAAGACACCATTGTATTTATCTCTTTTGAGATAACATATAGTCTCTGTTCCATATTATTTTGTGTTGTTTTGCCAAAACAACACTCAATGTTGAAAGGGATAGTAGAGACACACATTTCCAAAACAGACAAATTATTTATTATTTATATTATGATACAATTGTTGTTAGGTCTTAAGTAAACACATTTATAGTTACAAAGTAAGACAACAACAACAACAATATAGCCTAATAATAAAATAGTATAATAATAATAGCAATAATAATAATAATAATAATATAAAATAGCCTAATAATAATAAGCAATGAACCAGATGGGCAATATTACATATTTCTTATTAAATCTTTGTCCATTCCACTCCGAACACACTACAATTGAGAGATTGTTATTCATGTCTTAACTTTCAGAAGAGTGTATCAGTGCAGTATCATTACCGTAACATTGAAATGGCTGAGACAGACATGAGAAAGAGGTTCAATAGACTTTATCATTCATCTTGTCCACCAATACTTCAAGAACTGGACAACATGTTATTTAAAAATAATGCAAGTATTAGCCTAGGACATTACAGTGTGTATCACGTATGGTCCCAATGGTCAAGAAAATCCAGCCGAATTGGGCAGAGAGTGCAAATATGTCGGCTCATCAAACGTGTCAATGTTATAATACATCAAAATGTAGGCTACAGTAAAAAAAAAAAAAAAAAAAAGCATTAATATATTTTATTTTTCATTTTGGTTGTATTTTTTATTTGATGTATTAGAAGAAAGAGTAATGAAACCAAAAGTAAACATGAAAAAACGACATGAAGTCATGTTTTATGTTATGGCAAAATGAATGCCTTGTTCATTTTTCTTTTAATTATCCGAAGGACTTGGTGGCCAATAAAAAGAAACAGGATAAAATTACTTTTTTTAAACCATTAACAATAAATAAATAAATCCAGCCATAATTTCATGTTTCATTGACAAAACAAATAAATAAATGAGCCGTTTCTGCGTATGGACGTTCTTCCGCCATCTTTGTCATTAAAATTCATGAACTCATTACCATAGCTATTCTTACTAGCGAAAATGGCATTTCTAGATATCTGTAAAAGTATTTTTACTAGTTAAAATGTTATTTAAGATATCAGTAATTCTATTTTCACTAGTTGCAAGGGCAATTTCAGATATCAACGGCCTTTGTTGATATCAATAATTATTTTGTTACTAGTAAAAATGTCTATTCTTGATATCAGTAAATGTATTTCAACATGTTACATTTGTTATTTCTGATATCTGTAAATGCATATCTGATATCAATATAATTTCTGATATCTAAAATGGCTTTCTTACTAGTAACAATCACATTCATGATATCAGAAATGATCATTCTCACTAGTGACAATTTAATTGTTGATATCAAGAATTAAATTGTTGATATCAATAATTACATTTTTTACATCAAGAATTAAATTGTTGATATCAACAATTAAATTGTCACTAGTGAGAATGATCATTTTACTAGTAAGAATTGTATTTCTGATATGTGAAATTGGAATTTCAACTAGTAAGAAATTAATTCTTGATATCAACAATTGATTTTGAATGGCAGCCTATGGTGACATTTAACTAGTGAAAATACAATTACAGATATCAACAATTTAATTCTTGATATCAACAATTTAATTATTGATATCAAGAATTAGCATTTTAACTAGTGAAAATTGAATTATTGATAACAAAAATTAACATTGTTACTAGTGGAAATGTAATTGCTGATATCAAAACTAGCCATTGTTACTAGTAGAAATCCAATTCCTGATATCAAGAATTAGCATTTTAACTAGTGAAAATTGAATTGTTGATATCAAGAATTAATTTCCTGCGAATGAATAAAAGTCAAAACGGCTTGCCTATTGCCATTACTATGATATAAATTCTTGATATCAAGAATAATATTTTTTTACTAGTAGAAATTTATTCATTTATGAATAATAATATTCATTCAAATTCATTCATTTAATTGCTGATATCAAGAATTCAATTTCTACGAGTGATGATGTCATTGTTGATATCAAGAATTAACATTGTTACTAGTGGAAATGTAATCACTGATATCAAAAATTGCAATTGTTACTAGTGGAAATATAATTCCTGATATCAAGAATTAGCATTTTAACTAGTAAAAACTGAATTGTTGATATCAAGAATTCATATCCTGAGAATGAATAAAAGTCAAAATGGCTTGCCATATATATATACATGAGTTAAATTTTACTAAGGGGCAAAAGATCAAGAAATATCATTTATTTTCTTTTTTCTGCCACACATCTCTATCTTTCAATCTCGTAAAATGCAGACTCGTTAAACCCTCTCCAGGTCATCTCTTTCTGCATGTTCTGAGGTTGGTAATTGGAGGGCAATTAACATATTTCCCTGCTATGCCAGGAAACCCTGTGTGTATGTGAGGACTGTTTGGACCCTGCTTCAGTTCCATTTTACAAAATCTGCACAAGCAACTAATGCGTTCAGTTTCAGGCCTTTTGCGTTTTTACTGTCCTTTCTCCTCCAGCCATTTCTTTGTGGCCTCAAGTTCTCTCTCAAAGAACTACATTTCCATAAAGTCTTGGCAGAATGGCATGCTGAGGTTTGTTAGTCCTTAAACACTGTAAGCATTAAAAACCTTTGTGGAACAGTAGAAGAACCTGACAGGGCCTTGCTGATTAAAAAAGTGGATAGAGGAACCATCTTTGGCTGTCCACAAGCAAGACAAGGCTTTGTTTGCATCTTCTTCTCCTGTTCAGGTTGCTGCTGCTGCTCCATAATACAATTGTCCTATCGGTAAGCCCCTCCCCTCGAACACAGACTAACCAATGGCAGTCGAGTATCAGTTGCATGGGGCGGGAACTCGGACATTACGGATAGTTCAATTCTCTCAATGGTGTCATGAGTTAGAAGTGTGGTCAGAGCAGGTGCTGGTGGCTTCATTGTTACCACTGGCACACTGGTTATTTTACTACACAGTTTAAAGACATTTCTCTGGAGTTGTGTAATGAAGGCCAGGTGCTTGACATACTGTGAAATGTGCAGTTTTGTGGTTGAATGGAGCATGCTGTTTGGATCAGTAGAGGTATTGTGGACCATTGCTGCATACTCATGAGGATGTCCTTCTTCACATGGTATTTATTAAGCAAGTTGTCAATGGTCTCTGCATTCGTGGTCCAGTACAAACACCCAGCCACCAGTCTTCACAGGTCCAGTACGGCTCACAGGTGAGGCCAGCATAGGCAGAGGTGGCATATATGTACTTCCTACACAGAGGGGAAACATTTTTATCCATTTCTGCATTCTGAAAATGTTTGTCCATAACTTACCTGACTCTGATTGAAGCTCCACATGGTAACCACGAGATGTGGACAGCGAGGGCACAGACAGTGTACCAGTGGTGTCTGCAACAAGTTGAACATTTAGTTTTATAGCAAGTTTAGGTATATTGTAGGGCTGTGCAATGAATCGCCTGTATGAACGTGATATTTCCTAGCTTGTCAGTGAACTACGGCTCTGTGTAGTAAATGCTGCTCCATCTGAAAGCAGGTGATGCAGATTTACTACTAATCACAGAACCGGCTTTACTGACAATATGCGCATGACAATCGCATGCGATTAATTGCACAGCCCTAGTATATTGGTGCATTGCCAGTGGTTGTCTTGTAGGCAAACATCAGTACCTTGAATTTGATGCAAGCGGCTATTGGCAGCCAGTGAAGACTAATCAGAATCGGAATCAGAAATAAGTTTATTGCTAAGTGTGCTTACACACACAAGGAATTTGTCTTGGTGACAGAAGCTTCCAGTGCACTGACAGGATGACAAGTAACAAGACACGGATAACAAAAATAAACAAGTGATTAAAAATAAATATGTGAAAAACAATACACAATAGACAAGAGTCAATAGACAATATAATATATATACAGATGTGCTATATACAAATTATGTAAGGGAGTGAAGAGAGGTGTGACGTGGGCTTTGGCTTGTTGAAGACATTCTGGATCAGTTGCAGAGGCTTTTCAATATTTCATTTTATATTTGCATTGAAATAAACATATCCTGACTTTAAGATGTTTTGATATTTGTGTTGGAAAACAAGACAAGGGGAAGAGATTTGTTCACTTTTTTAATATGCATCCAAAATATAATCCTACACAGCAAAAAAATCCATAGTGAAATTACCTCTCCTGGAAGTACATGTGAGACCACACTCAAGAGTGTGAAAGTGTTAAAATAAGAGTGTTAAATTAACACTCTAGCAGAGTTAAGGTTAATTAGATAATTAAGTGATTAATTGGAGTTGATTTTAACAGCTCTGTGATTCTACAGTATCCACTAATTAAAAGAATTTCTTGAAAGTTGTTCTGATTATTAAAAAAAATCTTGTTTTAGGCACACACAGACTTCAAGAATCAGCATAGGAATCTCGACAATGGTGACAAACAGCATATTCAGAAAAATAGATAAACTCTAATCATTAAAAAACAAGCTACTAAAAGTCACATAAAAAAAAATAGTAAGAATAAAGGAAATTACTAAGACAATTCAGTTAATAATTTATTCATGCTGCAATGCATCATGGGAGCCATGGATGAATTTTGACTGGTGGCACCCAGAACTGCAACATGCTTTTTTGATTGTCACCATTGTTGAGAATCACAGGTTGATTCTTGATGTTTGTGTGTCTAAATAAAAGACACTTTTAAAAGATTTTTGAACAAACAACTTTAAAGAATCCTTCGGATTGTATTGAAAATGCTGGAAATCTCATACCGAAGAATCACAGGACTGCTATAATCAACACAGTAAATCTAGCTCAGAGATTCGGCTCTAAATGAGTTCAGAAAAAAACAATACTTTTATTATTTTCCTCTTTGCTTGTCTGTGTGTTATAATTCAGTTATAACAGCCAAGTAAAATCTAACTTCAAAAATGTAATGGTCACATTTAGTCAAGAGCCCAACTAAAGAAAACACTGACCACTAAAATGGTGACATAAAAATAGTGATTTTAGTCTTTGGTGATTCTGTTCGTTAACATCAGGTGACTTCAATAATGGTCAATCATCACTCAATTAATCACTTAATTATCTCATTAACCTTAACTCTGCTAGAGTGTTAATTTAACACTCTTATTTTAACACTTTCACACTCTTGAGTGTGGTCTCACATGTACTCCCAGGAGAGTTAATTTCACTCTGGATTTTTTGCTGTGATGGCTGTATTCATAAAGCGTAAAAAAAAACTTCAGTAAAATCCTGAAAATCTTTAATTGAACTGAAATACCAAATCTAACGTTAACTCTGTGTATTGCACACACAAACATTATTCACTTGTGTGATTCATATAAATTACACATATTTGCACTGAAATTGTATATTATTTCCATTACCTTCATTTATAAAGCTACAAATCAATCTATTTGTAAGTGCATATACACATATTAACAACATTAGAATGTAAATATGTACAAGCCCATTATATATGCTTGATCCAACATACAACATATATGCTTGATCTCAATCCAACATGACGGCGGGTGTACACGCAGCGGCTTCTCTCTCTCCCGACAGGTGTTTTCGTGTTTTTTGTCTTGTAAGTCGCAATGTTTTTGTACATCTTCGTCTCGTCTACCTGTCTTTAAGCGCGCATACAGTCGTGAGTTTCTGCTCGATGTCGGCAGAATCACATTTTTAGAGATAAACTCTGCGCACGCCGAAGAGCTGTGGGACCTCGGTCTGCTCCGGAGGCTTACGCCATCACCGACCCCCACTACTGCATCTTGCCCACAGCGGAGGCGCTACAAGCGGCGTGAGAGGAAGCAGAAGTGGGATAAGCACAGAGGTATCCGAGCTAGGCTAGCGGCTAACCCACACAAGCCAGCTATCCCCACCATCGTACTGGCGAACGTATGCTCTTTGGACAATAAACTGGACTACATCCGACTGCTTCATTCTACTCAGAGAACTGTAAAAGACTGTTGTGTTTTTGTGTTTACGTAAACATGGCTTAACAACAGCGTACCGGACTGCGCCATTCAGCTCGACCAGCTAACATGCTATCGAGCTGACAGAGCTCTCGTCAAGGGAGGTAAGTCCCGCGGCGACGGGCTTTGTGTTTACATCAATGATGCATGGTGCCGCGATGCTGTTGTGGTCTGCAAACACTGCTCATCCCTGGTGGAGTTTATGATTATTAAGTGTCGGCCGTTCTATCTACCGAGGGAATATACAGCCATACTGCTCGTTGCTGTATACATCCCTCCCAGCTCCAACAACTAAATGATCTGTACTAGCACATCAGTGAGCAGCAGACAGCCCACCCAGATGCTTTACTCATCTTGGCTGGGGATTTCAACCATGCAGACTTAAAGAGTGTGTTCCCAAAAATACACCAACACATAGACTTTCCAACAAGGGGAAAAAATACTCTGGACTTTGTTTATACCACCCAGAGAGGAGCATACAAGGCCCTACCCCTCCCCCACCTCGGAGCCTCAGACCACATCACTGTCATGCTAATGCCTGCATACAGACGGCTCGTTAAAGTCATCAAACCGGTACACAAACAGATACAAGTGTGGCCGGAAGGGTCGTCAGAGGCACTTCAAGACTATTTTGACACCACTGACTGGAATATGTTTAAGCAGGCTGCCACATACAACAACACTACAGACCTACAAGAGTACACAGAGACTGTCACTGCCTACATCACCAAGTGTACTGATGATGTAACGGTCACAAAGTCTATCACTGTCCGGGCCAACCAGAAGCAGTGGCTGACAGGGGAGGTCTACAGACTTCTGAAGGCTCGGAACGCTGTCTTTAGAGCTGGAGATGAGGAGGGCCTGAAGACAGCTAGGGCCAACCTATCCCGCAGCATCAGAGATGCCAAGAGACAGTACTCCAGGAGGATAGCCCATCGTTTCAGCGACAGCAGAGACACTCGGAGCCTGTGGCAGGGGATGCAGACCATACGGACTACAAGCCCCCACCACAGACCTGTGACAGCACCATCCCCCTGCTGAACAAGCTGAATGCCTTCTTTGCTAGCTTTGAGGCACAAAACAGCACCACTGCACAGAAGACTCCACCTCCTCCCAGCGACCAGGTGATGACGCTGTCCCCAGACAGCGTGAGGAGATCCCTCAGCAGGATCAATGCACGCAAAGCTCCGGGTCCTGACAACATTCCTGGGCGTGTACTGAGAGACTGTGCAGTGGAACTCACTGTCTTCACAGACATTTTCAACATCTCACTAAGTCAGGCTGTTGTCCCCACATGTTTCAAAGCTACCACCATCATTCCAGGCCCGAAGAAGTCATCTCCATCCTGCTTCAATGACTACCGTCCAGTAGCACTCACTCCTATTCTCATGAAGTGCTTTGAACGGCTAGTTATGCAACACATCAAGTCTGTCTTCCCCCCCTCCCTGGACCCCTTCCAGTTTGCATATAGGTCCAACCGCTCGACCGATGATGCCATCGCCACTGCCCTCCACCCAGCCCTCACACATCTGAACAAAAAAGACTCGTATGTCAGAATGCTGTTCATAGACTTCAGTTCAGCATTCAACCCAATCATCCCTCAACAGCTCATTCATAAATTGGTCCAGTTGGGGCTCAATACGTTGCTGTGCAACTGGCTGTTGGACTTTCTGACCGGGAGACCAAGGTTCAAGGTTCAAAGTTCTTTATTATTTGTCACATACACAATCATACAGGGTATAATCAGTAGTGAAATGTAGGTCAGGACAGGTCCGCTCAATGGACAATGCAAAAAAAAAAAAAAAAAAAAGAAACATAACACAAGAGAATATATATAAATATAGGTAAGAGTAAGATAAAAATAAGAGGAAATAAAATAAAAAATAAAAATAAAATAAAATAAAAATAAAATAAGGTGTAAAATGTGCAATGAAATAAAATAAAATGTGCAATACAGTCTACTGTGGATTTAATAAATATTAACATAAACATGGATGTGCAAAAGGAATGTGCAAAACAGGTTGTACCGGGTATGTACACATAGCAGCAATGCGGATGATGGAGAATAATGAATGTTATTACAGTTTATTGAATTGAGTCCTGCAGATGTTATGAGAATGAGTTTAGGAGCCTGATGGCCTGAGAAAAGAAGCTCCTCCTCAGTCTCTCAGTTTTTGCCATCATGCTCCTGAAGCGCTTGCCAGATGGCAGTACGGGTCGACAATAACACATCCAGCACCATCACACTGAACACAGGGGGCCCCCAAGGATGGGTGCTGAGCCCCCTCCTCTTCACTCTGCTGACCCATGACTGCACACCGTCAAACAACTCCAACCTCTTCATTAAATTTGCGGATGACACGACTGTGGTGAGTCTCATCAGCAACAGAGATGAGATAAACTACAGGAGTGAGGTGTGCCGCCTGGCCGGGTGGTGCAGTGACAACATTCTCTCTCTGAATGTGGAGAAGACGAAGGAGATTGTTGTTGACTTCAGGAGAGTGCACTCTCTGCATGCTCCCCTGACCATCAATGGTGCGACCGTGGAGAGAGTGAGCAGCACCAAGTTCCTGGGTGTACACATCACAGAGGACCTCTCCTGGACTAACAACACTGCAGCACTGGCCAAGAAAGCACAGCAGCGTCTCTACTTCCTCCACAAACTCAGAAGAGCCAGAGCCCCGGCCCCCATCATGTGCACCTTCTACAGAGGCACCATCGAGAGCATCCTGTCTAGCTGCATCACTGTGTGGTATGGCGCCTGCAACGCGTCCTGCCGCAAGACCCTTCAACGGATAGTGAGAGCAGCTGAGAAGATCGTTGGTGTCTCTCTCCCCTCACTCCAGGACATTTACAGCACCCGTCTCACCCGCAAAGCCCTCTGCATTGCAGGTGATCCCACCCACCCCACTCACAGCTTCTTCAGTCTGCTACCATCAGGGAGGAGATGGCGTAGTCTCCAGGCGAGGACCAGCAGAGTGAAGGACAGCTTCATTCATCAGGCTGTCAGGAAGCTCAACTCTCTCCCGTCTCTCTCCCCCTCCTCTCTTTTACCCCATGCACCATTGAACTCTGACCCTCTGACACCCCCCCCCCCACACACACACACACACTGTGACCAGCACCAGTCACTTTGTACAGCATTGGACTGACCTCATTCAACTACCTCTTCTGACAGTTCGAATAAAGACTGCTCTTTTTGTCACTTTAAATAGAATAGATTGATAAGCCCTTTGCACTACACCATTTATATTCTGCACTGTTTATTTCACTGGTTTGCACTACCATGTGCCTTATGCTACTTTATCTATTTTTTTATTATTATTATTTTTTACATGTCCTTATTTGTATATTTGTAATAGTTGCATTTTATGTATGTATGTATGTATATATATATATGTATATATGTACGTGTATGTATGTATGTATATACGTATGTATATATGTATGGGTATGTGTGTATATGTATATATATATATATATATATTTGTTTTGTATTTATCTGTATTTTTACGTTATACTTTTAGTGTTTAGTGTTATCTGTATGCACCAGGGGTCTGAGAGTAACGCAATTTCAATTATCTGTATGTACTGTATGTACGGTACATATGGCAGAATTGACAATAAAGCAGACTTTGACTTTGACTTGATAATACAGTTTAATTGTATGACAAATAGAGACATTTACAGCTGAATGTTCATCTGAATGATGCTCTGGTCATAACATACAGCAGGTCTCTTTTCAGGTCCTTTAACATGTTAAAATGGATTCTTATTTCCAAAACTCCAAAATATTTATATATCAAAATATATATCAAATTGATGTGGACTTAATAGGCTCATTTACCTGCACTTGCAGATTAACCTTGAACCCACTCTATTGAAGAGACAAAGATTTATTTATTTATGTATTTTTTATCTAATTAGGTCCACCAGAGGTGCAAAGAAAATAAAAGGAATCAGACTACACCGGCCAACCTTATTATTATTATTGTAACAGGGTGAATGAGATGTGATGCGTATGGATCCATCTGCAAGCTTTATTTCCAGACGTGGTCAAAAATACAGGCAGGGTCACAAGATCGGCAAACAGGTATAACACAGACAAGACAAAGAGTAATCCTAGGGCAAGCGTGGGTCTTTGATCAGCAAACAATATCCAGAGGGCTTGAGAAGAGGGGTAGTCCAATAACATGAGCAATAATCCAAACAAGGTACAAACAGAGTCCGAACGGCCAGACAAGGGTTAATCCAAGATACACAGACAGGAATCAGGAAACAGAAAACAGGGCAACAAGGAATGACAAGACTAACTAGAACTCGAAACTAGACTCAGTAAAACAGCTATCACTAGATGAGTGATAAACGCAGAACAATACATGAGACCAAACAGAAACACAGACTGGCTCGGTAAGGCCCCTAACACTAGGAGAGCGCTAAACGCTAGAACAACCCTCAGCCATGAGGGAGAGGAAGTCCTAGGCTTATAAAGCGTGTCTGATGGGATTCAGCTGTGTATGTGTAATCAGTGCATTCAGCTGTGTAAGTGCAATGGATGATGGGAAATGCAGTCCAGTGTGATATGTGCTGTAAGAGTCAATATGATGGAGAGGCGACCTCTTGTGGCAGTCGGACAAAAGACCATGAACCGGATTCGTGACAATTATAATTATTATTATTATTATTATTATATATATATATATATATATATATATATATTTTTTTTTTTTTTTTTTTAAATAAGCAGAGAATTTTCATCACTGGCTATGATTTCATCCATACTGTAAATTTATTAGAGTAAATGCATGTATTTTTTTGTTGTTGTAATAAACAATTTATCCATATTGAATGAGGGAGTATGCTATTATTATTATTATTATTTTGTTTATATGATTATAGCCAATCATTATAACCTCCTTTAGCCCACAAAACAGAGGCCACGCGACAAGGAACTGATTAGACGAGGTGGTGATAGGTCTCCTGGGTCTCTGGTACCATAATGTCAACAGAAGGTCCTCCTGTTCACGTCAGGACGGTAGCTCTCTAGGAGCAGGGTTGGAGATCCCTGGTCTACAGCATCTGAAAGAGGTACTGGCAAGGATAAAAGCAGCAGGACTTACCATGCATCCAGATTGTGTCCCAGGAGAAAGTGTGCCATTGCCAAAATGGAAACTACTTACCTTGGATACATACTGAGGCATGGGGATGTATGCCCTCAGGTCGGAAAGATTGAGGCTATCAAGCATGCCAAACACCCTACCTCAAAAAAGCAGAAAACTTCTTCCAAGAGAGACAAATGTACTCAACAGTTGAAAAAGAATGTTTAGCTGTGAAATTGGCTTTGGATTCTTTTAGATCAGGGCGTCCAAACTCGGTCCTGGAGGGCCACAAGCTGGGGAACAATAGTCTGTATAGGAGAGGGGGGAAGAAGAAGAAGGGGGAAGGAGGAAAAAGGAGGAAAAGGAGAGAAAAAAGGAGAAATTGAGAAAAAATGAAGTGAAATGAGAGTTAAAATTGACTCTGCTGTCCGTCAGAAGCTACAGGACACATATATTACATTATTAGTTTGAGAAATACGTCCATAGATAACACTGCATGGGGCGCTGTGGATCCAAAGGTTGGCGGTTCGATCCCCGACTGGACCAGGCGTCTTTAACCAAAAACTAACTAACTCAAATATTCTAACTGAAATATAACGAATCATTTAATTAATCACTTATTAACTGATACAAATAGGACAATGGCTTATTATGAATGTCATACAGTCAAATATATGTTACTTAAGTGAACACTTATGTAACAACGATATAGATAATAATTAACTTAATTTACATAGCAATGCAAGAAACATTTCTATCAATTAGTTGCACTAGCGGACACCTACACATGTATGTTTTGTTTTGACTAAAATGTATAAAAAGTTATTACTATATTCATATGTATTGTTTGTATGTATGTATGTATGTATGTGTTTTACATTGCTTGAGAAAAAAATACCCAATACCCAAATCTAATTTAAAAATGAAAGGAATTAGAATTGAAAGTTTGTAATTGTTTTCTCTGAGTGACTGTTGGCAATAAATAAAGATAAAGGCCTTGCTGTTTAAATAGATTACAAATTTATTACAAAATATTAATTATCTCTTTCTTTCTTTCTCTCACACACACAGTAAGCATATCACAGATACAAAGAAATTGAAGAATATAATATATACATTTATAATATATATAATACAAATATAAAATAAATAAATAAACAAAATACACAAAGTAATAAAAGGTAGAAGATTCTGGTCAGCTGGTAAAAAATATACAAATAACAAAATCAACACATCTTGCAAGGCTCACACAAAAAAAAAACAGTAATGTACAGTGTGTTATTTCTGTTATGTTGATTTTTTTGAAATGCCAGACCTGTTATATGGGATGAATGTTGAACAGTTACATCAACGAACTAATAGAACATGACTGAAGTATTTCCACTACACATCTACACAGTATGAGACAAAGACAAACTAATCTATTTCTTATCTGCCCTCTTCCTCTGCATCTCCTCCATCTACTGGTCAAGTGGAATACCAGCATTTTGGGGACACTGGGCAGAGGATCCTGTCGATCCTAGGAAGCAACGTGTCATGCTCTCCACACCTGGCATAAATTCAGGTTTCTATTTAGAGCACCTGAAGCGTCCTGTTGTCAGACGTGACCGGCGCCGTGCAGAGTACGCCACACGCTGCTGGTCATATGGTAGAAGGTTCTGCCACAGAGCTATGATGGTACTGGCCTGCTGGGAGTTAAGTGTTTGTCCAGTTTCATTCCTCAGTCCCACCAAGTACTCTGCCAGGCTGTCCACTCTGTCCATCCCTGGGATGTTGCGCTCATCCACAGCCTGGTAAATATAGGAATATATAAAAATAAAATAAAAACATCACAGGCAGAAAAATAGCACATCTTTCACACTGATACAACATGTCACAAAAGACCTACCAGCTGTTGCTGTGGTGCTGCTGGAGTCATGGCAGGTGGCTCAGAGGGACTTGTAGCTGGAGTAGTGGCAAGAGAGGCTTAGACGATGGAACAGTAAGGAGGAGCAGAGGCTAGGCTGGTGGGGACAGCTGTTGGGTCAGAGGGTGCAGCGGTGTGCTCATTTGCAGCCTGTTAAATGTAATAATAACAAATAATAATAACACTAATGAAATAAACATCAAAATAATACAATTACAAGCAAGACAATAATACCACTGACACAAAAGACTTGCCAGGTGCTGCAGGGGTGACGGGTGATGGCAGTGAAGAGGGACTAGCAGCAGCAGAGCTGGGACAAGCATGCCCAATCTGGAAAATGTAATACTCTTTAAAAAACACATTTTTATAAAATGGATTTCAATTAGAGCTTATCTTTTGCATTATGCTTTTATTAATTTATGTATTCCTCAGATTTTTGTTCATTGCCTTTCATCTCTATTTCACGATTGCATTGCATATTGTTTTGTGATTTGAAAATGTGTTTTTGAAAAGTGATATACAAATACATTTTCTAATTATTATTATACAATAATGATGATGATTATAATTATTATTATAGTACAATAAAATTCTTAATTATCCGGAGCAACTGGGAAGTCCACTGACACAGTATGATAAAAAAAAGGTGACAGGCATAATTACCAGTTGTTGCTCAAATGCAGCTGTAGTGATATCAGATGCAGGCCTGAAGGTCGTGCAGTGGTCTGGAGAGAGGTGGGAGTTGGAATGACGGCTGAGCTGGTGGTGGCAGGTGATGGACCAGGGGATGGGTCCAGTAGCCCAACAGTGGGGTCCAAACCAGAATCTTCAAAGCCCTCATTTTACAACTCTTCCTCTGTGCCTGCATCTTCCAGCATCTGCTCAGTAATCCTGCAAGGCGAAAATGTACTTTTCAGAAAATTCATAAAAATATAATTCTATTTTATGGATATAGAAAATAGCCTCCTGATGGAAAGCTTAAACTAACCAGTGTAAACAGAAGGTGGCTGAAAAGAGGGGACAAGCTTCCTTCCCAGCACCTTGACACTGTAGTTGTTGACACAGTGAACAAGGTCACCTGAGTAGCTGAGCAGTGATGGATCCCCGACTGCCAGAGATGCAGCTTCACGGTCCTGGTTCCATCTGTAAAGGCCCTCCAGGAGGTACAGCTGGAAATTCAGGCTGTTGGCACTGGTTCCGTAAGATAGTACAATTGTGAGCAATATTGTTAGGTTAACTTATTGTGTTTGGTTCTTTGACAGACTGTGTCAGCGTTTCCAGGTTAATAATAATAACAATAATTATAACTATAACAATACTACTACTAATAATAATAATAATAATAAAATGTTTAACTGCAAATATGTAATCTTGCTGATAAATAAAAAGTGATTCATACTGACCTGGAATGAACCTGTTCAGATGCAAGTGGAATAATTCAAGTGATGTGGACCCTCTTACACATCTGTAAAATGCCCTCCTTGGTAGTGGTGCCAGTTACAGTGTACAGGAGGACACCTGGTATTATAAGTAATTTAGTACAATCATATTAAGTTTATTATCAGTTGGTAAACACAAAGTCTCCTGTTATAACAGGTGCAACACTTGAATACAACACAAAACTCATTCATTTTGGGTGTTAAAAGGAAACAAACACTTGAATACAACACAGAACTTATTCATTTTGGATGTTAAAAGCTAACACAATATCAGGTATTGCTCCAACGGTATACCAACCTTATAGACTACTATTTATAATAATGTAAATCGTTTGTTTCTCTGTCGAAAATACGTTTCAGATAGCTCCATTCATTCATTCATTCATTCATAGCTAACGTTAGCTAGCGAACTAAATAAACAACACCTTACCTAAAACAATGTAATAGTTTATTTAAAAAACGATTAAATGTTAACTCCTAAAGGGTTTTTCTTATTTTTTTAGCTAGCTAGTTAATTACATTGAGGAATCTTACCTGGGTGGATTTGATTCCCAAGTCGCTAAGTTCAAAGACGGACTTAACGGCGGCTTTTTTCCCAAAATAACTCACAAAAATATAATAAAATAGCTCGCTGTGAGCGATGGGACGCGGACTTAATGCGCATGCTCCTGCATCCCGCTTCAAGATAGAAAAGGGCCACGCTGATTGGCTGTCACTAAATGCAGAAAATGGAAATGGTGAAATCTGATGGGCTGTCATAAGATACAAATGCAGAGACGTGATTTGTTGATATAGACAGACGATCGGTCCTAAGGCACCGCTAGCCGGGCTAGTGCGCAACCCTTTCACTGTGTCGATGGCAGTTTTTATCGGTCCCCAAATTACACAGGCAAAACGGAGCCTCAAACCTCGCACGAGCTTGGCGAAACCTCTTGCGGGCAAGGGCAGGCTTAAAGTTTGATCTGTCAGTTTCAATCATATCTGTTTTCGGGGAGCGCAGTTTGACTCAGCAGTGCGGGCCAAAAATAGGCACAATCAAGGCCAGGAGTTAAAGCTGAGTTTCAGTCTGTTGGAACAGACAGACACGGAGTTCTGTTTCGCCATGCGAAGGCGGTTCAATGATTTGGAGAGCATAAAGTTAGGGCACTTTTCAAGGAAATAAAGGATGCTTGCATGGGAAATGATAAGCTGGTGTAACGTTTAGCTAATTAGCAAAAGCTAAAAAGAAAGCACTGGTGCCGCCTCATATGAGCGGAATCCACATTCGATGGCAATCGGAGGTTGCGCTACAGACGTTCGATGGTGTTTCCAAAGGGAGTTTTGCTCAGGACTTCATTGCAAAACGGGTCTCCACCAGCTGGAACAAAACATGAAGAATGTATCCACACGCCGCAGCAGCTCGAGCTGGTGAAGACCTTCACCAAACAACTACTGCTGACTCCTTTTAACACACAGCAACTAATGAAGCTGTAAAGGCTAAACGGGATAGGAAAGCTGTGTCTTGCATCCTAAGAGAGGCTTACGTGTTAGTGGACACACGGCATGCATGAAAAATTCCACGTGCGTCTTCAAGGCACCGAAAAGTGCCCTTCGTCCCTGGGCGGGCTCGAACCACCAACCTTTACCCAGTTCCCAATCATGCGAGCCTAGTTCATGTAGCCCCTTCATCCGGTGCCCAGCACCGTGACAGTCTCTGTGGCGCAATTGGTTAGCGCGTTCGGCTGTTAATCTAAAGGTTGGTGGTTCGAGCCCACCCAAGGACGAAGGGCACTTTTCGGTTCCTTGAAGATGCACGTGGAAATTTTCATTTATGCCGTGTGTCCACTAACGCGTAAGCCTCTCTTAGAATGCAAGACACAGCTTTCCTATCCCGTTTAGCCTTTACAGCTTCATTAGTTGGCGTGTGTTAAAAGGAGTCAGCAGTAGTTGTTTGGTGAAGGTTTTCACCAGCTCGAGCTGCTGCGGCGTGTGGATACATTCTTCATGTTTTGTTCCAGCTGGTGGAGACCCGTTTGCACTGAAGTCCTGAGCAAAACTCCCTTTGGAAACACCATCGAACGTCTGTAGCGCAACCTCCGATTGCCATCGAATGTGGATTCCGCTCATATGAGGCGGCACCAGTGCTTTCTTTTTAGCTTTTGCTAATTAGCTAAACGTTACACCAGCTTATCATTTCCCATGCAAGCATCCTTTATTTCCTTGAAAAGTGCCCCAACTTTATGCTCTCCAAATCATTGAACCGCCTTCGCATGGCGAAACAGAACTCCGTGTCTGTCTGTTCCGACAGACTGAAACTCAGCTTTAACTCCTGGCCTTGATTGTGCCTATTTTTGGCCCGCACTACTGTCTCAAACTGCGCTCCCCGAAAACAGATATGATTGAAACTGACAGAGCAAATTCTAAGCCTGCCCCTGCCCGCAAGAGGTTTCGCCAGGCTCGTGTGAGGTTTGAGGCAATTGGTTAGCTCGTTCGGCTGTTAACCGAAAGGTTGGTGGTTCGAGCCCACCCAGGGACGAAGGGCACTTTTCGGTGCCTTGAAGACGCACGTGGAATTTTTCACGCATGCCGTGTGTCCACTAACGCGTAAGCCTCTCTTAGGATGCAAGAAACAGCTTTCCTATCCCGTTTAGCCTTTACAGCTTCATTAGTTGGCGTGTGTTAAAAGGAGTCAGCAGTAGTTGTTTGGTGAAGGTTTTCACCAGCTCGAGCTGCTGCGGCGTGTGGATACATTCTTCATGTTTTGTTCCAGCTGGTGGAGACCCGTTTTGCACTGAAGTCCTGAGCAAAACTCCCTTTGGAAACACCATCGAACGTCTGTAGCGCAACCTCCGATTGCCATCGAATGTGGATTCCGCTCATATGAGGCGGCACCAGTGCTTTCTTTTTAGCTTTTGCTAATTAGCTAAACGTTACACCAGCTTATCATTTCCCATGCAAGCATCCTTTATTTCCTTGAAAAGTGCCCCAACTTTATGCTCTCCAAATCATTGAACCGCCTTCGCATGGCGAAACAGAACTCAGTTTCTGTCTGTTCCGACAGATGGGTTGGTGGCCAGGCTCGTGTGAGGTTTGAGGCCACAGAAACTGTGACTGTCTCTGTGGCGCTACCTGGAGCAGGATCGTCGGTCTCCGCGGCCGTTTCCTCGTCCAACCGCGTCGCGGGCTCTCCAATGTGAGAATGGACGAGAGCCAATCTTGTCTCGCTGTCCATTGTGTGAACGGATGAGGGCGCCAATCGCTCTCCCTTGCGAGAATGGACGAGAGCCAATCGCGTTGCCGAAAGAGAACGGACGCAGCAGCCACTCAGCGTGCTTCATTCGGAGTCAGAAAAAAAACCTCAGCCCAGCAGAATAACGGATAACTGAGCAAAGTAAGTAATAAATGTTTTTTTCCTCTCTGTTTTCTGTGTTCTGAACTGGTAATTCGTTACGTTTTCGTCCGTCATTCATCCGTGTTTTGCATTTATAAACTACTTCTTGATAACGATTTATAAATGACTTGCCCATAATTAAAGACCATTTTCCTTTAATCTTACTTATTAAACTCCTTTAGTCGTTTTAAAGCTCGGTTTGAATGGGAAAAAAAAGTGTTACAGCTGTAGATGTAGTCATTCCTTATGAAATTCACCATGGTTTTACTATAGTGAAGTGTAGTAACGTTAACCATGTTGTGTTTTTGGCAGATCGATTACAACTGTATAAAAACAGTCTATCTACAAATAAAAAAACGAACCCCAGAAAAAAAACAACGTTATACTTGTAGATATAGTCATTTACTATGGTTTTACTATAGTGAAAGTGTAATCACATTTTTTTTTTTTGGCAGATCAGTTTTCAACTGTATAAACACAGTTTTGCTATAAATAATAATCTGAATGAAAAAACAACAACGTGAAGCTTGTAGATATAGTCATTTACCATGATTTTACTATAGTAACCATGTTTTGTTTTCATGACTTACAATCTCACATATCAAACACCATTTGCCTGTAATTTTTCATATTAAACACCATTTTGTCTTTTTGAAGTTCACTCTGGATTAAAAAAACTATGTAAAGTTGTAGACATACTCATTTCTTATGAAAATTTTATGTGGTTTTGCTATAGTGCTAATGTAGTAATCATGTTTTGTGTTTGCAGATCGATTACTATTTGTATAAACACAGATACAAGTGCTACAAATAATAATTTGAATGAAAAAACAATGTAATAGTTGTAGATATAGACATCCCTTACAAAAAATAACCATGGTTTTACTATACAGAAGTGTAGTTACTGTGTTCTTTTTTTCCAGATTGATTATCATATGTTTAACCACAGTTTTTAACTAAATTAACAATGCATTTTATTTTTGGGGGGAGGGTAACACTTTATTTTACATTGTCATTATTACAGGCTATATGTAGTTACTATAGAAATAACAGTAAATTATGCCTAATTGGATGCAACTAACCATAAACCAAAGCAAACACTAATCTTACCCCTACAGTAAGTGCATGTAGTAATTTAATATTCAAATACCTACATGTATAATTGAAGTGTAACACTTTAAAATAAAGTGTAACCTTGTTTTGCTTTATTTGTAATAAAATAATGTTTAATTGTTGTAATGGGTGCCATTATTTAGTTACCTTGAATATATATAATTGTATCATTATAAACAAATTAAAAACATCTGTGCAGTTGTCCAGTACTTGCAAAAATGCACATTATTTACTATTATTTCCATACTATATTCAGATGAGCACCAAGCCAAAGAGCCACAAGGCCATGGGTGATGGTGAGTGGATGGCCAGGTTGAGGGCTTTTGCCAGCTCTGGGGCTTGGCCTTCTGGAGAAGGCAATAGACCAGCACCACGGCAGCGGAAGTGGTACGACCTCTACCAGAAGGTAAAGTTACCTGAATCTCATTATATAATATGTAGTATGCAGGTCACCTGACAATGGTGCAGACCATATCAGTAAACAGTAGAATTCTTATTTTTCAGATTGAGAAATGCCCCCTGCAGGCTCATGGACAGACCACCCTCTTTGGTGGGTCCACAGCTTGCAGTTGTGGATTCCACACCACCAAGGTGATCTATTTAAAAATGACATAATATTGCATCACATATCACAATGCTGTTGTGCTGTTTCACTACATCTTATGCTCTTCTGCTGTTGTTTTCACAGCCTGCCACTGCTACTTCACCACAGGCCACTGCTGCACCTCCACAGTCTGAGGCTTCAGACACGGCTCCTGCCCCACGGTCATTCCTGAGGCCCCCTCTTACTTTATCAATGGTGAATATTGTCTTTGTAATTAATGTGTACTTAGAATCATTTTGAATTTGTTTGACATGATCTACAACCCACCAGGGTCAGAATGATTCTAACATACTCCTGCAGACTGATCAGATAAGCCATTCACATTTTTACACACACACACACACACACAAAGAACGTAATAGACACCAAGTAAAATACAAAAAAGGAAAAAATAATGTATGTGACTTCCATCTAGTTGCATCATGCTATTAACTTTGGTTCTCTTTTTAGTTCACTAAATCACGGTTTGGTGGGTCACACTGAATTCACTAAAGCCGAATTTAGTAGAACGGAGGACCCCCAGCCCTTCTCCATCCTCTGTGAGGACCCCCAGCCCTTCTCCATCCTCTGTGAGGACACCAACTATGGCCTCTGTGAGGACCCCCAGCCCTTCTCCATCCTCTGTGAGGACACCAACTATGGCCTCTGTGAGGACCCCCTGCCCATCCCCATCCTCATTGCAGACCCACATTCCTGCTCCATTCTCTGTGAGTATATTGGCACCAATTTATTGGACAGACTGTGGTGTATATTAGTGCAGCCTTTTATTTACGCAAAAATCTAATTGTCATCCAAACAGGAGGAGCCTGGAAGAGTCCAGCCAGCCCCTGCCGAGGCCTCAGCTTCATTCTGGCTGCCAGGTGAGTAATTACTACGTTATCTCTGTTACCAGTCCAACTCCTCACCCCTGATCACTCTGTTGCAGTATCCGCCCTTGTCGACTCGGGCTCCTCGGGCAATTTCATATCCCAAGACCTCCTAAGCCGTCTCCACCTTCCCCGAAGACGCCATGCCCAGGAGCTCCGAGTCTAAACCATCCAGGGAAAACCGTTAGGGCGTGGGCGAGTGAGATACACCGCTCCCCAGCTGAAGCTATGTGTGGGGTGTCTTCATGAGAAAACCATCACCTTTCTGGTACTGGAGGGACCAACGGTGGATGTCATCCTGGGACGCCCCTGGCTAGCCCTCCATTCTCCAGAAGTCAGATGGGAACCATGTGAAATAACTCGCTGGAGTGAGTTTTGCCGTCAAAACTGTCTCATCGCGGTGTCCAAGCCACGCGCCTCCCCCCTTCCAGCCCAACTCGCATCCACCCTCGTTGAGAGCCCCGAGCCAGCTGAAATTCCCACCGTCCCATCTGACTATGCGGCGTTCCAGGATGTCTTTAGTAAGCAGGCAGCCACTCGTCTACCACCTCACAGGCCATGGGACTGTGCAATCGACCTGCTGCCTGGAGCTAAGTTACCCAAGGGTAGAGTATATCCTTTGTCCATCCCGGAGCGCAAGGCTATGGAGGATTACATCCAGGAGGCTCTCCGTCAGGATTTCATCCGACCATCCACCTCACCTGCGGCCTCCAGCTTCTTCTTCGTGGGCAAGAAGGACGGGGGCTTGCGGCCTTGCATCGACTACCGTACTCTCAATTCCCAAACTGTGAAGCTGCCATACCCACATCCCCTGGTCCCAACTGCCCTTGAGGAACTCCGTGGAGCCGCATATTCTCCAAGTTGGACCTGCAGAGTGCATATAACCTCATTCGTATTCGGGAGGGCGACGAGTGGAAGATGGCCTTCATTACCCCATCAGGCCACTATGAGTACAAGGTTATGCCGTATGGGCTGTCAAACTCACCATCCATCTTCCAGGTTCAAGGTTCTCAAGGTTCAAGGTTCAAGGTTCTTTATTATTTGTCACATACACAATCATACAGGGTATAAACAGTAGTGAAATGTAGGTCAGGACGGGTCCGCTCAATGGACAGTGCAAAAAAATTAAATAAAACATGAAACATAACACAGGAGAGTATATATAAATATAGGTAAGAATAAGATAAAAAATAAGTAAAAAATAAAATAAAATAAAATAAAATAAGGAGTAAAATGTGCAATGAAATAAAATGTGCAATACAGTCTACTGTGGATTTAATAAATATTAATATAAACAGGGATGTGCAAGAGGAATGTGCAAACAGGTTGTACCGGGTATGTACACATAGCAGCAATGCGCATGATGGAGAATAATGGGTGTTTTTTTACAGTTTATTAAATTGAGTCCTGTAGATGTTATGAGACTGAGTTTAGGAGCCTGATGGCCTGAGGGTAGAAGCTCCTCCTCAGTCTCTCAGTTTTTGCCATCATGCTCCTGAAGCGCTTGCCAGATGGCAGCAGAGTGAAAAGACGGTTACCGGGGTGATTTGAGTCCTTGATTATTTTTGCAGCTCTGCTTTTGCAGCGTTTGAGGTAGATGTCCTGCAGAGAGGGGAGGGCAGACCCTGAGATGCGCTCAGCTAAGCGCACGACTTTCTGCAGAGCTTTGCAGTCCTGATTTGTGGCGTTACTGTACCACACTGAGTCAATACACTTTCTATGGCCCCTGAATAGAAAGTTTTCAGGATTGCTGGTGAGACCCTGAATTTCCTCAGCTGTCGCAGATGGTACAGTCTTTGCCTGGCTTTCTTGACCTGTGTTTGAATGTGTGCAGTCCAAGTCAGGTCCTCGGAGATGTTTACACCGAGGTACTTGAAGCTGCTCACCCTCTCCACAGGGTCCCACTGATCATAAGAGGAGTGTAGGGCCGCTGCTGTCTCTTCCTGAAGTCTACAATCAGCTCTTTAGTTTTGCTCACGTTCAGAGAGAGACAGTAGTCAATGAATAGCAGTCTGACATAGTTGCCATTTTTGCTGTCAATATGTGTGAGGGAGGAGTGCAGTACCTGAGATATGGCATCATCAGTAGACCTATTGGGGCAAACTGAAGGGGGTCCAAGGTAGCAAGGATGGAGGAGCATATGTGTTTCTTTAAAAGTCTCTCAAAAACCTTCATGACTGTTGATGTGAGGGCAACTGGAACGATAGTCATTCAGGCAAGAGGGTTTACTGACTTATTCACAGTTATGATGACAGATTTCTTAAATGAGGTGGGAATCACAGAGGTAAAGGGACTCATTAAAGATGGAAGTAAACAAACCAGCAAGCTGATCGGCGCAAGACCTTAGAACGCGGCCAGTAATCCCATCAGCTCCGGCGGCTTTTCCTGATGTTTACTCTCCTTAATTCTCTCCCGAACCTCGTCCTCCGACACGTGATAACATGATCAACATCGCTGCTCTGTCTGCTGCTTGTCTGACGCGCTGATCGCAGAGTCGAGCCGCCGTTGCATTCAAAGCGGCTGTAGGATGGTTGGTGAGACCCTGACGTTCCTCAGCTGTCCGCAGATGTGTACAGTCCCTTTGCCTGGCTTGATCTGATCCTGTGGTGAATGTGTGGATCCAAGTCAGGTCCTCGGAGATGTTTACTCCAGAAATCCTGGAACCACCCCTCCGGCTACCAGGTCCAGGACATTCTGAATTCGGCGCCGGGGGTGTCCGCTGGATACCTCATTGACTGGAAGGGATAACGGGCCGAAAGAGAGAATCTGGTGCCCGGGACGACGTACTTGATCCCACACTGTTGACTGAATTCCATCGTCTCCATCCTGATCGTCCCGCACCCAGAGACCGTGGCCGCCCCCGTCGCCGCTCGAGGGCGTCAGGAGCTGCCCCTGGAGGAGGGGGTAATGTCAGGGATTCCACACTGCCTCAGTCACCAGCCACTACACTCACCAGATCTCAATCACCGAATACTGATCACCCGCACCTGCAGCCTGCAATCAAGCACTCCATATATACACGCTTCACTCAGACACTCATCGTCCGGTCTACCGTTCACTTACCTGAACTAGCCTGACTCACGCTATACTTACCTTCATGTGCTTCCCCTCAGATCCTCCTGTATTCCTGCCATTCCTCCTCAAGTTCCTGTGCGATCCGATCCACCTGCAAAGAACGATACTTCAGTCATCCCAGATAAGAACCAAAGGACCGCTACTAGTGTTACTACTCACCTCATCACAGTATCTACCCATTCATTCAACCAACCTGTCAATAAACTCTCTTTATATTCACTAACCTTTTGTCTCCGCCTGTGTTGTGACAATAGCGCAGGAGGACTGGCTGTACCAAATTTGAATTATATTATTGGTCGTTCCAGCTTAAAGCTCTTCATAATTGGGTTGATCCTCAATCTACAGTTTCATGGAGGGTGATTGAAGCTGACAAGGTTAAACCAAATAGACTTCAAGATATTTTATTTACTGGCACAGGAAAAAAAGGGAATAATTATAAATTTGGTCCGGTTGTGGCTAACTCTATTAAAATCTGGAAAATGGTTGAACGTCGGATAGGTGGACCCTTCAAATTTGTTACAGTACTCTTTTATGGCACAATTTTAATTTTGTATGCGGAAATCATCCATTTGTCCAACCCTCTTGGTCTTCTTTAGGTGTAAACACGTGCGGTGATATATATGATAACCAGGGCCTCTGTTCATTTCAGACATTAAGAACCAAATTTTTGTCTACCAGCATCCGCATATTTTGTCTTTCTTCAATTACGTTCTGCTCTCAAAGCGTATGGCGTTCCGTGGGCATCTTCTATTTCCTCTCATCCTATGCGGGACTGGATTGCACCATCTGCTGGTCGGCCATCTGTTTCCTTAATATATAATAAAATTATTGATTGCATTACAAAATCTCTTTCTATTAAAACTATTTGGAATAGGGAATTATCTGACCTTAATTTATCTGTCGACTGGGAGAGAGTGTGGTCTAATCTCAGCTTAACATCTAAAAATCTGACTCATCGTCTTATTCACTTCAAAGTCATTCATAGAGCATACATAACTCCTTACAAAAGATTTAAAATGAAACTACAGTCAAATTTGAACTGCCATATATGCAACACTACATCATCGGGCACTTTTCTGCATATGTTTTGGGAATGTCCTGTCGTCATCAGTCTATGGACACATGTAAACCTGGTTTGTCATCATTACTGCGAATTGATTGGTCTGTTAACCCAAGTTTGTGTCTTCTTAATGATGATTCTGGTCTCTGTATTAGTTCAATGCAAAAAGTTTGCTGGTTTTACAGCTGCAAAGAAGACAATAATACAGAACTGGTTTACACCACACATGTGTAGAAAAACATATTGGATCCGTAGCCTCCTGCAAATAGTGACATGTGAATGTGCAACGGCGCGAGTCAGTGGGGCCAGGCCTTCGACCATTGATGCTTGGCAGTGTTTTTTATTGGATGCGTGATTGTATAAAGGAGTGACTTTTGTGTTTTTGTTGTCCTTCCCTCTCTCCCTCCCTTTTGATTGGACCTTGATATGTTGAGTATGTGTCTGTTTTTTGGTTTTGTTATATTTTGGATACTATGTTGTGTTATGTGTGAAAAAATAAAAAAAAAATTGTTGATAACATTGATAATGTTCTTCGCGAACATCGTTCTAAGCTCAGGGCTGCAGAAAGGGTATAGCACAAATCACAAAATCCTACTGACCTTAATTTATATCAATCACTCCTCTCTGACTTCTCTGCTAATGTCTCCACTGCTAAAAGGACATACTATCACGACAAAATTAACAATTCGCCTAACTCTCACATGCTCTTTAAAACATTTTCCTCCCTCCTTTGTCCTCCTCCTCCTTGATCAACTCTAACAGCTGACGACTTTGCCACATTCTTCATTAATAAAATTACAAACCTCACTGCACAATTCTCCACACCACAAACTGTCAAACACATCTTACCAGCGAACATGCACTTGTTCACATCCTTCTCTCCACTCTCTAAAGCAGAAGTCTCTAAACTCATCCTATCCAGTCATACTACTACTTGTCCGCTTGATCCTATTCCATCTCATCTCCTTCAAGCCATTTCTCCTGCAGTTGTACCTGCACTCACTCACATCGTTAACACATCCCTTCACACTGGAGTTTTTCCCTCAGCATTTAAGCAGGTTCGTATAACCCAGCTTCTTAAGAAACCCACTCTTAACCCAACTCTTTTAGAGAACTACAGACCGGTTTCCCTTCTACCTTTCATTGCAAAAACACTTGAACGAGTTGTGTTCAACCAAGTCTCTGCCTTTCTCACACAGAACAATCTCCTGGACAGTAACCAGTCTGGCTTCAGAAGTGGACATTCAACCGAGACTGCCTTGCTCTCAGTTGTTGAAGCCCTAAGACTTGCAAGAGCGGCTTCCAAGTCTTCATTACTTATCTTGCTGGATCTGTCCGCTGCTTTTGATATGGTCAACCACCAGATCCTCCTGTCAACCCTATTGGTAAAGGGCATCTCAGGAACCACTCGCCAGTGGTTTGAGTCTTACCTCTCAGATAGGTCCTTCAAGGTATCTGGAGAGGTGAGGTGTCCAAGTCGCAACATCTAACTACTGGGGTGCCTCAGGGCTCAGTTCTACATGGCATCACTAGGTTCTGTCATTCAGAAACATGGCTTTTCATATCACTGCTATGCTGATGACACTCAACTCTACCTCTCATTCCATCCTGATGATCCGACGATAGCTACTCGTATCTCGGCTTGTCTAACAGACATTTCTTGCTGGATGAAGGACCATCACCTTCAACTCAACCTAGCTAAGACAGAACTGCTTGTAGTTTCAGCAAATCCATCACTTCATCACAATTTCATCTTCCAGTTAGACACATCAACCATAACTCCTTCAAAAACAGCCAGAAACCTTGGAGTTGTGATTGATGATAAGCTGACTTTCTCAGAGCACATTGCTAAAACTGTCCGGTCCTGCAGATTTGCTTTTACAATATTAGGAAGATCAGGCCCTTTCTTTCAGAACATGCACCACAACTCCAGTCTGGACAACTCTTGTTCTGTCCAGACTTGACTATTGCAATGCTCTCTTTGTAGGTCTTCCAGCCAATTCTATCAAACCTCTCCAATTAATCCAAAATGCTGCTGCAAGATTAATCTTTAATGAGCCGAAAAGAATGCACATCACACCTCTGTTTATCAGTTTGCACTGGCTACCAATAGCTGCTCACATAAAATTCAAGGCATTAATGTTTGCCTACAAAACCACCTCTGGCTCTGCACCCCTTTACCTAAATTCAGTACTTCAGACCTATGTGCCTCTAGAAGCTTGCGTTCTGCAAGTGAACGTCGCTTTATTGTTCATCCCAAAGAGGTACAAAATCACTTTCACTGACTTTTTCAA